>CM077784.1:3919410-4432065 GCA_039737535.1 Lagodon rhomboides | reverse complement strand
AATCCAAGTCTGTGGAAGCCCAGAGATCCATATCGATTTGAAAAGACGTGATTTACATCATCAACGTGTGATCGAGCTCGTGCACCCACTTCAGACATGCATGCTAATGTTTTTAGCTTAGCAGCTACAGCAAAGATTTCAGTTTGAAAGAGAGTATAAATAACATCTTTTCAAATCAATTTGGGCTCTCGGGGACTAGGATTGCTCTGGATGGGCTGTATGAATCCATGTTATGTTTTCTGTTGAAGTTGTTTTTATGTTTTAAAACAAGTCGCCAGCTACTTCAGCTGTTTAGAAGCTGTTTCACTGTGAAGCTCCAGGATTGTTTTGTGGACCACATAACTGGGTGAACTTTTCCTTTAAATATGGAGCTGAAAACATGAAGCAAAAATACTTCTACTCTGAATTATAACACCATTATTCCAGCATTGATTGGCAGTGCAACATGTTTCATTAAACCACATGAAACTGTATCAAAAGACACACTCCCTACTGTATTAAGCTGTTCTCTCTGGTTAATTACTTTGTCACTTTGCTTGTGCTCAGATCTGCTCTCATGCTGAAACATGTCGTCTGTTTAGTAAATCCAGTCTGCCCAGTTCTCAGAGAACTCACATATATGTGCCACATGTGTTCTAGTATGAACCAGTTTGAATACAGTGACAAAATCAGCCAAAATGTTCATCCTCACACACTGAATTTCACATGTCTATGCCTGTTCATTGTGACTGTACAGCAGGTTTCACCAACTCCCTGCAGATTTTCACCTCACAGATGCCAAAGAAGGTGACCTGAGGCTGTTCAGAGTTTGAACAGCGACTCTGACGTGGCAGCTGATGTGTCAACAGGCTGGTTAAAACAACACAAAGATTACGAGGTTTAGGTTAAGTCATTTTGGATTACCCTACTGTGACTCATAAATGGGTGCCCTGCTGCTCCCTCTGGACGTCTCTGCCATTATTTCCCTGATCCAGCCAGGATCTGTGACTCAGCACTTTAGGCCTGCAGCAGCTCTGTTGGTACAGACACTCCTGCAACAAAGAGGAAGCACACCAGATCCCCTTTCCCATCCCTGATTCAGATTCTAAAATAGTTCATCCAGCCAGTTACTCTCATCAGGGTTATTTTGGTTTTGGACTTAAAAAATGATCATAAAGGTTATGTTACCACCTGAGGGCTTTAAGTTTGAAAGTTGTGGCCGGTTACTGTGGAGGGAGTGTCCAAACCTTCAGGAATATAGAAACTTTCATGGACAACAGACTTCTTTTGCCTTTGTGCAGTCCATGTCTATAATGTTCTTACTCTCCTTTCCCCAGGTGACTACTGTAAGGTGAATCTTTGCCATAATGGAGCCACGTGTGTGACGGGGGTCGGTGACGATCCATTCATCTGTATCTGTGCTGATGGCTTCGGAGGAGACACCTGCAACCTGACAGAGACAGGTACAGCACAGAGGAACAAGCACAGTCAAATCACTCACCTTAACAAAGATCTAAGAACAATTTCCAAACTCCCTTAATTCAGACCTTCACTTGTAGTTGGTCCAAAATGCAGCTGCAAGGATGTTGACTGGTACTTCAAAGTGTGAGCACATCAGCCGAGTCAGGGCCTCTTTTCATTGGTTACCTGTTTATTTTAGAATTCACTTTAAGACCTCACCGATTCATTTTAAGACTCTTAATGGTCAGGCCTCATCTGACATCACAGACCTTATTCATCGGCACTCAGCTCGCAGGTCTTTTAGGTCCAACAGCGGTTCTCTTATGTATCTCACGGTCACGACTAAAACTGAAAGATGATTTGCAGTTGCTGCTCCACGTTTGTGGAATGAGTTGCCGTTAGATACCAGATATTCCTTCCTCCATCTTTGTTTTTAAGACTCTTTTACTCTTACTGGCCTTCTGCCCCACTAATCTTTTAATCTGTTGTCTTCTCTTCAACTTTGTATTTTGTCCCTTGTTGTTTACTGTTTTCACTGGTATGTTTTTCATTGTGTTTTTTACTTTTCGCTTTATATTTTAAAGCTCTTCTGTGCACCCAAAAATGAAAATTCAGTTGTTATGTACTCACCATCAAGCCAAGTGAAGTCTTGTAGGCTACAAAACATTTCTAGAGCTTCACAGCAAAACAGCGTAGGACCAGTCTGCTGAAGTAGATGGGACTTGTTTCAAAACGTTAAAAAACAACCAAAAAAAGACATCATCACCACTAATCCAAGTCATCAGAAGCCCTGAGATCCCAAATTGGTTTGAAAAGATGTTATTTACACCTCGACACACAGTCGAGATTGCACTTCAGTTGGGATGCGCTCTAATGCTTTTAGCTTTGCAGCTACAGAGACAATTTTGGCTTTAAGAACTGTAAATAACATTTTCAAATCAGTTGGGGATCTCAGGATCTCCAGACACTTGGGTTACACTGGGTGAGCTGTATGGAGCCATTTCACGTCTTTATTTTTGTCGATTGTTTCAGGAAACTTCCCCAGGCTTTCTGTCTTTTTGTGTTTTGCGTGAACTTGCCCTTTAAGCTATGTTGAAATGTGTTCCAGAGATAAACTTGACTTCTTCCTCCTCTCAGGGCCGTGCAGTCCAAACCCCTGTAAGAACGATGGCTCGTGTGAGATCATCGCTCCAACCAGACGAGGAGACGTTTTCAACGAGTACGTCTGCAAGTGCCAGCCGGGCTTCGAGGGAGCGCACTGCCAGACCAGTAGGTCACCTCTGGATGGGATTTATTAGTCTGAGTAAAGTGTCTGTAGATTTTATTCTCAGTGTAGTGCACACATTTTATTGTTTTGTTAGTCTCTCAGGGGATATCTTGCTATTTAGTCAATAAATTTAGAAAGCTTTTAATTAACCACAAGTGTTGACATGAAGGATTTTATGTCTAGATACAATCATAATACTTCCTGAAAGGTCAAGTCAGATTTTCAAGACTCTTGGTAGTGTAAAAAACAGATTTTCTCTGTAAGTGTGAACACATGAGGTTTTTCCACCCTGTCACAGCGTCAGTGGCGATCGAGACGTGTAGTCCGCTCAGCAGTTTCATGAAAGGGTCTCATTCAGCGAGCTCTGCGGTCATTCTGTTTGGCTAATTAGCAAAAGGCCACTCCAAGTCTCTAAGCACGCTGACGCCTTCATCACAAGTTCAGCGTCTGCTTGTGCTCAAAGCTTGAAGCAAATCAGGTGAAGAATTTGATAATAGTGAGTTGCTTCATATCCTCTTAAAATAATGACCAACTTAGCTTATGACTGTCGCAGTAGTTTATTAGTGGATGGAAATAAAGGATTCTTTTCTATAAGTGTGAATGTCATTGTCAAAAACGACTGACAGCTATATTTGGATTTGAAATAACTACAAGTTTTATGACTGCTGAGAGCAGATTTATAATATTATTGTACTTCTAAGTAGAGAAAATGTAACTTAAGCTGCCAGGACTTTGACTAATGCCGTCACTGAAGAGGAATTCTTTATGAATGAGCAGCTCGCCCCAAAGCCCACAGCCCGACCACCAATTGTAGTGTTGGTGCCGTCTGCTTGTCCACTCCCAAACAGTTTCTAACTTGAGTCAATCAGACGTCACCGTCTGGTGTCAAGGCGCTGGAATGAGGTTGAACCTGTCCCATCTTTAATCCAGCAAGGCCAGAGGTGGAAATACCCAGATCTTGTACTTAAGTAAAAGTATCAGAAGAAATACTGTGGAAAAATCCAACCCAGCTAAATATAACAGTTAAAGAGAGGTTTCATTGGGAACCAATCCGTTGGATGGTGGTGTCATTTTTCTAATACCAAAAGTACATTACATTACTGGAAGATATTTACTGATTCATTGATTCATGTTGACACTCATAGTTTGTGAATTTCCACCTGGAATACATAAAGTTTTATCTTAATCTGCAATATTAAGTCATAATTGATGTGTTTATTTGTACAGATGTGCTTAGTTAAATAAATTCCACTACTGGTAATGTCATAGACATAAATTCATACTTGAAACTAATTATATGATTGTAGTTGGTAAACAAGGTAAAGTTGCTTCACAAGGAAGAATCAGTTACTTCATTTCACCTGCAGGTAAACAAGAGCAAAGAAAGCAATGAGGGAAGAAATTAGCAAGTTAGAATGACAGTCTGATAGTCTGGATACCATATTTAATTATTTGACACTTAGTTCGAATGAATGTCACGTCAAAACAAGTTAAAAATAAACCTGAAGGCTATTTCTGCTCCTCCTCTCAGTAGGATCATCTGTTTCTTAGTGTTATTAGCTGTGTCGTGCCAGTGTTGTCACAGACATGCAGGCATTTGTTTCTAAGTTGTGAGCAATCCTCTTAGTGTTAACGGGAACAAGAATTAAACAGATCCATGTGGCGTTACGTCAACCTGTCATCTGCTTCAGGACTCAGGTCTGAGAGAACTTTCCAGGGTACAGAGACGGGTCAGACAAAGCTGGACAGAAAGAATTCGGTGGAATCTCTTCAGTGTAATAAACATATGAATCAATACTTTAGAAGCAGGATCATTTTATCAGTGTTTTGCTGTGGGTTTGGAGTGGATCTGTCGCTGCAGCGAGGACTGTCTCAGTGTGTTCATGAGGTTGAGGGAAACATCATAAACATACATTAAGATCCGGTCAAAACCAACAATTTACTGACAGAAATACTGTTTTTGACCATGATCATAATGCATATATGTAAAGACTATCATTACCAGGGGATCATGTGATACAGGTCCTCCTCCACTGCTGGTTTCTCTGTTTCATCAGCTTGTTTGTTACCTGATGTGACTCCAGGACTCAAGAATCCAGCTGTAGATAGAGATAGTGTCGACAGTAACGGCTGTTGTGTTGTGTGATTGTCTTAACATCTGGTTTAGCATCAGTCTGAAAATATTCAGGTCATTTTTTAAGATAAACACATGATGAAGTAAAACTTGCAGGTTTTTTTCCACTGCTCTAAATAAACCATCTGGACGTGCTGTGCAAGTACGCCACCTAGTGGAGATCAGGGAGCATCACACAGTGTGCGAAGAGGATACAGGAAGTGACTCCAGACTTGTTTTGTTGCCATGGTTACTGTGGAGCAAAACAAGATCCTTAGTAGAAGGAACAAAAGTGGTTGAAACCTCAGGTGTGATCAGGTGTGAGGAGGGATTCTTCTCCCAGGACGGACTGACACTCAACAGATGCTGCATGAACAGATCACAGAATATTTAGATTACAGTGACAAAATATCTGATGCAAGTAGGAATATCTGTGAAGAAAAGGATGACTAAGCATACAAAGTCTTCTGATCCAGTGATTTTAAGGGTTGACGAGCTGTGTGAGGCTCTGACAGCCGAGAGAGAGAGACATGAAAGTAGAGGAGAAATAAAGAGAGCTTATTTTAAAGGGTCCAGTTTGTACATTTGATCTTCAGGGATATCAGAGCTCCACTTTGCTTATCCGGTTGCTACACTACACAGAGTTAGCTTGTGGGCTGATTGATGGAAATACAATTACCAGTCGCTGCCTATCCCCCACTAACCTGCTGCGACCTTTAAACTGAGCGTCCCGTCTCGTCAGTGTTGCCTTCAGGAACATTTCTGTCATCATGTTGAATTTAAGAGAAACTCCACACTGAGGCTTTTGTGTCCCTGCACCTGCCTCAGCCCCGTCTGTCCCCTCTGAGACGTCTCTGGGCAGCAGGTGTGCACTACACATCCAACAATCATCCTCTCTTGTATTCTTGTGTTTTGAAGAATATTTAACTGGGGGAAGTTAATGTGAAGAGTAGAGAAAAGTAAAGTCAATTCTTGTCTTTTCCAGATGTGAATGATTGTGCCGTCCAGCCCTGTACCAATGGAGGGGTATGTCGAGACCTTGATGGAGATTACACCTGCCAGTGTCCCTCACCGTATGTTGGAAAGCAGTGCCAGCTACGTATGTACACCAACTACCATTTCATTTCATTTCCCTGATTTTTATAGCCTTATGTCTTTTGCTTTTCCTCAGAAACCTTTTTCAAAAAGTTAACGACATCAAAGAGAGTGTTTCTGAAATTGGCCAAATGACAAACTACTATCTGTGTATTAACTCTAATGAATACTGTCATAGATACAAGTTTTTTACCACCACAGTTAAACACAACACTTTGGTTTTCTGTGATCTGTGATCTCTAATCAAGCGATTAAAAGTTTGGAGAGGTAAAAATATATTTAGCAACTCCAAAATGAATACAGGAATCAAATGTAATCACTTGATTAATGTTTATAATATTTACATTTCTGTGTCCCAGGTTGCATTTCTCTGCTGGGGATGGAGGGAGGAGGGATCGTGGAGTCACAGATCTCAGCGTCCTCTGTGCACTACGGCGTTCTGGGACTTCAGCGTTGGGGCCCCGAGTTGGCTCGACTCAACAACCAGGGCATCGTCAACGCCTGGACGTCAGCAGCCCACGACAGGAACCCCTGGATCGAGGTGAGAGAAAGGACCGCTTTAGAATAACGAGGCTGACCAGTGAGGGCTGTGATTAACACCTGACCTGTCGACAACAGATCAACATGCAGAAGAAGATGCGTCTGACGGGCATCATCACTCAGGGCGCCAGTCGAATGGGCACAGCTGAGTACATCAAGGCCTTCAAGGTGGCGAGCAGCTTCGATGGAAACGCCTACACAACCTACAGAGTGGAGGGCCAGCGGAGGGACAAGGTTAGACGACCTCGCTTGAATTTGAAAATGTAGCTGTGACTTTGGAAATAAATTCTCTCTGGTGTTTCTCTAAGTAAACTGCAAACTCAACTGCTTTCACTGCAACAACTCCCCTGTCATGAGATTTTTAAGTGAAACTTTCAGGCCAATCAAAAAGGTTTCCGTCCGTGGGATCGTTTCCATGCTGTTGTCAGACACTGAGAACAACAACCTCAGCCTTCACCATGTCTCTGTGCTGCAGGTTTTCATGGGCAACACAGACAACGACAGCACAAAGACGAACCTCTTCGACCCTCCCATCGTTGCGCAGTACATCCGCATCGTCCCCGTGGTCTGCCGCAGGGCCTGCACGCTGCGCATGGAGCTGGTGGGCTGTGAACTCAACGGTAAACACACAGAAGACACGCAGCACATCGAGTTCGGCAGATAATAACGCTGGCTGGAAAACACATCTGATATGCAGTTATAGCCTCTGTGAACTCTCCCCTGAAGACTCTGTTTCACTGTGTTTGTTTCTTCTTGCTGTGGTCGCGCTGACGGGCATGACGACAGTCAAAGTGTTTATTGAAACTACGTAACGTGGCCTCAGTCCAGCCGTGGTTAGATAGAAGATGTATAACATAAACAGGATTCTGTGGGTAGACCTCGTTATGTAACAGTAAACCAGCAATTCGAGGCAAACACAGAGACAGAAATGCACATTTGTGGGTTTCTTCATCTTCATTCTTTTTGTCCTTTGTCTTCTTTGACTATAACACTTAAAACAGTAACAGAGAAACATGGTGAACGAATACACACTACAATGCAGCTCTCTGCACCTTATTGCAAGCTTTCTTCTACTCTGTGCACCTCTTTCTGTTCCTCTTGGGTGTAAAATGATTTCAATCAGTCACTTTCCTCTGAATTATACAAATCCTCTTTGAATCGGTGAGGTTAATTTGTCTTTTCTTTGGGTGTCTTCACTTTCTCTCCTCTCTTTCTCTTCCTGTCGCTTTGGCGTCCCCTCCCTCCGTCCTTCCGTCTGCTTTCAATTCACAGTTTTATCAAACGCGGCAGGTTGCTCAGAGCCTCTGGGGATGAAGTCTCGCCTCGTCTCAGACGGCCAGCTCTCGGCCTCCAGCACTTACCGCACATGGGGCATCGACACTTTCACCTGGCACCCTCAGTTTGCCCGACTGGACAAGCAGGGGAAGACAAACGCCTGGTCTCCTGCACGTAACAACCGCTCAGAGTGGATCCAGGTGAGGGAGCCTCAAAGTGTCATTAATGGTAAAAAGAAATGTGTTGAATGTGCAGATGTTGCAGAGTGTAACTGTTTTGTCTTTGTTCCTTCTCCAGGTCGATCTGGAGAAGACGAAGCGCCTCACAGGCATCATCACTCAGGGGGCCAAAGACTTCGGGGTGGTGCAGTTTGTGTCGGTGTTTAAAGTCGCCTACAGTAACGATGGAGAGTCGTGGAGTGTGGTGAAGGAGGAGAGCACCGGCGAGGATCAGGTCAGACATGTGTGATTACCTGACACAGTATACTGCATGAAGCTCGTAGTGAATTATCCCCATTTCAACAGGTGAAAACAGATTTTTTTTTTTCATGCACTTGTCAGTTTGAGATTTTGGCTATAACATGTCTCCTCTTCAGACCAGTGGAAAGGATATTTCTAAAAACACATTTAGGTGTTTATTAACGCATGCAAATTTAATAAGATCGCCTCATTTGCATATTCATATAAACATCAATCATCGACAAACTCAATTGTCTTAATAAAGTATATTTACCATTTTTGTTGGTAAAAAAATGTATAGAATTTGGAAAAACATATCTTTAAAGGCAGTTTTCTCAAAACTAGTCTCCAGTATTGTTCTTATCTATTTTCTGGTGTTTTTTCACAGAGGGGTTTGTTCATATATCATTTATAAAAAACATATATTTTTCTGATTTGCGGAGTGATGAAAAGAAGAATATCCAAAAACTTTAGTTGTATTTTACTCGTCACATCATCATCATCATCACAATATAAACATGTACAAGAAAAAATTACTCTTCATGAATTCAATGTTTTCTTATTCCAATATGTCAACAAAATGAAACAAGAATTTTGAGCCTGGCTTTATCCAGTGTTCAGATTTCTGTTTTGGAAATCCGATTCCAACTCAAGAATAACAAAATTTGCATATTTAAATGTAGAATATGAGAAAGCTGTTGGCCTGCAGTGTCTCTTGGCGCAGGTCTTGTGATTTATCTCCTCTTTCCTGAAGTGTTTGCACCGTCCTCAGTCTGTCAGCCCACAGTTTGTCAACAGAAGGCACACAAATTGTCAGCTTCTGCTTCTGTTGCTCTCTTTCCCTTTATGATGAGATATTTTGGGCTCTTCCTGGAGGAATGTGAAGCCTGTTCCTCCTCATCGTGAGCTCTTTCTCTGAGATGATCCAATAAAACCGTATAAGAAGCTTTGATGTTTTTACTGAGCGCAGAGCTAACGGGCTCGTGGGGCGTTAATGATGCCGCCCGGAGCTGCTGTCTGAACGTCTGGCTGGAGCTGAGACTTCTTAGACTGGAAGGCTGTCAGAAGTCCACACAGCTCAGATTGATGACATTTGGTCAATAAGATGTTGTTTTGGTATCATGAAATTGTTCATCTTGTTCAGGCCTGGTGGAAGTTAAAGTTATTTTTGCCTTCCTTCCTCCTCATCATCAGTTTCTTCTCATAAAGAACATGCTAAACTGTACTCTCATTTCTCTGCAGCTTTTCCAAGGTAACATCGACAACAACACCCACAAGAAGAATCTGTTCGAGCCTCCGTTCTACGCCCGGTACGTCCGGGTCGTCCCCTGGGAGTGGCACGAGCGCATCACCCTCCGCATGGAGCTGCTGGGCTGCGATGACTAGAAGCTCACCGGTCGCCGTCTAACAGTGCTCCATCCTCATCCAGCCGCTCCATCTCCTCCAACCACAGCAGAGGAAGGGACCCTGTGCAGGACTGTGATCTGTTCTGTGATCCTGTTGGCTGCTGGGACTTTAACACTTGTAGCACTTTTTGAATATAGAGACTTTTTTATGTTCATGTTAATAGAATTGTTTGACATATCGCTCACAAACTAAGACAGACTCATGAACAGTTTTAGATATAAACAACATTTTCAGAAATTTGCTTTTAATCCAAACTATTTACTCCTCCTTGATTTCAGGTTCTCTTGAAATCAAAAACGCACATTTTTCCTCTTACCTGTTCTCCCTGTAGATTGTTTTGGTGTGAGGTGCTGGGTTTGAAGACATCAACACATCCTCACACCTAAACGACTGAGAGGGTGGATTGTCACAGATCCCGCACCGTAAAATCTGACAAAGTTTTTTTAAATTGAAGAAACCGTACCTCAGAATTACCAAGCAAAGCACACTAATATTTTTACATTGTTTTTTTTTTTTTTTTAGCTTGTGAACATTTAATAGTCTACTTTACGTGGTAATTCTAAGGAAATCGGTTTCCTGTCTTTTCAAAGTAAAGTCAACTAGTGCAAAACAACTCTTATTACATTTTCCGAAACAACATGGCCGCTGCAGCGTAACAGCCGCAGTTTCATTAGGTTTTGGTAGAAATCTCTACAGGTTGGGTTCAAATCACAGCGCTGTAAATTTTAAAAGTTGGATTTACTTTAAAAGTCAGGAAACTAATTACGTCAGAATTACCTAATAAAGTGGACTATTACATTTAAGTTGTGTGAGCTACAACGTTTGATAAAGATGCAATTAATTTGGCCCTTTGAGCAGCACAAGATGAGTACCATCTAGTTCTGTTATATTTAAGAGAAGGCAGATGTGTTTAAAACCCTGCAACTCACACCGAAACAATCTGGATGGATAAACAGCACTGCAGGTAACACAAGAGGAAGACGAGGGGGAATATGTCATTTTGATTTTAGGGTTAACTGTCTCTTTAAGTCTGGACTTGATAACAGTGCTCTTCACATCCTCTAGTTTTACTTCAAACTAAATTGCCCGTTTTCAACTTTTTCTTTCATTCCTTTGCACTAACACGTCAATTTACAACCTCGCTGTTTCTTGTAGTCTTAACAGTCTGCAGAGGATAAACATCCAACCTCGCCATCATCCAGCTGCTGTTTAGCTACTCAAGCACAAACATGAAGGTCTGTGCAAAGAATAGTTTGGCATTTCAAACTTTCCTGGAAGAGAGAACATGTCCAAGAGCAGAAAGTGAAAAACTGCAGCACTCAGCTCTGTCCATCAAAACATGGAATGAAAAACTGAAAACGGCTTTTTAAAAATGATTTTTATGGTTTTTTTAACACATTTTAGCTGATTCTTCTGCTTCAGTCTTACATATAACTTCATTGTAATTTAATTATTTTTACAACAAATGTGAAATATGTAGAAATATGTGTAGAACATAAACATTGTTTTACATTTTTTTATTCATTGTGGGTCTTGAACTGAGATCATTTATTAAATGTTAAAATACATCTTTGTGTGTGTTTCTTTTCAATCAGGAGACACAACAAAAGTCTTTGTCATGCTTCATAAATGTGTGTCGCCAGTTATGTAACAGTTTATGTCCCGCCGCTGGCCATACAGTCCCATCGGTCAGACGATGGCAGTGTCAGGGTGTTGGCGGCTGATTTCTGCATGAACACACTGATCAGTGAGGCCACATACAGGGCAGCATGAGGGAGAGGAGGGTCATCGAAATTGGAAATCGGAAGGTCATTGGTTCAATTCCCTGGCTGCACATTGAGGTATCCTTGAGCAACATACTGAAGCTCAAATTGCAAAAGCACAGTGTTGTTTCATATGAAGGAACATCAGCATTATTTAATAGGTTTTAAAGGCCATTAAGATATCATAAGATGATTAACATTAATTAGACTCCGTGTTCAAATCTCAGGGTTAACATGTTTATTTATTTCCATTAAGGTATTTAGATTTCTGTAGGCTTATAATGATAATAATAATGGCAAGCAGAGAGAAAAATTAATAGTGAGAAAAAAGACGTTCATAAGACTATACACTCTTAGAAATAAAAGTTCTAAGTAGAACCATTTAAAGTTCTTCGGCCTGTCCTCATAGGAGAACCCTTTTTGGCTCCAGCTGGAACTTTTTATAAAGGTTCCACCTGGAACCCTTTTGGGTTGGGGGGTTCTACCTAGAACCCAACATAAAGGGTTATACCTAGAACTGTGTGTGTAAGGTTCCACCCAGAACCCTCCATGAGAGGTTCTACAAAGAACCCATACAGGATCTTATACCCATGCTTTCAACAATCCCTGAAGAACTCTTTCTCCAAAAAAGGGTTCTCTGGATCAAAATGGTTCTTACTGGAACCGTTAGTGTTACCAAGAACCCTTTTAAAGTGTAAGAATAGATGCCTCATGAGCTTTAAATCATTTCAAGGTGCACTATGTAGTGTTTGAGAGGAAATTCAAACTCAGAATTTTAATATTTACCATTTTAATGAGGATATAATACAAACTCAGTGTGTATTTTGTTCATAAGGGAATAAACAAGGAAAATAAGGTCCCCAGAACATTGTTTGAAGCTAGAACGGTGGCAGGGTCCGCCACATATAAACAAAGTAAAACAGTATGAAATTGTGTTGTCCTTTAAGGTCAGTTCGTTAATTCAATTTAGATTGTTTAGGTACAAAAAATAAGTCACTGAAAAGCTTTATGCACTGCTTAAAATGTAATAGCATTAAAACACAGTTACTGAATGTAACTGTCTTATCTATAATAAATCCCATTTTTCTGTGAGCTGTTCCTTTAACGTTTTGGTCCTGTTCCCACCAACATAAATCACAGAACAACATTTGTTTTATTACAGTAACACACATGATGTCACGCAGCTGTTTAAAGATGAAGATGTTGGGTGAACACTGCTCTGCATCCCTCCGACACTCTCAGAGCAGATGTTTGCTGCAGAGCGTCTCCACACAGACTGCAGCCAGCAGCTGTGTTCTCCTGGAGGCGCTGTGATCTTTTATAGGACATCTCGCCATGTTGTGGAAAACATGCACATCCACGTACAGTGTAGACGTCCACAGCGAGGACAGATGTGTGAGAGATGCTCCGTCCTCCACCACAATCATTTCATAGATGAAAGCTGTTGCCAGGGGCCAAACATACCAGGACTGCGAGCTGAGCAGGAGGACGAGTGTCTAACAGGGTGTAATTACTCCTGTAAACAGCAGGCTGAAGCCGGCAGTCCAGCATGGAGCAGACTCACAACATCTTTGTGTGGCTCGAACAGTTTGTGCAAGAAATCAGAGCAGCAGCAGGTTTATCTGAGTGTAATTCTGTTTTATCTGAGAGATTCAAGTCAGAAACGTCCTCCATGTTAGCTTTAAACAGTGCTGTGCTACAGAAAGAGATCAGTTTTTATTAAACACTATTGTTGTTATATTATAGATTATAAGACTTTTAAGCACATATGAGAGACCTGTTAACAGTTTATAAACTGTTTCATGAACATTTGGAGTTTCTTATAATGCTCCACTCATGCTGATGGAAAGTCAGGTGAAGTTTCATCGTCCACCAAACATTCCTGGAGCTTCACAGCAAAGACAAAGCGTTGCAGCATTCTGCTAATCAACTGAGGTAGATGGGGAAAAATGAAATACTTCAATGGAGCCTGTCTGGCATAATCCAAGTCCCCAGAAGACCTGATTTGATTTGAAAAGATGTCATTTACACCTATGTTTTAGATGAAATCTGCACCGTCGCTGCTGAGCTAAAAGGCTAAAAGAGCAGCATGGACATACATCAAGGGTGTAAATAAAAAGATCTTTTCAAATCAATTTAGGATCTTGGAACTTCCAGAGACTTGGATTATTCTGGCCAAGCTGTATGGAGCCATTTTATGTTTTAAGTCTCCATCTACTTCAGTTTTTCAGCAGAATGCTGCAACTCTGTTCTGCTGTGAAGTTCCAGAACTGTTCTGTGGATTAAGAAACTTCACCCAAATTTCCATCATAATGAGTAGATAATGAGTGAATCTCCATTTTTAGGTGAACTGTTCTGATAATGCACAGATGAGTTGTTTTGGTCCTGTTCCCGCAAACATTATTTACAGAACCTTTTATTATCATTATTATTATTATTATTATTATTATTGTTGTTGTTGTTGTTGTTGTTGTTGTTGTTGTTGTTGTTGTTGTTGTTATCATTTTAGTAAGGACTTTTTTCAAATGTGCATATTTGGGTGAACTTTACAACTTTAAGACAGTACACTCTGCAGACAAGTTTGGAATACTGCAAAATGAAGTTATAGGAATCTAAACAAGGCTATTAAAGATGAATCGAAACAAAAGCATGTTTAGTGTTGTTTTGCATCTACAACTATAAAGGCACAGTGATGATGGATGGTCTGGGGCTTCTCCTCTCTCTGCCATCCCTCCTCTGGTCGCTGCTGCTCTCAGGTGAGTCCACCGTCAGTCTGCAGATCCAGCTGGAGCTGCAGGGAGCAGCACGCTGAGGTGAACAGGTAGAGAACACTTATCATCCGTAGCTGCACCTGTTTTATCATCGACGAACGGAGGAAAACTACACGTTTGCCTTTTCTTGATGTTTTTTGTTCTGGTCCAGAGAATCGTCATCAGAACTTCTGCTCCTCCTGAAGACAGACTTCTGACTTCTGGAAGCCTCCTTTTCCTCTTTAGCTTCACAGAAGTTTGCCTCTGGAGTTCTTTTTTTAAACCACGGAAGCAGAATATCGAGGTGCTTTAGGGTGAGTGAAGAAATTCAATTTTAACATGATGGATGAGCGTCGAACACGGTGTGTCCTGAATTGAGTCACAAATTGTCACAGGTGTGAGAAAAATGATGTATTTTTACTTAAATAGTCATAACCTACCTGAAATGTGGAACAAAACTGCTGGAAACTAAAACCATCAACATTAAATATTTCAAATCAGTCATTTGAAACTTTTAAAGCGCATCAAAGTGTGAATGTGTGTTCAGACAGAAACGGAGCTCATGATCACAGCTTCGTGCTGCCCTCTACTGGCGCTCTCCTGCCACCACACCCTGTTCATAACTCTACTGCAGGTTCATAATGATACAGTTATATAGCACCTTTCAAAACACAGTTACAAAGTGCTTTACAGGACACAGAGCCAATAAAACAAGCCCAAATCATAAAAACTTAACGCATGAAACACAAAGAAAAAGCATAAATCAGAATCAATCAATCAATCAATCAATCACAGGAAAGCGACATTAAAAAGTGGGGCATTAAAAGATATGTTAAAACACATATCAATAAAATCTCTGATTAAAACCTAAAAGAAACAGGTATCCAGTGTCAGGAAGCCAGGATCCATATGATGACGTCATGTGTGGCCCCAGTCAAAACTTTTTGGCAGTGAGTTTCGGACGACCTGGAAATAAGAGAGGGATTTTGTTTACTGATGCCAGAGAGAGCGAGGAATCACAGTTTGGTTGTAAGATGTGCTAACTGAAGTCAGATGAATCACATTTCACTACACACAACTGAGGAACATTAACGATCAGGATTTGCCGTTACAGCCAGGATGATGATGGTAATCTGCGGCCTCGCTCAGCTGGTTCTCTCCGGCTGGGCCTTGACTGCCGCCACAGGCCCAGACGACTTCTTCTACCACAACTTCCTCAGTGGAAAGGACAACAAAGAAAGTATGCACACGTTCAATGATCATGTATTTAATACACATAGGTACAGTGTTTTAGTCAGCTCCACTCTGTCTGTGTTTCCTGCAGTTCACTTCAGAGGTGTGAAGCTCTTTGTGGACTCTGCTCAGCCGTCGGTGTTTGCAGTCAGAGGGGGTAACGCCACCATGCCCTGCAGGTTTTGGCACGAGCCCGAGCTGAGCTCGCCGAGGGAGGTCCGGGTCAAGTGGTCCTGGCTGCCCGCTGCTGGCGGACCTGAGACAGATGTGCTGGTGGCAATTGGCCCCCGCAATCGAAGTCTTGGAGAGTTCAGGTTGTTGAGATGACAAATAATAAATGGATGATTATTCTGTTTCTTCTGTTATTAGTGGCTGTCTGACTGTTGAAAGTTAACTCACATTACGTCTGCCTCCTTGTTGGTCAGAGGTCGTGTGCAGCTCAGACAGGATTTCCCAGGAGATGCTGCTCTTGTGATGACTGAACTCCGGTTGAATGATACAGGCCGATATCGCTGCGAGGTGGTGGACGGACTGGAGGACAAGAGCTCCTCAGTTGATCTGGAGCTACGAGGTACAATATGTCCAACTACACTGACACCATGACTTCAGTTCTCAAAGTGAGACCAAACATTCGATCCTACTTTTAGTTCTATTCAGAGATAAATTACCAAATGTTTTAAACTAAACGCACTGACAGAAGATGAATTAGAAAGCATTGCATTCTTGAGTCATCTTTAAAACATGTTACACGACTGCAGAGAAGACACACATACTTCATAGCACATCTGTCTAATGAACTCCTCCACCCAGGCGTGGTGTTCCCCTACCAGCACCCTCATGGCCGTTACTACCTGAGCTTCCTGGGAGCCCAGCAGGCCTGTGAGGAGCAGGACTCCACGCTGGCCACCTTCTCGCAGCTCTTCCAGTCCTGGAAGGAGGGCCTGAACTGGTGCAATGCAGGCTGGCTGGCAGACGGGACGGTCCAGTACCCCATCACCCAACCCAGAATGCCATGCGGGGGCCACGGCCTCGCCCCGGGTGTCAGGAGCTACGGCAGAAGACACCTGCACCTTCATCGCTACGACGTCTTCTGCTTCTCCTCTTCAATCAGAGGTGAGGCAGCCTTTTTGTGAGTAGTAGAGGGTTGGTGTGTGACCGTGGCTCCTTGATCCCGATGGAAAATGTCACAAGGTCAAAAAAGATGTGGGGGAAATTCACAGAGACGACCTGAGAGAATCCGACTGCACCTACACCAGGGCTAAAAGGAAAAACTCTAGTGAAATGTGTCTAATGTTTGAGATCCAAAACATGATCCTATCTAAAAAGTGTGAGGTTTATCTAAAAATACCACTAAATGTGTTGCCTTCAAAGGTAGAGTCTACTATCTTCAGCCCTCTCACAAGATGAACCTGAACGAGGCTCGGCAGACGTGTCAGGAGTACGGAGCCGAGATCGCCAAAGTCGGGCAGCTCTACGCTGCCTGGAAGTTCTCAGGGATGGACCACTGTGACGCCGGCTGGCTGGCCGATGGAAGCGTTCGGTATGCAATCACCAGGCCACGAAGAAACTGTGGTCCCTCTGAGCCAGGGGTGCGCAGCTTTGGGTTCCCACCTCCCCACCACAAGCACGGAGTCTACTGCTACAAGTCAGACGATGAATGAGCGCAGGGTCAGATAACATTTTTAAGATGTTTTGCTTTTGTGGGTGTGTTTGCCTCTATTGCTGATGGTGAAGACACAGATAGAAAACATAAAAACAGACATGTCAAATGCAAGGTAGCTCCCCAGCTGTACATCAAAAGTAGGGATGTTGCAGTTGCAGTTGATATAAACGTCTTCATGTCCAGGCCACCGAGACGCCACAACATTACTTCATTTAATGTATTTACAAGCTTAAAAAAGTTGGGAATCACTGGTAAACCTTATTTTTACTATATCTTCGTATTTTTCTATCAAAGGTGCAATATGTAAGATTTAAAGTTTAAAAACATCCAGAAATTAACTTAAATTATCAAAAGAATGCAAAGAAATAACGTTTTCATTGTATTGTGCTGCTGAAGTTAGCATGCTAAAGGCTAGCCTCAGCCCGTCCTTTCTCATAACACCACTCCCAGTCCAGACCGCTAGCTGCACAGCTAACTCAGCTAACTAGCTTACAGTTTCAAGCAGTTCGCAGTCACTCTTGTGATGTGTTTGTTTGTTGTAAGTATGAATTCAAGTGGTGGCCAATTCTTACATATTGTACCTTTAATACATTTTCTCGGATTTTCTCTTTGTGTCCATAAGAGCAAAGCATATTTTTTTCTTTTCTATTGTCTCACCATTTATAAGCTATTAAATTAGCATTTGCAAGCTAATATTTGTACCTGAGCTTGGCATTGTATCAGCTGAAGTAGGCCGCATCATTCATTTCAAAGCTCAGAAAAAGCTATTCAGTAGCCTTGAGTTGAGATTTTGATACTGACAAGCCTGCCATATAACCATGTGTCTCAGGTGATTTTCACAATAAAGGCTGGTGTTGGCTGATCGATATTTATATAAGTGATTTTTGTATAACAAATGTCGTTCCTAACCATTAAAGTGCCTCTTCAGAAGATTCTCTGTGTACACCCAACAGAACACAACTCTTTTAACCAGGAAGGAAAGTAAAGAATCTGCTTGAACAAATGAAAATACAAATCAAAAGGAGCTTTATTTTAACAGAACACAACGATAATATATTTCAGGTTTCACAAACAGCAGCTTCATTTGTTCAGTCTCTAGAGAACTGGACCACGTGTTAGTCATGTCCAGCTGTGAGACCGTCTGAGGTAGACAAAAACCAAACATCTTCTCTCTCCATCTTACAGTTTCATACTTATAGGTCTTAACATTAGAGAGATACATTAGTAGGCGATACCAGCCCATCACAGATGTATTGTTATGAGAGTACAAACCTGTTTTTTAGAGATTAATATGCAGAATATAATACTTGGGGTAAATTAGTTTACTGTTACATGGTAAAAGGTTCCTGCATCCATTACATATCTTTGTCTTGTGTGGTTGATGACCACATCTGAGGGATTACAGCAAAAAAAAAGTGAATATTGGCCGATCTATAAAAATCAGAATACTTTACTCCCTCACATCGGTATCAGCCCCAAAAAATAAGTATCGGTCAGGTTCTACTTGACAATGTCTACTATTGTACAGAACTATTTTGTTACACTAAACTGTGATACAGTATGTGTTTACATTCGATTAGTGTTCCATTAAATGAAATATAAATTCATTTTGTAGTTAGTTAGTAGGTATAACGATATAAGAAAAGCAGCTGTTAGCAGCATAAAGAACATAAACTAAGACAATTCATTAGATCCAGGGGTAGGTTGTTTTTGACTTCATTCCAGCCTTCTTATCCCATTTTTCGTTTGCAGAAAGTCATCATCACTTAGAAGAACTTCTTAAATTTATAATATGTAAACAAATGGCCAGTTACACAAGTTGATTTACAAGCAGGTAAATATCAAATGGTGGCTGCATTTCACAAATATCTAACAAACTGAGGTTACATTTTGTGAGTCCTGGGCTTATACATGCTAATTTATGGGTGAGAAGTATGAGCCTTGTTTTAATCAATGAAATATTTCAAAGTTACCACGAGAGGAAGTCATGTTGCAAAAAGCTGCTTGCATGTAGTAAATTTGGTGAAACGGCCCCAGAAGGCAATGGGGCTGAGGTAGCTGTAAAAAGAACCTGTAAACAACCCATTCTTTCACCTCCACTGAAGATGCAGTAGGCTAACACAAAGAAACAATCAAATGTAATCAACAGTAGATAAAAAGATAGTGTATTTTGTTTGTTTGTTCGCGCGCGCGCGCACGTGTGTGTGTGTGTGTATGTGCGCATGTGTGTGTGTGTGTGTGTGTGTGTAACCCTTCCCTACTCAAACTCGGCTTCGAAAAGGAGTCTCTCGATTTTCATCCTGACGGCTGACTTTTTCTGAGGGGTCAGCTTTTTAAACATTTTCACAAGGTTCATGAAATAATATTCATCGCAGTCTTGTGGTCTTTCAAAGTCCGTCTGTACAGTTCGGTCACATTTAGAAGATTCTGGATCCGTACTCCTCCTCACCGTGTCCACAGTGTCCAGTTCGTTTGACTTGGGGATGATTGGAGTCACTGACTGGCTGCTGCTCGCTCCTTGGCTGCCTTGATCTTCTGAATCCGAGATGATGGTTATTTCCTCACTGTCATCGTTGTGCTCCTTTGAGGACAACAAAAATAAAGTTCAATTGCAGACCTGGTTACATAGCCAATCAAAATTAGTTCACATGTCCTTAAGAAACATCTGCAGCCATAATAGATAATATGAGGTAATGAAAACATGCAAATGAGGTTTTATATAACTGCTGAAATAAAAAAGATGTGTAAATAAGCAACATGACAAACCGTATGCATTTAGGAGACATGAATGCACATCTTTCGTGACAAAAAGCTCACTTTATAGTGCATCAAACGTGATATACAGCCTTACTATCTCATATGAAAGGGTGTCACTCTCTCCAGGAGTTAGCAATGGAGCAGTTTGGATTTTTTTTAACATCTCTGTCTGTAGTTGGGATGATTTCTCGGCTCTCTTCTGTTGGTTATGGCGACAGGCTGCTAGATGGTCAGTGAAATCTCTTTTCTTTATCAGCGTGGCTGTGCAGTACAAACAGTGGTAATGCCGCAGTTTCCTGCACGGCAGCCCACATCTGAGGATCGTGTGCCCTGAAATATGAACAACACATTCAAGTGTAAAAAGGATTAGCAATGACTCATTTTGTTGACACTGTTAATCAATCACAAATGGGAGAATGTAAAAACCTTACCATCAAAGGGAACTGCTCTCTTTAGATGATATTTCATATGATTCACAGCTTTGAATTCGTGTGGTGTGGGTTTGAAAGTAACAGGTAAACATATTGAACAATGATATCTGCTTGGTATGCAGCAGTTGACGCATTTTTCCAGAGGAGTGGACAGTCCCTTCTGGATCGATTTATGAACCTGGAATAGATAATACATGGGTTAATAATGAAACTGAGACATCCAGGAATTTCAGTCATATTGTCTGCTTTGGTTATAAGAGAAATTCAGCTAACTTATAAATGTGAGTTACTTATACTGGAGACAGTAATGTGATAGGACAAGATATAATAATGCAAACTGCACAGGTTCGTTTTCAATTCAATTTTGCGTCTGCTTCTGATTTTAACACAGTTTTAGCTCTTTTGTTTCGGCTGAGTGACTTTTTCAAGGCTAACGACATTAGTCGGCTAGCCTTGCTAAATTCTGACTACGAATGATGTCGGTTGTTCTTCTTCCATCGTGTTAAACATGTTTTCCTTTACAATTTAGATAGAAGGATAGAATCATGTCTTCGGATCTCCTAAATCGCCATCATGTGCTTTAAAGAAAAAAAAGTTAACACTAACAAATACACATTAATTTAATTTGCGCTCGTTCGCTGGCTCACGTTACCTGCGCGATAACAACGTTAGCTAAACAATGAGCTAATAGCTCGGCGAATGAAGTCAACAAGTCAACTTCTCTGAGGTATTTACTCTACTACATGGCTGAAGAGTGACGCTAACACCACGGTCACACATTAATAAGTTGTTATACTTATAAATATGTGATTATCGTTGACTTTCTTCGTGTGTTATCTTACTTTTGACTGTCGGCCACTGTCCATCGTCCCCGAAGAAAAGTTTAAAAACTGATATCATGAAAGTTCTTCTTCTTCTTCTTCTTCTTCTTCTTCTTCTTCTTCTTCTTCTTCTTCTTCTTCTTCTTCGGGTTTTAATGTCGACTCGGGTGGCAAACCAGTGACGTCACCGCCACCTACTGGACTGGAGTGTGGAGCAGAAGCTCGGCAGCAAAAAACAACAGAAAGAAAAACGAATAAAATGTTGTTGTTTTTTTTAAACTAAATTCTCTCGATTATTCTTATTTTAATATTATGATTTTATTCTATATTCTCTAGTTTTTTTTAAGAACTTAATAAGAAGATTCTCTAGTTTCTATGATAACTCTTATTAAAAAGAACCGTGAAAAATATGTTCCAACTTTGAAATATACTATATATACACATAGAAAAGCTACTAGACACGTAGATGTTAAGATATGTGCCTTGTTCGACACCAAATCTACAGTGTAGATGGTATTGGGTAATGCTGCAATATATGATAATTTACAATCGTGAACAGTATAAATACATTCTACAATCAACAGTAGAATATCTCACATGATACTGTGAACTTATTTTCAAATATTCTTTCCCAGACCACCGCAAGCAAATGGGAAGAACCTCAGTTTCTATAATAAGTGAACGATTTTCATCACAATGTCTACATGATTATTTCTGTTAGAGCGATGTTAGAAAGTGCAGATAAACTAGATCCAATCATCTGTTTATATCCACCCACTGTGAAACCAACAATATTCAATACATAACATTACATTATTCTATACTTCCCATTAATTGTGTATCTTGATAGATAATCTCCTGTCAAGTGAAAGATAATATCATTGTGCCACTATTGTTAATTTTTCACTTTATATTAAAGGATAACAACTCTTATGTCTTTGTTTCACTAGTGTTCACTATTACGCCCTGTTGCTCTCTTCCAATTTATTCCCCTGACCTTTGACCTCCAGCTTCTCCCTGCAGATCTTGTTCTGCTCACATATCCAGATCCTCAATTACCATCAGACCCACATGAGCAGGAACCCACACAAACAAAATCTTCATCTTTACTGGAATTCAAGGATCACTGCCTCTTGATAACAAAACATCAAGAGAACAGGAAGCATTTCTCCAACCTCACTGAACTGAAGATCAGGCACATTTTGTCTTGGTTGTCTATTATTTCCTGACAGATATGTTGTTTTTATTAATTGATCATATCCTTCCTGAGTGTGACTTTTTTAAACATGTATTGTTGAAATTGAAATTCCCTTTTTGTATATCTGGTATATGTTTGTATATTGTCTTCTACACTCGAGACAGCTGTCAACAGACAGAGAGCACACTTTTGTCACAGGGTCTCGGTGTGATCCTTTAATTTAATCACTTCCTGGAATGCTTATGTTTGAGCTCTTTCCTTGTATTTTCTCTGCTTTCCCTCCATTCACATGCTGTTTCTTTGTAATGTGTGTGACAAAAGGAGTAAGATCGATTTTTGTTAATGCATCAGTCTCTACTTGAGAGAGTCACAGAGGGACTTTTTCTACTTATCTGAGAACAATGCTTTTTATGAATGCCTTTTTCTTCCTCATCATTATTGAAGATGTTCTGCCTTTATCTGTTCAGAATTAATTATTGCATATAATTGCATTCAAATATGGATTTTTTTGCAGAATGACATTTCTTTGAAAAACTTTTAAAAGAAGATGAGGCAACAAAATATGGTCATTTGTTTAGGTTTTTTAAAAATAAATGATGAAATTAAAAGCTCCAGACAGAAACAAGGATTAACAAAACTCTTTGTGTGTTGTGTGTGTGTGTGTGTGTGTGTGTGTGTGTGTGTGTGTGTGTGTGTGTGTGTGTGTGTGTGTGTGTGTGTGTGTGTGTTTTGGTCTTTAGAGAGAGAAAACTTCTCAGATGGAGCTTTAATCACAGCCAGCAGATGGCAGTCGGATGTTGGCTGCTTTCAGTCAACAATGAACAGAACAAAATGTGCAGAAACTAAACTTGCTTAAAACTCTTAATTAAAACAAAAATGACATCTTAAGAAAGACAAGATCCGAACTTTGCTCTGACTTAACGTGATCAGCCAGCTGTATCACCTGACCAGACTGGATAGAAGAAAAAGCTAGACTTCCTGACATTCACATTTTACACTACAGTCATGCAGAAAATGTGACATTTATGGAAGTACAATCACATTAAATGTGAAGAATGCAGGATGACACGTACGTGACTTCTGAAAATCGGAGGTGAAATGTGACGAACAAACAGTTAGGAGGAGGAGGAGGAGGAGGAGGAGGAAGAAAAAAAGCAGAGAACACAGTGTACAGTAAGTGTAGTATGTCCACAGACCCTGCAGTATCTCGCACGTCTATGAGACTTTCATATGTGGGACGGTTTAATATTTGCTGTGAAGCTGATTCAGAATCTCAGGTCTTATTAGGTTCATGTCAGGAAACACTGTCACATAATCTTCACTTATAAAAATCGGTCACAGCTGAATGTTCATTACGTTTCCGTACTGTGAGTCTCGGTTCATACAAGCATGGGAATTACACAGAATGGCCATAGACAGACTTGTAACAGTGAGGAGGTGCCATGTGAAAGTTAAAGGCCAAGTTTACACATACATAAGGATGTCCAGCGGACTCCAAGTAACTAAAATTCATCGAAAGAAAGCAGACAGGCACACGTGACTGTAAGTACACGACAAAAACCGAAGTAACTGTTGCTGTGGTAGTTTGGAAAAGAAAAGAAAAGAGCAGACAGTGTCATTTTACAGCCTCAGAACATAGACATTTGTATTTATGCCCCAACATCAGTTTGACAATTCATCTGGCTAGTTAGGTCCAGTGGTACTCCAATTTATGTTATTTTATACCAGTACAATATCTGTTATTTAGTACTTGCAGTTCCCCAGGTTTATTACATTTATTTGATAGCTATAGTTGCTCATCATTTTGTCAGTTGAACCATTTATATATAAACAACCCTAAAACATAATGCCTTTGACCACGGCTGTTGCCTGCGCAGAGGGATGACAATGACACTGAAAACAGGTGAGAAACAAAAAGATCTGAGTACTTCTTATTGATACAAGAGCGTAATGTATTTATCTCTAATTATACAGCTACGTACCAAAACATCAGACCTGGTGAAGCTTTGTTCAGCCTCAAAAGGAAACATTGAATCTGATGCATGCTCAAGTACTGAAATATTGTATAAAGTTATGAGTTAATAAAATCAAATCAACCTAACCTCGATCTTATTCAATCAGAAGGTCTAATGTCGAGAGACTTGCTGAAGAGTCTCAAGTGTAACTCAGCAGACATGAGATAAAACAGCACATCACAAACTGAACAAACACAGAGACTGACAGAAAAGGTCTTCTTTACCTAATTTAGTAAGTGCATGAAGAACAAGATTAGGGCTGCTATTCATCCTTTCAGTACCAACCAGGTCAGCTGCTGTTCAAAGCAATGAAATGTTACTTCTTGGAAAAGGACTGTCGATTGCTGAGTCTCATCTCCAGCTTATGAAATGCTGACGCTATCAGCTGGCAGCTGGGGTCGGACGCCAACCCAAGGCCTCAGTATTTGGCGATCTCTCTCCAGGAAGTCACAAGTTGTTGCTTTGAAGGTGGCAGCATTGCCATTATATCACATGGTAGTCCAACGATGCTTGTCACCAGCTGATATCAAGCCATTATCATAGCATCAGTAACAGTGGAGAGGTTAAGTTATCTTTGTCTGACCCCCTCGAGACATTACACCAGATTCAATCCATGATTATAAAAGCCTCTGTGCAACATTTTGTCCCAGAAATTCAAGAAAATCTCAGTTTCAGGCTCCAAACTGGCAGAATGAATCTGAGTCAATCTATGAATAGAAATCTTACAAGCTCAGTTCCACACTTGGCGACTTCCTCTTCATAGCTGAGGTTCTCGAGGGTGTAAACCCCAAACTAAGCAATATTTTGGTGTAACCTCAGGAAACTGTGTCATGGAGTCGGTCGGGAAGTTTCTAAACAAAACACGGAGAGGTCAGCTGGTGAAATAAACACCACAAAAATGTACAGCGTCCAGATCTGTTGTGTTTTTTTTTATTGTGTGTCCCTGATTCAGGCACTAATATAAATTCAAATCAAATCAATTCAATTTAATTTACTCAGCCTAAAATCACACTCACATTGCCTCAGTGGGCTTTACAAACTGTACAGTGAACGACATCTTCTGTCCTTACACCCTCAATTTGAGTGAGGAAATATATTCCAATATTCCATATTGAGGAAAAAAAAACCTTTGAACAGGAAATTGTCTTGTATGGCAGTATGGCAGCCTTATCTTGTGTATTGTGTGTACACTGATAACACTGCTGAATGCAACCAGGCTCACACAGAACATTAATAAAGGGAAAAATGTGACAGGTGACTGTAGTTAACATGTCTCTGTTAAGGTCCTAGAAGTTAAGAGAGGCCCTGTCGTCCTATAGATTAGATATGTGCTACCAACAATGACCCGCCTCTTTTATGGCTTCAGAACTTCCTATTTTACTCTCTCATGCGTATTGTTTTAGTTTTTTTTCAAGGCATTTTCCCTCCTTAGATATACAACTACTGTCTGTCCTTGTGAGGACAAAGGTCTTTTCTGTTTTAGTCTTTTCTAATTAATGTCTATGACACTGATTCATTTTTCAAAGATTTATTGATGATAATAATGATATGTATGTAAATTTAAGCAGTGTTTTAATTTAGTGTGGCTTGTTGGAGCTGCAGTATAACTAATTCATAAATACCAGGTGATTTAAACTGTAGACAAACAGAATACGTGTGGTACGTTTTGCATTTTAAATGAAGCAGAAGCAGAATGATAAGCAGAGCCTCAATATGGTATCCTGACAGAAAGTGAGATTTTCATGTCTTTTTCATTAATATAGGTGTACAAATGTATACAAAAGTATATATATATATAAAAGCATCATCCACAGAAAAATTAACACAACCCATACACAGAAATGCGCTTTAAACAACTTCACAACTGTAGAGTCATCGCCCTCAGCCAGTCTGTGTTTGCCAGAGTGAACTAAAGTGGGCTGTGCCTGCTCAGGCCTGTGAGCGCTGACCAATCAGAGCAGAGCAGACTGGGCTTTCCGGCGTGAGTCTTTAAAGAGACAGGCACCTAAAACAGAGCATTTCAAACAGAAGAGTAATAGAGGTGCTGCAGCAATGGACTGTACAAGAAAAATAACGTGAATATTAAGCATGAACCTGAAAATGGCCACAATACAGGACCTTAAAGGGGCACTACGTAGTGTTGGAGGAGAAATTCAGACTTTTTTACAATATGAACGAGGTTAAAAGACAGAAATATTTTGTTTGTTTGGCAAGTTTTTTTTTTTTTTAAATCAGTCGATGAAGATCTTTTCTGTTCTGATTGAAATCTTCTCATCTATAAGTTGCACTCAAAAATGTTAGTAGTTTGTACCAGAACACCAAAGGATGGTTGTGGAAGATGTATTAAGACAGCAGCAATCTGTCCACACAAAATTCCACTCAAGAAAAAAACTGTCCATTTAAATTCTTAATAAATGAAAAGTAGTTTATATCATATCTGTGAAATGATGTAGAAAATGGCCGCTGTGAGCACCAGATTGTTAATTCACTGGAATGCACGACTGAGTAGCATTTAACTGTAACTGTACTTAATGGATTTTGGGCTGATTTTCCTCAGGGCTCAAAGTAACTAATTAAAAATGACTGTAATTAAGTCATTTTTTAGGTACTTGTGCTTTATGAGTATTTTTCAAGTCTGTTTTACTTGTACTTGAAGATATGCATTACATTTCCTTGTAATCTACTTAGTACCTGAGTAAGATTTTAATTCATATCAAAACCTTTTATCTGCATTTGTAGCCAATGAAGCAATCTGATCACAAACAGGCCAGTGAAAACCCTGACATACAGACAAAAACACAAAAGTGTGTAGCAAGACCGGTTGTAATTGAGTAATATTTAAGTAATGTAACTGTTCTCATACTTGAGTAGAGATTTTCAATACTCTTTTCCACCACCTGTTTCTTTTAAGCAACTATATCTGTGAGATAAATGTTGAGGAAAAAGTTATATTTGCTTCTAATAAAAGTGAAGTGGAGCAATAAAAAAGCACATATTGGAGTTAAGTAAGTAAGGTACAAGTTTTGTTCATTTTTTTGCTGTCAGATGTAATTACATGAAAAAGTAAGTTGTTATACTGAGTAGCTTTTATGAAAAATAGCTTTACTTAAGTAGTAGTTTTACTTGTAACTTTAGTAAAACATTTTGTATTCTTGTGTATATATATACATATATATATATATATATAGAGAGAGAGAGAGAGAGAGAGAGAGAGAGAGAGAGAGAGAGAGAGGAACGTAACTGTCCTCTTACCCATTGTTTTTTATGGTTTAAACTATAACTGGAGGAAGAAAAGGAAAAAGAACAATATTTGCCTCTAAATATAGTTAAGTGGAGGGTTAAAATAGCTCAAGCTGGAGAGGAGTACACAAGTCACGTTCTGTTTTTGTTTTTTTTAAACGTCTTTATTGACAACAAGAGTATCCATAAGACTGAGAACAGTGTATACAATGATGATGAGATGTCGTATACAACATTAATACTCAAACAAACAATCATAAACAATCTAACACGCCAGGGGTTGAAGTCACGTTCTGTTCATTTCTTTGCTGTAAGAATTAATTACGTCATAGCTTCTGGTTTGGGGGGGCGGGGCGAGCGGGGGTGGGGAGATGGGCATGAACTGCGGTCGCACTCGCTCGTGATTGGCTAGTTGGGAGCTTTCCGTGCGCCTCGAGGTGTTTAAATAGCCAATCACGGCGCTCTCTCCAGTATGTGTAGCAGCTCCATTCAACCGGCGGCCCTCTCTCGGTGGAAGACCGCGTCCGAGTGACAGCACGTCTCTGCTCTTACCTTACTCACTTAACTCAAGTGCCATGGAGGAATCAAGTAGTTGACCCTTCCTGCTGCAACCTTCTCTTTTTAAGCTTTCTTCCCGTCTGATCACTGCGATCCCGAACCGGTTTATTGACGTTTTGACCTCTGACGACTCTTTCTTCGACCATCCGCAGACATGAAGTACATCATCGGCATCGGCGGGTGAGTTCCGGCAGGATGAATGGGGGGTGGGAGCTTAGCTACATGCTAGCAGGCTCACCGAGCTGCTAGGCCGTGAAAGCCCGGCACACGTGGGGAAGGGCGGTCATGACATCCGCCGAATGGTCGCTTCCTTTTCGTTGTACCGCTGTTATAACCGTACAGTAAGCAGACATGTCGGTGTTAATGTACAGCCTCTTCCAGTCCCCTCCGGTTAATCAATAAACAAAGCTAAAGCTAATGGTTACAAGCATGTTATAGAGATAAGGAAGTCCGCCATATGGCCAGTTGACCCACCCTTTCTTCCGGCTTTATGTAGTAGATATTAATGCCTTATATCAATAAAATACGCAAAATATATTTAATATTTCAGTAATAAACTAATAAAAATAGTGGTTGTTTATGACTTATTGCTGTTTGTTTTGCTTTTAAAATTCTAGTTTAATGTCACTTATTTTATAAAATGTGTGATATGTGTTGGTGTTATAATTAATCTTTCTGTGTGGGTTGTATCATCTTCCATTCACTGCCATGTAATGCTTTGTTCTGTTCTGTTCAGCGTAACCAATGGAGGGAAAACCACCCTCACCAACAGCCTGATCAAGAACCTGCCCAACTGCTGTGTGGTACACCAGGACGACTTCTTCAAGGTGAGCCACGTCACAGCACACATTTGTCTTCTATTTTAAAATTATGGATATAGTTAACAAAACGGAATGCTCTGAGTAGCCGGAGTTGGTGGGGTATGAAGTTAACACTTTGCTGCCTGTGTTAGTGTGTAAAAACGCTATCAGAGCCTTCCGTACAGCAAAGTGCAGCACTAGTGGAATATACCTGGGTACATCTTATCCATGTATGTTTCAGCCCCAAGATCAGATTGAAGTTGGTGAAGATGGCTTTAAGCAGTACGATGGTAAGCCTGGGTTTTTATGAAAGGGTTTGTTTGTGTGTCTGTCTGTCTGTCCGTCTGTATGTTTGTGTGTGTGTGTTTGCTACAGCTGCAATGTTTATTATCTGCATGCAATATAAACAAACTTAAATCCTGAACATGTTTCTTACTTATTCTTTGCAATTTTCTATACGTTTCCCTTCTCTTTTTCCTTCCATCCTTCCCCTTTTCCACTTTGCTCCTCAGTCATTACTGCTTTGGACATGGACGCCATGATGAGTACGATCTATGCATGGCTGGAGAACCCGGTGAAGTTTGAGAAATCTCATGGCGTTAATAACACCCTGGACGACGAGATCGTCCCCAAGTCTGACCATAAGGAGGATGAGGAGACTCACATCCTTATCGTGGAGGGCTTCCTGCTTTACACCTACGGGTAAGAACGACGTGTGATGATTATTTTTGTGTTCGTGTTTGGACCACTATGCCTTGAGGCTAATTTCTCTCCACCCCCGCAGACCTTTGATCGACGTGCTGAACCAACGTTACTTTATTTCCATCCCATATGAAGAATGCAAAAAGAGGAGGTGGTAAGTGTTCTGACACTGTTCTAGCTGGTGTTTGTGTGGTCTAGTCTGCTGTCTTACTACCACATGTAATTTGTGTTTTTTATCTTTCTCTGCAGCTCGAGGAACTACACGGTGCCAGACCCCCCCGGCCTGTTCGACGGCCACGTCTGGCCCATGTACAAGAAACACAAGAACATCATGGAGTCATCAAATGTTGACGTTTGTAAGTATATACATTTTTTTTTTACATTTTGTATTCTTTATTTTGCATGTGACTGCATTTTCATATTTAGAGGTGAAAGTTTCTCCTGCTGATTAAATGTTTGTATGTTGTAATTACAGTGCAGCTAGATGGAACCAAGTCAAAGGAACAGCTGTTCAACTTTGTCTATGGCGACATCCTGAACAACATCCAGACATCTCAAACAAAGGTACACAAATCATCCGACAGTCCTGTTCCAAAACATTTCTAATCAAAATGTGAATTTCTGACACATTTTTTCTTTGTTTGCAGGTCGTATGATCGGCTAAAGGGAGCACATACTCAGCCTGCAAGCAGAAGACCAGCCTGCCTTAAGTTTCTACCTGGCAGCTCATTTAGCTGACTGCTATGAATTTTTATGAAAATGTAAATGTTAAACTGACGGCATCAAATGCTGGCATGACTTTTATATCGACCATATTTATTGCTTTGTTACAGCCTATACTCCAAGAGAGTTGAAGATACATTCAGAAGATGGTTGCATTTAGTTGCAAATGCCTCAATAAATGACCTCCTACCAACTATCTTCTTTTGTGATTATTATGAGTAGCTGAACGTTTTTTTAAATGTAACTCTGTGAAGTCTTCGGTACAGTATCATGTTCAACACGCTGCTATGTCAGGCACGGCGTGCAGACAGCTTGCACTATCTTGCTCCCAGGCAACAGTTGGTGGGAGCGATAAGTGTACTCACAAGGTTAACCCTCGTGACCTCAGGTTTACGACACAACTCTTATCTAAATTCAGACGCAGAGGGGCCACTTTCCTCGAAGGGTGTCTCGAAAAATAAATGTAGAGCAAGATAACTTCAAATATGTTTTTATTTCTAATAGCCTATTTCCTGTACGTCATATGGTGTCAGGATATTGGGCTAAGGTGTTTAGCACATGCAGTAAATAATGCATGTGGAAGTTTTTGTTGCTGTCCAGAATTTCTGGGCAGGAAAGTATAAATGGATGCGAGCAGTTTGCTTGGAGAACTCTTGAGTGAATGACTTGAGAGCTGTGGTTTAACACAACACCCAACGACATTTATTGTGAGACATGCTTCACCTCAGTTGCAATAAATGGTCAATCATTTAGTCACATTCTCTATAAAGCTGCGGTAACCTTTTGATTGCAACAACGGCTTAATGTGTTATTACTGCAACAACACATTCACCTGGTATCCAATAGTCATACACGAGCAAAAGTAAAGACTCATCATTTAAATATTACTTGGATAAACGTGATGGTCACTCATACCAATAGTGTTCAAGCAAAAGTCTTAAAGTAGTAAAAGTTTAGTCGATGTGTGGCAATAAATGTACTGAAGTGTAAATGATTGGATCCAATGTTCAGTATTTTTCTCTTTATTGGAATCTGTTTTGTTCATTTAAGAATTAACTACTTTGACTCTGATGCTGTGTGCAATCTGCAAAGTCACTACTAACTAAAGTAATCAGTATAAAAGTATTGGAGTAAAAGGTACAGTAATTGCCCCCAAAATGTAGTGGAGTGGATATATCGGCCTAAAGTTCTAGAAAAGTAAAGTACAAGTATCTCAAAATTGCACCTAAGAACAGTACTTGAGTAAATTTACTGTAAAATCGGCCTGCACACAGTATGTGGTTAATGTAATGGATTGTGAGGAGGGGCTGTGTTATGTAAGTGTAAGACAAATTCTCATCTCTGCCTGCAGTAGAGAACGATTTTAACTGAGACAACTTTGCCAGCTGGTGAAGTTATGCAATGCCATAACAATGCATTCGTCTTATGAAGTAATATTGTCTCGTGTGTGGGGACAACATTTATTTTACTGTAATGGAAAATTACAGCTGAAGGTATCTAAATTCATCGTCCACAGAAGTCTGAAGTGGGTTGGGTGTGTCGGGCCCCTCTGAGGGAAGTGAAGTCGGTTTTCTTCACTCTGCTGTGAAAGAACGTGTTATGTAATGTTATTATAGACACGTATGGAAGTAGGTCAGGGCTGTGCATACGTTGGACAGACCTCCTGGCCTACATATGGGAAGCCGTTTTCCCCCTTTGTACTCTGTACTTTGTACTCCATTATAGGTACAGTTTAAAAGATCAGTTTCACTATGTTGTGTATTCATTTTAGTCCAGAAAAAGTCAAACTTTACTGTTTTTACAACAAGTCATTCGACTGATCTACCTTTGAAAACAAGCTAAATGATATTTTTGGATCTTTTTCCGTTTAATAGTCACTGTTTTCCCTCTGCTGAATGTGTCACTCTGGAATAAAACAGCCCTCAAATGTTGATATTATGGAGGTTTAACAAAGAGAGCGTGTGTTGTATTCTTCACAGAGCACAAAGCAGCTCTTATGGCCGTCTCTCGCTCCAGACAGGCCGCCTGATTGACACACCAGCGCCGCTGCATCATCAGCATGAACACGCACAGGCAGCCGGTGGACATCTGTCTTAAAAAGCGTGTTTTTCCAACACACTTTGAGTTGTTCAGTCACAGTTTATGACTGAGGTTTTACTGTCATATTCATGCATTCTGATGGCCTCAAGTAACTTCTCAGTATTTACTCCATTTCCTCTCATGCACATCACAACACACTGGTCCACATCTGTCTGAACTTTCAGCTCTTCTGGTGTGGCCTGCGGTTATTTAGATTCTTCATGCAACATATCTTTATTCATCAGCTCTTAAAGACAACCTCTAAAGCTCTAGAATATTCCTTGATGGCTACAGTTATGGCTTAAAGGGTTTTATACATTAAAGTCTGTTAACAGGTCTTGGGGAGTACAACTGCATATGTGAAAAAGGAGTACAAAGTATTTTGTGGCAGTATTCTGATATATTGCCTCCAGTGATGTCGTCGCTAAGTTGCATTGTGGGTAATGTAGGCACCAGGAAAAGGAAGAAGACAATGGAATAAAAAAGGTGATATTTCTGGTTCTGCTGTATCAATTTTGATTATTTGTTTTTAAACTGTCCACAATGAGTCCAACAGTGTTACAGGAGTGAAAAAGGTCATATTCACATGGCGGCCATCTTTCTCTGACATCTAACACTGGGAAGCACTGCAGCGCTCCAGGGTGCAAGTCTTATCAATGCAGGGAGTTGACACATGAGTATCTTTATCTGCTTCCTGATAATTTAGCAACTAAAAGACAATGGATAGTGAAAATCCAGAGGGACATCAGGGCCATATATTAAGGCATAATATCTACGAAGTTGCATTAAAATCTGGTCACAGTGCTGGAGGCAGAGCCCCATTCATCCCTATGAAAGCTGCTCACTGGCGCTTTTAAGCCAAAATGGCTATAAAATACCCAGATCTCCGGCGTTGTGAGACTTTTGCCTACAGAGCCGGCTAACTTTACATTTAGCACCCGGCTAATTTGAATAGAAATACAGTTATTTACTTTAGCGACTCTTCTAGACTTTCCCAATTTGATTGGATCAAATGGCTTAACTTATGAGAGTCAATCGAGTCATTTTGCAGTGGTTGTGACGATGAAAAATGCATCCATCATTTTACAGCCACTTCCTTCACAATGTAAGCTGATGGAGAAAAGTCTTTTTGGTTCCCAGTGCATCACGTGACAAAAATATTGTTCAACCTGGAAATATGGCCTGGTATCCCTCCAGATTCTCATTAGCCATCGTCTTTTCAGTTGCTGATCAATCGGGAAGCAGTGAAATGAAAATAATTTGCTAGAGTTTGTGTATTTATTGGACTTGCAACCTGTATAACATGATCCCAGCGTGTAAGCTGTGCACTGCTTTTGAACCTGACACCTACATTACCCACACTGCAACCTAGCCACTGAGTGACATCTGGAGGCAATTTATCAGATTACATGCAGCTTCCTCTGCAGAAGGAAAAAGGCTTGAAACCACCTCTTTCACACACGCAGTCGTACTCCCAAAGACCTGCAAACATACTTTAATGTGTAAAATTGCTGGAGTTTCCCTTTAAGTTAGATGTAACTTCAGTTCAGGGCTGTTGTTTGAGTCGTTCAGACCAGTACATTCAAATGCATGAAGGGGGAGAGAGGAAAAGAGAGACTGCATGTGAGATCATACTACAATCATATCCGTTTTGGATTTAGCCTACTTTAGTATCACGCAGGACAAACACCAAAATATTTTTTCTTCTGTTTAAGATGCAGTTCTTCTGCAAACTTTTCAAGGCAGAAAGTTTGCCTTCATGTTCACAGAGATATCAGTTTTCCTGGCTCAAAACCAGGTACTCTGTGTGCTAATGTTCTCATATGGCTCAAGATTTCATAATACACTCAATTTGAGATGATAATAATTTCCTTTAAGGGTAGCTAACTGGTTTTAAGATGGGTGTAACTTCATGGCATGTGCACGCTGGTCAGCCTGCAGTAGTTATGTAACCTTGCCTGCTGCTGGCACGACCTCCGCTGAAAGGAGACAGAGGACTAATGTTTCAACTCTGCACATGGCTCCATATGATGTGCTGACCTCTACTTCTGAAATACTTTATTTCTGCGGCTTTTTCTACTGTACACGGCAATGTAATGGGCTAGTTAGGGCTATTTCAAAATGCTAAGAAGCTAAAACGGTATTCTCTTCGGTTAAGTGGGTCCGAGCCTGCAGAAAGTAGGTTAGTGTGAACTCATTGTCCTCAGATACAATATTTCATGGATGGATTGTTCCGTGGTGATAGCCGACACTGCCTGCTGACACCCGGACTGCATCTGGACAACAACAAACCCTGCAGTTTTTTTGAAACCACACCAACCACCACCCATGGGGTTAAGAGGGTTGCCTTACTGGCTTTTACTGGATCTTGTTTGTGTCTGTGTGCAAGTTCATGTCTGCATTTTTGGTCTGCATCCAGTCCAATACCACCTTAGAAAATATATAGCAAGAATGAAGAGATGTCAGACTAAATGAGACACAGAAAAACTGGAAGGAGTTTATTTTTTAATGTCTTCACAGGTTTTTAGTAAAAAAAAATCAGTCAGACAGCTGCAGCTTTTACAGAATGCGGCCACCAAAGTCCTCACCAACACCAAGACCGGTCCTTAAAGATGTAATATGTAGAATATGGCCAGAATTCGAGGCTCCAAAACTATAGGAGACAGCAAATCTGCCATTAGCAAGTAGCTCAGTTAGCCGTGGATCTACGTTGCATTATTAGCTGTCTGGACTCTGCCCACACCGTGACCTTTTATGTGGAAGCGGTCAGCAGGACTCAGCTGGGACTGAACACAGCTTCAGATCCCAGTTTGAAGTCACAGGATACAGTACGGATGTGATTTGCAGTGGCTCTGATCAGGACTATGCCTCCAGGGACGAGAGGACACGGCAGGTAAGGACAGAAGAGGCATGAGGCAGCAGTGGAGCGAGAGAGAGAGAGTGGGGCATCAGCTGGAATATCAACTCAAATCCAATCAAATCACATCTTACCTGGCGAATTGAGGATTTATTTTGACTAAACCAGAGGTGATTGTGAAAAGACCAGAGTTTTATTTCTGTAAGTCGAGTTTGAATGACGTCTGTTTTAAAATGAGTTAGGGAAACAATCAAGCGTGTCTTATTTCAGTAAAAAAGAGAGACTTTATCTCAGAAAGTTTTTTTTTCTGTAGGTTTATTTTGTTTATTTAAGTATGTGTCTCCCAACTGAAACTAAGGACGCCACCAGACTATCACCGCATATGATACAGTGGTATTACAAGACAGGACGGGCGGATCTAGCTCATTATCATGCTAACTTCAGGAGACAACTTTTGCAACACAGAACATCGATATCTTTGACATCAACGCCGTTGTTTCCCCACATTCTGTTGATTTAAAACATTTTTAAAACCAAATTTCTGGTCATATTTTACACATTGTCCCTTTAAATCACTACGCTCGTTCATTTAAATCAGATACCTAACTTTATTTTGAGTATGGAATTATTATTTGCTCACTTTTGTTTTTATTTTCTTCTAAATGCTATTTCTTGTTATTCTTCACCTCTTTATTAGCGTGTTTTGTTTTGTTTTTAGTGTTTTTGTTGCAACTTTATTGTTCTATGAATGTCAAGCAATTTGAATTTCCTCGTGTCTGAATGGTGCTACATAAATAAACTTGCCTTAAGTGTGTCTGCGCTGCACCCATCTATTGCCGTCTCCTTACACACCTCTCAGTGCATCCAAAAAGCAGAGGAAGCAACAGTCTGCTGTGGTTGACTCAAATAGAGCATATAAACAACACCATAAATCCTCCCTTCAGACCTCTAACTCCATACAGTTAAGGTTTGGATTATCACATCTCCACCTCACGCAGGTCAGACAGGCCTCAGCCGTGAAAACCACTAACCGCCAGGGCAGCAGAGGTGACTGTGGCTGCTTGTCTGAAAACAATTTTTTGTCTCGCTCACAGCTTTGCAATGCATCCTTTGACAGAATTCCTCCTGTTTTCTTCTTCCACCCGACCAAAGAAAATAACAAGAACGGGGGAACATTCATTTAATCAGATCATTCTTTCCCTCCACCACAACTACGCTGCTCTTCAAAGCCTCCTCTTCAGCCTACGAGTTGTTTCTATATTTACTGCTTTTACGACAGTCTCAGAGGAGCCCATGAAATGAGCCATCGGTGCCATAAAACCTTTTGTGACGTATGCAGTTGTTGTACGGACTTGTTTTTGAAAATGTGATCCTCTTAAGCCGACACGGTGGTGAGCTGAGCGGGGTTAATGCCACACCTGTGGGGCCGATGTGAAGACAGCTTTTCACCTACTGTGGTCGACCCGCTCTGTCTGTGTTTACACTGAGTCGAGCTGGCCTGGGAGAAATTACACCACAGTGCAGACACAACAACACACTCTGAAAGCCATACATGGCATTAGCCACTTTAATTGTACTCATTTCACTGTTGTTGCTGCAACACACAGGTGGCAGGAGAAGTATTTAGATCCTGCGCTTCAGCACAGGCACCACAAGTTCAAAAATATTCAGTGAGAAGTTACAGAGCAGTCAAAGTTTTGACTGAAATAAGGTTACATAACCATGATAAGGTCGGTGAACTGAGGTGATCTGCAGACTGACCCTTTTCAAACTGTTTACATGGGCTCCACCGACTCATTAACATATAGATACCACTTGTTTGTTCTGATTGAACTGAGAATGTTGATGCATACTTCCCTCTGCATGGCGATGCGTTGGGTACACTCTTAGAAATAAAAGTTCTAAGTAGAACCATATAAGGTTCTTCGGCCTGTCCTCATAGGAGAACCCTTTTTGGCTCCAGGTAGAACCTTTTATAATGGTTCCACCTGGAACCCTTTTGGATTGTTCTACCTAGAACCCAACATAAAGGGTTATACCTAGAACTGTGTGTGTAAGGTTCCACCCAGAACCCCCCATGAGAGGTTTGAGAGGTTCTACAAAGAACCCACACAGGATCTTATACCCATGCTTTCAACAATCCCTGAAGAACTCTTTCTCCAAAAAAGGGTTCTCTGGATCAAACTAGTTCTTACTGGAACCGTTAGTGTTACCAAGAACCCTTTTAAAACCCTTTATTCAGGAAAGGGTTTTTAAAGGGTTCTCTGGATCAAAATGGTTCTTACTGGAACTGTTAGTGTCACCAAGAACCCTTTTAAAACCCTTTATTCAGGAAAGGGTTTTTAAAGGGTTCTCTGGATCAAAATGGTTCTTACTGGAACTGTTAGTGTTACCAAGAACCCTTGAAAAAAACATTTCTTCTAGAAAGGGTTTTTCAGAAGCAAATGGTTCCAGGTAGAACCTCAGCCCTTGTGGAAGAACCCTTTAGGAGCCCTTATTTCTAAGAGTGTAGATTGCGGGGGTAGTTCGATAGAAAGGGAATAGTTCCTTTATGAAACTGCTCACAACTAGGTCTGTGGATTATCTTGAGTAACCAGATCTTGATTTCTAAAAGGAGACATAGCTGTTGAGCTTTTTTAAATGTATCGTATTGCTCTTTGAGCACCACGAGCTGAGAACCATCTGGTTCTGTTGTGTTAGAGAGAAGACAGACTGATACCTCTAAAACTCAGCAACAATCTAGATGAATAAACTGCACTACAGTCGTTACTTTTCCTTGTGACCCACTGGAGGATGCCTGAACCCTTGGTTGGAAGCTTTACACTTGAAATAGTCTGGGGCAGTCCATGTACAAAATAACCAGTCAAAGAAGAAACAGTACACAGTGTACAGAGATGTGGAGGGGTTGATAGAGGCCCAGCTGCTGGTTTCAGCTCAGTGGACCCCAGCAGGTTAACCCAGCCACGTCTGGGTGAAGCTTTCTAACTGATATATATGTGTCTGGTTGTTCTTATATTTTAAACGTTTGTCAAATGTTTTGTGTATGTTTTTTTCTTCTCTGCAAAGCAACTTCCTAATATAACTAGTTTATGTAACCTTGTTAACATTTAGTTACTTCCCATGGTTGTTCAAGATCTAAATATATTTTAGAGGTAAAATTATTGTTTTGGAGCGATGCGGTGGTTACATAGTGAACTGTTATGCTTAAATATCTACTCTGCACCATCTGTTGAGTCACAGAAACCTAATTACTAATGTTCTCCGCGCCCACTTATCCAGACGTGCGTATGTGGAGTTATATAAGACCTGGTTGAGGAGGGAAAGTAACCTCACTCACTGTCACTTTGGTCAGAAACACCACAGCGAGATATGTTTTCCAGAACCTTCTCTCTAGCTCTTCACATGCTACACAGTGTGCATGAGTACTACCACACCAGCCGAATGGTAAAACTTGAGGGAAATAATAACATGATGCAACCGTCCTCAGTGTGGGCCAGAGGACCATATCCTGTTATGGTGGGTCAGGGAGAGGCCTGGTGCTGCCAGTCTGAAGCAGACCACAGCCTCCCACTCCTCACCCGTCTGAATCACTGTTTACTTAGACAGGAAAGCCGTCCGCTGTACAACATCATCATCTGCCGCTCCATGTCTGTGACTCGCTTGTGGCTTTGGCAAAGGGGGGTTTGTGTTTTCCCCGACGGCCAAGTTTCTAAAATCAGACACAAGCTAAAACCAAACTCTTGGAGGAGTCAGGCCCAGCCTTGGAAACCACTGCTGCTCTGAGCCGTCTACCTCTGCAGCCTCTAACGCCCCCTCCTCCTGGAAAAACAGAGTCCCATTCAATCATAGGATTAGCTAATTAAGGGCAGATCCTGAGCGATTAAAATATGAAGATGCCAAGCGGAAAACAAAAGCATTCTGTTCGTCAGAATTTTGAAGAGAAAACAAAATAAGACTGTGAATCTTGAGATTAGATGCAAAGTTCAGAAAAAGGCTAGTGAGTGAAATGTTTTTAACCAGATTTTAGAGGTTTTATGAATGTGTGGCTCTCTGGTTTCTGACCAGACTGTGTGTTCACATTTGATTTTTTTTGTATTTTTTCCACATGGTTGGAAACCCAAGGGCCATCTAAAGCCTTTCTGGGAACCTACACGCTTCATTCACAAGAGACATGACAGGTAAAAACACCATTCGTTCATTTGTTCAGATTTTGGGGTGTGTCACCATCTTTTGTCTACAACAAATACCATTTGGATGCCGTTTGCCCAGACTCTGAGCCAGAAATCTCCCCTTCAGTAGCACTTACATACAACTTTCACTTTTACAGAAGGGTTTGTTCATAAATACATCATCAATAGCCTGATTATAGAACACTGTATTATCAGAAAACACGGTAAAATGTATTGTTATTCCAATATTTTCTGATTTATGTCGTGGTGACATGAGATATCAAAAATTCCCTCTGTAAAATCCTTTAACCCTGATAAGTCAACAAAATGATACAAGAATTGTGAACATGGCTTTCCAGATCTCTGTTCTGGAAATTCATGCAAATATGTACATTTTTACCTGTTTTATATATTTATTACAGCTGAAAGCACTGACACACATTGGAGCTGGCAGAGACGGTATTTTGTTTCATTTTGTGTATGCAGATACTCAGGGAAATGACAATAAAGTGAATCTTAATCTGATTTTTCACTAAATAATGCCTAATTTGCATTTGTAAACATACCATTTCAGAAAACACAAATACAAAAAACATAATTGTATCAATGGAAGTTATCAAGTGGGGAAGTTCCAGGGTGATATAGTTAAAAATGTGATCTCATTTCATGCTTGTATCTGGTAAATAATACATAAAAGTGCCATATTAACCAGAAAAGACTGATCATTTGAATCTGATTGAATATCACAGCTGCATGATTTCCTCTCTTGTTTTCAGGGATATCTTTGCCTCCTGTGGCCGCTGCCAAACACATTTATACATCTTGGCCTTCACATTACACTGACCCACTTTCAGAAAATAAAGAAAACAATCGGTGTTACAAAAGGCTTTCATATACACATCCACTGTATTTGGAGAGAGAAAAAAATGTGCTGGTCAAGGTACTGAAAACGATATTTCAAAATGTGGTTTCCTCAGGTTCATCAGTGTGGCACCAGGTGGCCCCTCTCCCAGAGTCTGGACCCCTTCACGGCCACACTGTGGTGCAGTTTCCACCCTGAGAGGGACTGGGCGGTGGACCGAGCCATGTTGGTTTTGACTGCGTTTCCTGCTGTAGTAGTAAGTATAAAATTAGAGTTTTACGAGATTGGACGGGGGTGGGACAGACACATGCTTGTGTTGGGCTGGAGAGGAATGTAACCTACTTTTCTGTCAACAAGCTGCTGTTTGTACGGCTCCTACGTGACAATGGTGTATAAAATGTGTGGGACAAGAGGCCGTGTTTGTCAAGTGTTTACCAATTCAGGGACAATTTAAGGTTTATATATGGGGGTGAAGATGAGGGTGAACTGGGAAACAACTTTAACAAGGGTAAGAAAACCAAGACACTTCATTCTACCAGCTTGTTAATTGCTGTTATAGATATAATTTGTACCATTTCTGTATTAAAATGTGTAAAAACAACCATGTCTCCATTATATATGTTGTTGGGTTGTGTACTTACATTATACAAAATATTCATATTTATGTTCAAAACCACAGATATCAGGTTTTTTTCTCACAGTGACGACCAAGAGGAAAACATAATGTGAGATGGCAGTTGTTTAAAGGTGCTTTCACACCTGAAAGTGTGAACCAAGGTTCAAACTGAGTTTAATCTTTTTGTCACGTTGTCTACATTTGATTGGTTTATTGGCGGGCGTGCGTCTGAAGTCAGCGGGTTACCTTCACTTTTTCTAATGCCGTTACGACCTTTGTACAGCCGCTGCATTTTCTTCCAGGTGCCATTGCTCCCCTGTCCTCATGTGTCCTCTCAGAAAACAACTGAAATTTTTGAAAAAAATGTCATTTTTATGAGTTTTTTTTCCAGTTGACTCTCTTTAAAGTTGTCTTACCAAATGTCAATTAAACATTTGGTCTCCTCCTCACCCCATTTAATACCAAGGCTCATTTTGTTTTGGTGCAATGTTTCTCCTTTCTCCAGTTCTGTCGTTAGTCTGTCGTCATTCCAAGTCCAAAAGAACGAACCTTCAAGAATAATGTTTTCACACTAAAAACAAACTGAACCATGGTTCTGTTTGATCTGGAACAAGACGACTCTTTCGGTCCGATCAAGGTTTGGCCGTTTGGTGTGGACCGTGGTCCAGGGGAGGCTTCACACCTGAAATTTTGGTTCAGGTCAAACTGAAAAATCTGAAAATCTGGACCAAATGAGGTCGTTGTGAAAGAATGAACACTTCTTTACTACATCATCAAACTACTTCTTTTGTTTTTATTGTTTTTATTGAGAGAATCCTCGCAGCAGGAAGTACAAATGAGATCCAACATGATCCACTAATCTGTCCTTGATCAGGTGGATGTAATAAAAAACCAGGTGAGAAAGGGGATTATGAAATACTACAATCTGATAGTTCAATTGTGTGTAGTTCATGGAAGACAGACTAAATTCAAATATTGCACAGGCTGAACTCACTAATCAGATATTTCTCTCTGACCCTAGCTGTGCTGATCAGTAACATCCGTTGGTGCAAGGAAAAGAAACCTGCTGCCAGTGAGCGCGCTGGCTCGCCACAGATTTGGTGAAATGACTTCTAGTCTGTGCTGACACCTGGTGGACAGAGACGCTTAATGCAGCTCATCAGTCATTAAGCACGTGGGGCCTGAAAAGATAAAGTTTACACATGCACAAACTCTTGGAAGCCCATTCTTACGCTACAATATAAAAAGTATGCAACCATAACAAAACTTAGAAGACATTTAACTAAACCCAGACAGAATAAACACATGTAATTTTACTACAAATCAGTTTGTTTCTTTTATTATTAATAATACAAACAGTGGAGATCCAGTAGTGCATAGAAGCCTTTTGAAAGGTCTGTTAAACTAATTTACAGATGGCTCTGTATGATGGGGGCGAAGTTTGGTACATTTTATCAGCCATCCTCATAAAATCTGGACACCAGAAATACAGTCAGTTAAGTTTAGTGCAGACCTATCTGATTTTACACAACATACCTTTTGTTTTTTTAATAACATTCAATACTAACTAGGCACAAAGCCCAACAACAACAACATATATTAACACTTCATCTTAAACAAAAGACAGCAAACGCATTGATTCTCCTCCTGCTCATTGTCAAAAGTCTCTTTGTTCCAGTTCATTCCGTGTGTCACCAGAGGTCGATAGAAGTACCAGCATTTGATGATTCAGTCCATGTCTTTGGTTTGTGGTCATCCTGGCAAATGTCGGACATAAAGGATCATACCAGAGCTTTTGCAAGTTGAAGCCCATTTGCTATGAAACACATGTACTATCGATAAAGTGACCATTTTCCAAAGCATTTCAAAATAGATCTGTTAACATCAAACTGTAAGTATGTTTAAATTCCAGCAACTTCAAACCATTTCTTGCAACACATTTGATTGTAGAAGCAGTCCACCAAAAAGGTTTTCAATAGCTAACGGGCGGTAAACTTTGACTCAAGTTATACAATTCCAAATAAACTCGTCTGTATGATAAAAACTGCTGAGACAGGCTATAAAGCATTGTAAACAACAGGTCTTCTTCTACTGTTTTATCTTAATTGGGGTATTGTGCAACACTTCAGTGCAACACTGTCACATTAGTGAGCACCTTCGACTGCAATATCACCTAATAATAATTTAAGCTGGACAAAAATAGCAGAAATGCACTGTATGGATTTCTTTCAGCGGATACCAATAATTACCTGTAAGATAACCAATAATTAGTATTTTTAATAAAGGTTCATGACCTGTAGTTTATGCACATCTGAGGGTAATAAAGGCTGAGATGTGCTGAGCAAAGATGGATAATATAATATTCCATAGCTCTGATAAGATTAGTTGGGCTTGCTCTTCTTCTTCTCTGGCAGGTTGCTAATGATGGATTGTTCATCTCTAAAATATTCAAGTACATGTCGATATTCTTCTTAATGGATCGATGATAATGCCTGGATGGCAGGGAAATGCATTCAAAGACCTAAAAGGCCCAGAGCGCTGAGACAAAGTCTACGATGTGACCACAGCGTTCCTGGTCAGAGGCTGCATCTCATCTCCCTCTTTCTGCCCCGACTCTGATTCTCTGCTGTATTCTAACAAAGAAAAGGCCAATAATTTAAAAATAAACTCGCACTTTGGAAAATGGTCAGCAGCAGTAATGCATCGTATAATGATATGTAATAAATAGGCCAAGACATGCAAAACCACCTGTATGTTCCATTAACGCAGCAGACTTGGGGATCCTACGTTCTTTTCGCAGGTTTGGCGATAAGCTGTCTTTCTCTCTCGAGCTCCTTCTCTCGCTGATGCTCCTTCTCCAGCTCCTCCCTCTGCTTCTGCTGCTGCAGCCTCAAAGCTCTTTTCTGACAGAAAACAAAAGTCACCATATGAATCAGTGTATTTGCACCCATCCACCATTAGTCGCTCTATATGCTGAAAAAAAACATTTTTAATCTGACTGAGATCGGAGATACCTTTAGTTTAGTTGTCTTTTCGTGAAGCATAATCATCTCTTTCCTTATAGTCACCAGTTTATTGTGGTAAACCTTCGCCTCTGTAAACTAAAGATGACAAACAGGATTAGAAGTCGTTCCTGCAGGCTGGTGTTGAGAGTAAAAACAAGAGCAACACGAGCACAAATGAGATTATAATTCAGGCCAAACATACCAGTGAATTCAGGTCCAGTACGGTGTTACAATCTCTGAACTTGGTGACTTCTTGGTCCAGTGTGTCCAACAGCACCAGCTGATTTTGTCTGTTTCAGACAAAAATGAGAGTGGAAGATTCACGCAGATGTCATCAAAACATTACTCATACTGAATAATTAACAGGTCAATAGATATAAAAATGTACAAAGGATATATTAGAGGTTTGAAACACAGTTCAGGTTGTTTTACATGACTTCATACACTCGGTGCTACCAGCATTAAAGCAGCTGGTCGACCCAACCGACCGGTTCTGCTTGATGATGATTATCTGCACCACCTGCTTGTTCACTGTATACTGCTCACATAACTGATGCTGTGCAGGTAAAGAAAGCTTGTTTCAAAACATGCTTTACATATTTCATTTTTATCTTCTTATGTTTGAACTAACGAGCTAAAACAGAGCGTTTTTATGAACCTGAAAATGAGCATGACTCCTTAAAACCACTGTGATGTTTTTATTTTTTATTTTTAAATCAAATTCAGCTCTGTCTACCAATTAATACAATATAAATATGTATTTCTGATTTTGTCATGCGTAGCCACATGTCCACAATTAATTCTGTGCTTCCCCCTTGAACAGGCTTTTTCTTGGAATACTAAATATCAGTGTTGGTCATTAATGGGCTGAAGAAAGGAAGAATTATCCTCAATATTTAAAAGACACGTCAAAAAACAATATACAACAATATTTATATCACATGGTCATAAACTTGCCCTGTGTTTTTCTGAGCACTGCTGTTCCTGTCAAGCATTAACTTTGCTGGAGACCATCGGGTGTAAAGGTTAAGTGTGTGATAAAACAATAAGCTGGGAAATACTCACGTGAGCTCTTGAAGGGCTCGTTTAGAGTTCTGTAGATCTGGTAGGTAGTGAGAGAGTAATCCATCCGTGAGTTTGACCACTGCTTTCTTATCCACAAACACATTCTCTGCAGGGGCCGAGCTCTCCAGACGCTGCGAGTCCTGCTGTGCCAGCTGGAGAGCTGTTGGATATTAAAGAACAAATTAAATGTGCAAAGCATTTAGTAGTGTGTCACCAAAGTCCCTTCAATGAAGAAACCAATTTTCCGATTTACTGACTTCACAAACTTCACGCTGAGTGTATGATTGCGTTGTTTTAAGTGATGTCACATCTTTTACATAAAAAAAGGCTGAAAGCTTCACTGAAAACAACATTCCATCCCATATTTCATTCATTCATAATCACTGGAAACGCCAGCACAATAAGCATGCAAGAAGAGATGTTTTGCCGTGCATTTGTTCAACTAATTTGCTGAATCCCGCATCATGTTGAATTGTCTGTACACGTGGCCTGGAAAACTATCTTAAATCTCATCTAATCATCAATCACATCTCAGTTTTGCTGTCCTGAAACCCTGGTCTAACCTGCTGCAGTCACAGTTTGATGCTTCAGGAATCCAAAACCAGAAACTATCCAGGAAAGACTGCTTTTACTCACTTACTAAGTGCAACGCCGCCTGAAAGTCTGAACATTTAAACCTCTATATCATCTGGAACTAAAAACATGTGTAACAAACTAGAGTGTAAAGTTTGAAACATGAGAATTAATAAATCAGGGAGGGTCTAATGCTGCTTTCATATCATATAGGAGAGACAGTAGTAGTCCTTGGTCGTTTTAGCTGTGCAGTGAAAACATAACACAATCTGCATTATATTTGGGTTTGATGAACACACTTTGGTTAATGTGATTCATGCTTGTTTGGTTTTCAGGCACTTCTGGATTTCTAAGAGCCAAGTCGATTATAATCAGAGCTTTCAGAGAACCTTCTTAGTCATAATCATGGCCTGGATGGTGACATAAATGCTATTCACAAGTCAGGAGCCTGTAATTATGATAATTCTTATATGACATAACACAGCGTAAACAAACATGTTCCTGACTTGCATTATGGAAGTGCTGGATCAACTGTTTTTGGGAGCCGGGCTTATGCTCTGTTCCAGACAACTTAATTCAAAAATTTCTGACCTCCTACAAGAAAAGGTAGATGAACGCTACAAGTTAAACGCTAAAGTTCTCCACTTCTCTCCGACTTTGACTAAAAGGCAGCATAACAGAAGGGACTGAAGGCCAGGATGATTCAGCCTGAGCTGCTGCTACTCTGATTTTAACAATAAAACATTTGTGTCACTCAGATTTGATTAATACTAATATGTACAACAGGTTAAACAGACATATAAAACAAAGTGTAAGCATAAAATTTAACTAGAAACATTTTTTTGATGTCCACGCTCTTTTTCTTGGACCTCACAAGCTAATAACGGTCACCCACAAGTGAATGAGGATGCATGAGCTGCCCGGTGACAGGCACAAACTACAGCTGGATTCAACTAATCTATACTTAACTAATCCTAGTTTGCCCCAAAATACAAATTCAGTCATTTTCAGTTTCACTCTCATGCCTATGGAAAGTTTCTTAGTCCACAAAACTTTTCTGGAGCTTCACAGCAAATCAGCTTTGCAGTATTCTGCTAAACAACTGTAGTACATGGGGACAAAATATGGCTCCACACAGCTCGTCCGGTGTAATCCAAGTCTCCAGAAGCCCAGAGATGCTAAACTGATTTTAGAAGATGTTATTTACACCCTTTCGTAATCATGTTTTTTGAGAGTCACAACCCCACGACATGACTCGTTTGATTCATAATTTGAGCCATTTGGCACAATAAAATTGGGAAAATCTAGAAGAGCCAAAATATTAAATTTTTATCTCTAATCAAATTAGCCGGGCGCTAAACCGGAAGGTAGGCAGCTCAGTCGGTGGAAGTCTCTGTAGAGTGGTTTGGTCCCAAAACCCAGAAATCAGTTACCATTTTGGCACATCCAGTTCCCTCGTCTCAAATCCATGAGGTTTTTTAATTGTTTTTTGGTTAAATGCCTGAAATAAGGTCTGTGTTTACCACACGATCAAGATATTTACAGGTTTTGTTCTACGACATTAAATACATCATTACATGTCCCACAATTTAGAAGGCCAAATACGTCAACAGATCATGGACATTATTTTACCTCATCACAGTGAACACAGAGACTCATCTACTCACTAGTCCGGATTTAAAGGCCGACTTTAGTTACAAATTATTTTAACTCTAACTTTACAACTTGTATATTGAGATCAGTTTAAAGAAAACCTGTATAGTAATTGTGTAGTAAGATGCTTAGTGGTGGTGACGTTTAAGTCATGCGACTACGATGTAGTCTGTTTATCGCCTAAGATTAGTTTTTTACTCTACACTTTAAAAAACACAAAAGTGTCATTCATCTGCGATGAATCATACACTTGTGTTTGCCACAGAGGTTATTTTGGGGGATATTCCAAAATCCAATTGTAAAATCCCCCAAAGTGATGCTTAGTTCCAGGTAAGCCTACAGAAATGCTCTAGAAATGTTTTGCTGACTACGAAACTTCCCCTGACTTTCCATCAGCATGATGAGGAGACAATGACTGCATTTTCATGTTTGGGTGAACTGTTCCTTTAACTTCAGGAGGCCTGGTCATTGCAGGCCTGTATACAGGTGTGCAAAGGTGTAGACAGCATCACATACCTTCACTGTGTGTTTGCTCACTCTGGGATGAAGGTCCTTCATCTTCCATCTCCTCTACCTCCATCTGCAGCCACTCTGTGGACCCAGACTGCTTTTATCACCTGAGAGAAGACATCAAATGATCAGACTGGATGACCACACAGGTGTATCTGATTGAAATCATCAGTTAAACCTCTTTGTCATGACGTTAGCTTATCTGAACACGAGCATCTAACTGTTGAGGAAGTATTTAGCTAGCTTGTTGAGCTGCTTCTTGATGTGTATCTACGTCATGACACACTCGCGTTAGCTGCTCCACTGTCTATAAACACTTCGCCACAGCCAGCATCACATTCTTACCTGTCTGACTGTCTATTTAACCTGGGCTGGAGGTGAGAAGAGTGATGTTGACCGAGAGCTGGAGAGTAAACCGCAGGGTTTTTGTTGCTGCGTCTAACAAACGTCATGTGACTCCTGCGTCATCATGTGACTGTCGGTGCAACCAAACTTGCTAGTGCTACTTCCGAGTGCGGAGGTAGAGCTGCGACTCTGATGTTTACACCAGTATTACCACGCCACTTTCTCCTTAAAAACCAGCGAAGTGTGTACAACTGAAAACTACATCTACAGGTAAGTGCTCCTCGTGGTTTTTTACACAAACCACCACACTACAGGTGCTGTCTGTTTGTCGCGAACTGACATGACAAGATAGCTAACCTTTACTAGCTAGCTTGTTACTGTTTAGCCAAGGATGTTTTTTAAGAGGGCTGTTGAGCTCAAAGTTTATCAGCTCATGTCATGAGTGACACAGGGATGTACATTTAACACATCCAGTCACCGACTTGATAGTGACATGAACAGGTGTGTTGAGTAATCGTTGATGAGCTGCTCTGACGTGAAGCGATGCTCTCTCTCCGCTCTCCTCCAGGTGCTAAAATGGAGTAGAAATGCCAGTTTTCAGCCCTACCTCGCCGCAGAGAGTGCGCATCATTCCCGCCAGAAGGCAGTAACTTACAGGCAGAACACACCTGGATATTAGTGAAGATGTCAGGTGGGAACTTTTTGAGCAAGGTGCGGTCCGCCTTCAGGAGGGAGCGGGACGACTGGGATCTGAGCGACACGGCGCCCTTCGACTTCTCCGAGGAGCTGGGGGAGGATGAGACGCCCAAGTTCAACAAGCTGAAGGTCGTGGTCTCCGGAGAGATGTCGGACTACTCTGCCGGAGCTCCGTCCAACGGGGTGGCTGTGAACACACTGGTGGTAGCGGATGATGACGACTCCCTCCTCGAGTCCTCCTCCAGCCTGGGCAGCCCGGGATTAAACATGGACCCCTGTGACAACTGCACCAAGAAGAGGGAGAAGATCAAGCACAAGAAGGTGATGAGGAGGCTAATTATGGCAGCTGTGCTGTACTTCCTTTTCATGACGGGTGAAATTATTGGTGAGTATGTGCAGAATGGCCCTCACACTACACATGTTTGCTGTGACTCCACTAATTACACACATTAAAGTGTGTTTACAGGTCTTGGGGAGTAATCAACATCATGAACACACACAGGCAGCCGGTGAACATTTGCCTTAAAAAGCATCTTTTTCCAACACACATTGAGTTGTTTCATTACAGTTTATGACTGAGGTTTTACTGTCTAGTATAAAGCCTTTTGTTTTTCCAGAGCAAGCTGCATGTGACCTGATCAATTCCCTGCAATGATGTCACTCATTGGTTAAGATGCATTGTGGGCAATGTAGGTACCAAGTTTTGAAAAGGAGGAAGAAATTGTGGACTGAAAAAAGTGATATCTCTGATTCAAGTGTCATATTCAAGAGCGCAGTGCTAGACAGCCTACATTTCCTTTAATGCAACATAGCCAGTGAGTGACAACACTGGAGGCAATTTATCTGATTAAATGCAATTTAATTTGGAGCCACAAACTAGCTGCTCTTTATTCCACTTCTTCACACATGCAGTAGTGCTCCCTTGGACCTGTAAACACACTTCAATGTGGAAAAGTTGTGGAGATTCCCTTTAATCATTTTTTTTTTTTTATCATCACTGCTGGTCCGTCAGTGTGACTTGTCAATTATTGCAGGAAACTTTATGGCCAAGCTGTCAAAGAGAGGTTAAAGATGAATGTGAACCATTTGGAGATGCAATGATTAGTTGATTGAAAATATATTTTGATGATCCATAAAGTGTTTCGGTCATTTCTCAAACAAAAATGTCAGACAGATGTTGACTCAGCTCATAAATGTGAGGATTTGCTACTTTGCTTTGATAGTTAATTAAGGGTCTTTAAGTTTTGAACTGTTGGTTTTTAAGACATCAATTTGGGTCCTGGTCAACTTATGATGAGCTTTTTTTTTTTTTTTTTTTTAATAGTGTAAATGATTAATTGATAATAAAAATAATCATAAGTTGCAGCCCTACATTTAATATGCGTTTCTCTGGACAGGTTGTTCAGATAAACACAACTGAATAAAGCCAGTACCATAAAATGATGAAACAGAAGAGACATTAATTCACCTTCACCAACATCATAAAACATTAACCTTTAGGAAAATGTAGCAGAGTTGCTGTTAGTGTGGCTTATGTTTGACATGTACTTCCTCAGCATGTTGAGCTCCACAAATCACCTCTGTTGTATTGTGATAGATGGATAAACTAAGATACAGATGTCTGATTATTTAGTTTTTTAGAGGAATGACTCAAATCCACGATGACTTGATGCAATCCCAATGCAATACAGTCATAGACTTTTGCCTCAGAGATGGTGATGACTTATCTATGAGCAAAGTCTGTCTGACTATCCATAATTTTGTCGGATTGAATGGTTTTTGGATGCATGGGAGTTTTTTGCTTGTGAGTAATGTTCCGAACCACCAATCACAATCGTAGAGTGGTGTTGGGATGACGTATTTTGGAGGCCAGCCTCTACAAAAAGGCTGTGGGATTTTAATTGGATTTGGATTAGTGCCAAAATAATCTCCGTGGCAAACACAAGTTTATCATACTGACATGTTTTGTTCAGCAAGATAATCTTCACAGATGAACTGCACTTTTGTGATTTTCAAAGCATAAATGAACTTGCTAGAAGTAAAAGGCTGATGTTAGGCTATAAACAGACTACACTTTGGTTGCATGATTTAAACGTCACCACCACGAAGCGTCTTACTACAGAATTACTACACACGTTTTCTATAAACTGATCAATGTACAAGTTGTTAAGTCAGTCGGAGTTAAAATAGTTTGTAACTAAAGATGGACTAGTGAGTCGATGAGTCTCTGTGTTCGCTGTGATGATGTTTTATGTTCCTCACAACCTCTGAAGTCTTATTTAGACACTTGTTAGCAACCGCCATTTTTAAAACACGTAAGCGCTCAAGCCTGCAGTAACCACAGACCTTATTTCAGGCATTTAACTAAAAACTTTGAGATGAGGGAACTTGATGTGCAAAAGTGCTAACTGAGTTTTAGGACTCATAACTAATCACTCCATTCTGCTTGACCAATTTATCAAACAAAGCAGGGCCGACAATAATTAATTATTTCTAATTAGAGCTTTTTAAGTTGTCTGGTAAATATTCCTGCATCATTTTGTATCACAATACACGTATTAAAAAAGGAAATATTGTGATGGTTTTTCCGGTCTCATGCAGCCTTTATTTCTTTCAGGGTTGTTGTATCAGGCTGTTGCTCCCAGCTTTACATCAGGGTCATAGTCACTGCAGTTTTTGTTGATAGGAAAGCAGCCAGAAGTCCTTTTTTATTGATTAGACATGTCCAACCCTCATTTTAACCTCAGCTGAAAGGACTCTAAAAGCCTGTCCTGCTGACTTGCCTTTGCTAGATTATTGATTTACCTTTGCAAAGTAATGAACTGTTTACTTATCTTTGGATTTGACATTTTCTGGTAATAAGTTATTATACCAAAAAATTAAGAAAAACATTGCACTCGAAAATAAATGCCTGTGTTATGTACTGGCTGTTTTGAAAACCATTAGGTCGACATGTGCTCAGCATTTTCAGTGTTTGCCACATGAGATAGAGGGCCTTTGTTTTCTATATGAGCCATGTTTTCTAATGAAGAAGTGGTGACTGGAACATAGTTACTTTAATTGTTTGGTGATAGTGTGTGACTGTTGGCCACTTTTTAAAAAATAGACTTCATTCTCCTCGAGGAACATTAAGTTATATACTGTTTTATGACACTGTCATCAAGTGATGAGAAAAACTTTCAATGTACCTGTGGCTCCAAAGAGTAGCTGTCATCTCACGTCTTATCCAGAAATCTAACTATGTTCAGTTCTGTCAGCGTTGATTTATATCTGCATGGAGCTGCACCTATCTAAACTTTTGTATCTCTTAATTGTGCATGTACAAATAGCTCAGATAGTTCTCAGCGAACGTGACTTAAATTGTTCACAATGTCTTGTTTTTTTTTTCAGGTGGTTACTTGTCAAACAGCTTAGCCATTATGACTGACGCTGTGCACATGCTAACAGATGTGGTGGGCATTTTGTTTTCTCTGATGGCTCTGTGGCTCTCCACCAAACCGCCCACCAAGAGATTCACCTTCGGACTTCATCGCCTCGGTGAGTGTCTGATTTCAGACGCCTCACACTTCCTCTTTCCACTACCCCTTTTCTCTCCACTGTTTTTGTCATGTGTGAGGTAAACGGATACAGCGCATCTTGTTTTGAGGCAGATGAATCATGTTCAAAGAGGAAAGTGTGTGTTCAGCAGTGTTCAGATTGGATCAGATTCCAGATAGGTACATCAGCAGATCATTTAAATTTCTGCCGATAGCTGTTAAATTTAGACCCATGTCTAAATTTGGACTGTGTGTCTGGATTCCACCAGGGAAATTTACCTTTTAAAGTGTTTGGTGAAAAATAAATGTCAACAAAATACTGCTACACTGTTGCCAAATGTCTGCAATAATTCATGGAGATGAGCATTTTTATTCAAACTCAAATATAGAAAAAAATAGCTTTTATTTATTGATTTGGGCACAATATCGTCAGACATCGTTGTTTAAGATTTTTTCTACAGCAGTTGGTTAAGAGGTCGACTGTCACACGACAGACCCTTATTTACACTGAGTAGAATATTAAAGAAGAAACAAGAAGAAAAAACAAATAGCTGGGACGGAGAGCGTCATTATTAGAATGGAAACATAGACAATAAACAAGGCAATGGCTCACAACACCAGCAAAGATTTCAATAATTCCTTTTCACTATAACTCTATCCATAAGTAACACAATAAAAACAATGTAACACTACTTTGGTTATGTTTTTCTAACACTTTCTGTAATCAAGCATCGGACAACTGGGACAAAATCTCATCAAATGGGGGCCCTCCGTCTAATTTGTGTCAGTTTAGGGGTCCCTGGCATGAAGGACAGCTGAAAACAGTCTTTGCTGGATCAGACCTGGCACATGGTTTATTAAGTAACTACCAGACACTGCAGGGGGTTCAGCTTAGGCCGGAGTACGAGAGTTAACATAATAGCTTCGATGGAAACTGCCCAGCGAGAGCTTAGTAAGAAAATAAATAAATACCTAAAATAGTTAATGAAACTATGGGCCTCAGAGTGGAGACAACACCTCTATTATTACAGGGACAGAGAAGGGAAGTGCTGTATAGTTCTCTTTCTACACGTCAGTTCTCTGTATGAAAGGCACAGCTTCTTTTTTTATATGTGATATTTAAGTGTGAAGCGTTTCCCCATCAGGCCAGATGCAGAGATATTTGTATTCTAACCCTCTCTAAGTGTTGAAACCAGTCAGAGTGAAGATATGCTTCGTAAATTAATGTAATCTACATCTCAGGATATGATTTTTGTTTTATTTCCATCAAGGACTAACTCGGGATAACTGAGGGAATCTTTCAGTGCATTAAAGTGGAGTCATTTCTCAGTTGATTAACAGTAGTGTCCACTTTGACTTTCGCAAATGGAAAAGACGGTAACATTTATATAAATTGAGATCAGAACAGGAGTCATACACACACACAAAATATACTTGATCACAAACAGCATGTAGCATAGAGACTCTCTATAGTGGATTATTCATATTGTTTGATACGATTCATAAATCTAATAGAGGGCTGCAATCAAAGATTTTTTTCATTGTCGATTAATCTGTTGATTATTTTCTTGATTAATTGATTAGTTGTTTGACCTACGAAGTGTCAGAAAATGGTGGAAAATGGTGAAAAATGTATATCAGTGATTCCCAAAGACCAAGATAACGTCCTAAAATGTCTTATTTTGTCAACAACACAAAGATATAGTGAGTGTACTGTCATAGAGGAGGACAGAAACCAGAAAATATTCACATTTACGAAGCCGGACCCTAAATTGATTATCAAAATCGTTGGAGATCAGTTTAATAGTTTAGTTGTTGCAGCTCTAATCTAATATACTAGGCACGTTTTAGTCGTAGTAGATGTTTCTAAGCAGTTTTTACCCAATACTTTCAGCTAAGCCTCAATAGGTATTAAGCCACATTTGTCTTGTCTTAACCTGCCTTTGGAAATCAGGTTTTTCTTACAGCTTTTGTCAGCCTTTGTTATTGTCATGGATATGTTTTGTAATCACCTCTGACTTGTGATTTCCTGTCTTAGAGGTCGTATCAGCAGTCCTCAGTGTGTTACTCATCTACATTCTGACGGCCGTTCTGGTCTATGAGGCGGTGCAGAGGACGGTACACCAAGACTTCGACATAGATGGAGACGTCATGCTCATCACTGCAGCTGTGGGAGTGGCTGTCAACCTCATGTAAGCGGGGGAAATGTTTCTGTTGAGAGAAAACTGTGACGATTTCACAATGCAGCGACATGACAACGATGAACGAATGCCTGAGGCTAGAATATCAGTTCAGTCCAAAGCTTTGTCTAAAATTGGACACAATATATCTAATTTTAATTAAATTAAATCCCTCCTGTGTCTCAGAATGGGTTTCCTGTTAAACCAAGGTGGTCACCTCCACGGCCACGGGCACAGCCACGGTCATGGACACTCTCACGGCTCCGCAGCTGCCTCGCATTCACATTCAGGTGGATCTGGTCAGCAGCAGAGGCAACACGGCAGCCTGGCTGTGAGAGCTGCCTTCATCCACGCTTTGGGAGACCTGCTCCAGAGTGTCGGGGTGCTCATAGCTGCTTACATTGTCCGCTTCAAGGTACCCTGCCCTGATTATTGTCCATGAATGTTAACATGGTTAAGAGATTGTTTAGAGAAGTTTAAATCTCTTTGAGCTGATATAATTTAACAGTTCTTTTCGTACACGACATTGTGTGAACATAGAATAGGTGCTCGACTGATTGAATTGAAGAAAGTAATTATGCATCAATAAATGTAGAAAGAAAATGGATTTTAGCTGATTTGATGTAACTCTTTGACTTCACAGCCAGACTTTAAGTTGGCAGACCCCATCTGTACCTACATATTCTCCATTCTGGTTCTCTTCACCACATTCCGCATCCTACGAGACACTATAGTCATCGTGCTGGAGGGTAAGTCTTTGTCCGATTATGTTGTTTAGAGTGTTTAGAGTGGTGCAGGTGCATTATGTTGTTTTCGTCCTCCTGTGTCAGGTGTTCCCAGGCATCTGGACACTCGGCGAATAAGAGAGGACCTCATGAAGCTGGAGGATGTCCAATCTGTCGACGAGCTCAATGTGTGGGCGCTGACGGGTGACAAGACTGCAGCACTGGTGCATCTGCAGCTCAGTGAGTAGCTACGTGACATCAGTACACCCAGTAGAACCAGAATCAGATGTTTGCATACAGTAACTTCCAGGAAGAAAAGTCCTGCCTTAATCAGCTTACCTTCAATTTAGTCTTCTGTTTTCGTGTATCATTAATAACATAACACTTTCACTAATATTAGGTTGGAGACCTTATTTACCTGTCGGGCCACAAACTAAAGGAGATGACAGGTTGAGTTTACCCCCAAACGTAGTTACTCCAGTTGTTTCCAAACTTTTTCTGTGGGGGGCCCCTTTTTGTGGACTACAGTATTTCCTCTTGTTGTTCTGGTGAAGCCGAGGCCAAGATACGCCTCGTCACATGATGTTGTCTTAGTTCTGGCCACACCCCAATGTGATGACCCTAGGGGCCTGAATTAGATCGAGATGTTGCTGTTGTGTAGCATTGATTACAATATGTCGCCCAAGGAACAGCCACATTAAGTAATTCATTCAATCTGCAATGTTCATGTAGCGTGGATCTGTTTGTCAGTGATGTTCAGTGAAGTTCGTAAACAGAAGTAAAAACATTACAGCAATCAAAAAAAGATTGTGGACCGAGCACAATCTAAATTGTCAGATCACCCACCCCTAAAACAGGTCAACATTTAGAAACACCCCTGGCAGTGATTACACCTTGAAGTGTTGTTGGCTTCGGCAGCTTGGTGTGTCTGGATTTTGGCAAGTGTATCTAGTAACGTCTATCTTCAAGGCGTTCCAAAGATTCTCAGAGGGATACATGTGAGCAGTCTGGCTCCGCTGCTTTTGACCCGACCACTTTGATCTAGATAGTTTCCAGCGTTGATTTGGCAGTGTGTTAAATGTCAGACCTGTCGGAGCAGAGATGTTTGTCTAAAACCGTTATCTCTGGAATTTGCTTGTGTTTGGATTGAATCTTTGTTTTATTGATTCTGCCACCCCAAAGCTTCACAGTAGAGATGATGTTCGCTGGGTGATGTGCTGAGACTTGTTTCTACCAAATACATCCTGCTGCAGCACTGCTCAAGTCTGCAGCTTTCATTTCATCTTAGTGTCTATAACCGTCTATGTTAAAAAGCGAAACTAACACCGGCTGTCTCATCACCGTCTTTGCTTGAGCAGCTGTTTGTTCTTAGCAGCTGTTCGGACATGTTTGTCAAAGCTGTTCTACACATGCAAAATGTGTAACCTACAGGAAACAAAAGTGTTGCAGCAGCAGTCTGGATCTGCCGACACGTCAGTCTAAACTGCTGCAGCTTCTCTTTCCTGTTGGTGTGACTTCATGTGTGGGATTAAAGAAACAAACCCTGCCCTTTTACTTCATGTCTAAATGTGGGACTCACCGTCATACTACACACTTAAAATCTGAAAGACTAAAAAAGAATTACACATACTCAAGAAAGTACAAAAGCTGAAACAAATCAAATGTTTATGGACTTTATTATTTGCAATAAAATGCACAAATAGAATTGAATGAATTAAAATGAACAGTAGATATAAAGAACTTTATGAGCACCCCAGAATAAAAACAAAAATATTTTGATGTCTTGAGAACACTGTGTATTCATAACTTCTATATATCTGCCCCAGCAGATTCCCTACAACCACTGAAATATAGCTCCACCTGACTTGTTGTAAGAGTTAATGCAACACATCGTTTCCTAACTCTTCTAGATCTACATGGACAGCAACTAACAGTTACAACCTAATACCAAATTGCCAATTGCTTGTGAGCAAAGAATTGATATTCAGTGTATGCAGGGATGCAACAATTGATTATCAGTTAGTCATTATCATCATTTTCTAGTACTCGCACTTAGCATTTTGTTTTTTAATTTGATAAGCAAGTATTTTGTAGTTTGGAACAAGATACATTTTGATGCATTTGTGCCCATCTCTGATTATGAGTTAATACATTTATAACTGGTTAAATTGTTGACTGCAATTAATTGATAATTGAATTGGCTAGCAGTTTGATGAACATGTATCTTTGCTCATATCTTGTCATTTCCTGTCAGAAATAAATGGTTAAATATGTGAAACATAATACTAGACAAGTAGTCGTAGGTACTGTGTAGATAAAGTATGTAGACTACAGACAGTCAACATATAGTAATTTTTCTTGTATTTCGTCCTCTGTGTTTGACTTTAGTGTTTTAAAGTTATGTAGTTTGAGAAGGACACATCTGCTCAGCTCATTTATATACAGCAGAAAACTGATGTGATGCATTAAAACTCATGTAAAATGGAGGGTGAACCATGAACAGAAATCACAGATCGCCTGTATAGCATTTATAGGCTCCCCTGTCTTAATTCAAACAGCTGCTTACAAACTAACAAATGTGTCTGATAACATTTTAAAGAAAAGAATCAGATCTAACAGGATGCGAGTTTGTTCATCTTGATCGAGCTTGTTGTGATTTTGCAGGAAAGCACAGGTGTAACTAATGACGAAGGCTCGGTTTGTCCGAGAGTCAACTGCATGCGTAAGCTGAAACTGCCTAAATTATAGCAGTGTTTATTAGTTTGATTAGTTACACCTGTGTTTTTCCTGCTGTGACATGTCAAAACGTCTGCTGGGAGTAAAGTCTATTGGGACATTCTGTGTGTCATTTCATTTGTACTCACATGCATGTTTGGTTTCACAGCGCCCTCTAGTGCCAACAACTGGGAGGACGTCCAGGCGAAGGCGCGCCACCTGCTGCTCCACACCTACGGCCTCAGCAGGTGCACAGTGCAGGTCCAGACACACAGACAGAGGCTGGTACGCAGTTGTGCTAACTGCCTTCAGCCCAGCGCCTAAAGAGAGAGACTCTTCACACCCACATTGACTTCCACAGTGCATCTCATGGAGCCACGCGGCAGACGACACAGTACACAGAGGGCCTGGATGTTGCACCGCTGTCGCAGCTCAGTGCCGCAGCAGCGACAGTATACAGTGTTAATGGAAAGAGACTGGTGCCAAAGGACAGTCAGTAGAACAACAGCAGATGCAAATTTCTAATTAAAGGATCACTACAGCCTCCAGGGACCTTGTGCTCTTCCCCTCAGATTGGACTTTGAATGTTAAAGTCTCAGACGAGAAGAATGAAAAAAATCTTGCTCTTAAGTCACCATTAAAGCCTATCCCGACAGGTAACTTCTTTTGTATTTCACTGTTGATTTATCACGACTGATGTTTTGTCATCAGATGTTAAACTTTTTGTTACTCGGTGTGAGGACTGTGTCCTATTTCTTATTTTACTGAGGATGTCAGCAAATGAAAACAGTACCTCATGTCATTTGACAATAACTGTGGTCAGAGTGCATTTAAGCTGTATTCCTCACCACTGGAATTAGTGAGGCAACACACCTTTATCGTTGTTTCTCTTTAGACGTTACAGCTCGTCTCCTGCACTTAAATCATTAGAATTCTTCAGCCAAAGTCTGTTGGAAGTAGGGCTGCCCCTGGATAAAGACTTTCAGAGTGTACTTTATTAAGTACTTGTTAGGTCAAACTATTAGTCAACTATTCGCTGCATGTCTTTGCTAATAATTTAATCAGTTAAAGAATTAGATTTTGGGGGCACAAACGAAGCGAGTGGCCTGTTAGTGACAACGTTAACGACAAGAGCAGCAACATAACTATTCTAATGTCCAGACAGGAGACTGCACATTGTGTTAATTTATTCAACACAGTATAACATTAGACGTTGTTCTAATATCAGAATAAATGACCTCCAATTTTACAAAAACAAACACTCAGATTTTTTGATTCGTTGGAGGATGTATACTTACAAATTAACTCCAAACTCACTCCTCTGACGCTTCCCGCCTTTCCTGTCCCCACCTGAACCCGTCTTATTTGTCCTCGAAGTCCTGGTCAGTGCCAATGCACTGTTAAAGGTGCAATATGTAAGAATGCTGTTAACTGGAGACACTGTAAGCCAGTTAACGCAGTTATCTGTGCAGCTTGTAGTCCAGACTGGGAGCTCAGGAATTGTCGGTCCTAAGCTCAGGAGCTTTGGACCTCGATGGGCTGGAGCTAACAGGTTAGCATGCTGATTTCAGTAGGTATCTCTGCAATACCGTAGATGTCATATATGTCAAATCTGTTATTTATTTGATAATTAATCAGTGTTTGAATTGTTTCAACTAACATTTCACATACACTGCACCTTTAAATCACTCCAGTGAAAGCCACTGTATTCCCTGTCAGTAAAATACTCGTCTCCTTCAGTCTCGAGACCTGTTGGTCCCACATTTCTCATGGTTAGCTGCATGGCTAACTGAGCTACTAGGAGCTGCAGTTAGCGAGGTCTGTGTTGCAGCCGTCCTCTACTTTCTTTGCGGTGCTTACAACAGGACTCCGCTCCTGAGTGGAGCGTGAGGATCTTTTCTGATAGCAAGCTACTAATGTAAACTTCACATCACCAGTTTATTTGACTCTTAGGGGGGCAGCTGTAGTTGTAAGGCAGATTTTCAACAAAGACAGATTAGATATTGACACTTTTAACACTCTCATTGTATTCTAGCATGTCTCTTAATTGTGGCAAGCAAGCAACTGACAATCAAAGTGTGACTGACTTTGAACAAGACTTCCGTATGGTTTCAGCCTTACACTCTATACTCAGCTTTCTTCATATCATTAACCGACAGTATTGTGATGCAGACGGGTTTGGGTAACGTTCAGTATTTTCAGAGGTGCAGTGTGTTTCTGGGAGGGAGATGTGAGTTAAAATTTGCCAATAATGGTGTTAATTGTGTTTTCTCTGTCAAGTGTTTAGAGGCTGTGTGGAGGTTTATGGTAAATCTTCCACGTCTCTGATCTTAATCACCAAGAGAAATCAGGAACTGGATCACTGTTTTTGTTATTAATAAAGTATTTAATCTTTTGTGTCTCTCAGTTTTTATTCACTGATCGTAAAGTGAGATGTAGCTGATTGCACACTGTGGTATCCTGAATGTGTTGCTGTCGTTTTTCAACACTGGGTGGCGTACTTTTACAACAGCTGAGATATTCTTTTCATGAGCATTAAGATAAGATAGCGTGCATATATTTATATAGTTTGCATTACACTTCCCTATTTAACACCAAATTTAACCCTTTAAATGCTGCTGCACACATGGGTTGAACTGCAACAAAAACACATAGTTCTGTCAAAAATGGCACATTTTTTATATGATCAAAGTCACTCAAAACAGTGATTAAGTATTTTAACGTACTTGTACACCGATCAGCCACAACATTAAAACCACTGACAGGTGATGTGAATAACATTGATCATCTCATCACAATGTGATGTTCTGCTGGGAAACCTCGGGTGCTGGCATTCATGTGAACCACCACCCATCCAAACACTGTTGTGGACCAAGTTCACCCCCCTCATCACAACAACACTACCTGATGGCAGTGGCCCCCCAGCAGGACGATGTGCCCTGACACACCACAAACACTGCTCAGGAACAGCTCGAGGAACACAATAAAGGACCCAAGGTGTTGACCGGGCCTCCACATTCCCCAGATCTCAATCTGATGGAGCATCTGTAAGACGTGCTGAGCAGGTCTGATCCATGGAGGCCCCGACCCCCAACATACAGGACCCAGAGGATCCACTATAAAACACCCTGGTGCCAGACACCACAGGACACCCTCAGAGGTCTGAAGTCCATGTCTGGACAGGTCAGAGCTGTTTTGGCTGGACAAGGGGAACCTTCACAATATTAGGCAGGTGGTCATAATGTTATGCTGATCGGTGTATACCTATATTATGTACAGAGGATATTTATCTACAGTTATGCACAGCAAACATGATCCATACTGACAATAACAGTGCGTGATGATATTTACTATGTCATCAGTGTTTTGGGCATAATTATTTTTTTGAGTGCTTCAAAAACTTGAAAACTGTTTCTTTATACAGTATGAACACAGATCAACAAGTACATAAATATATGGCTGAAAAAGGTAAATTTGTCCTTTAGCAGGGCAAACGTTAGAACATCAACTACTTTAGTCTCTTCACACAAAACAAGGTTAACAATCAAAATGTCGACATATCAATAGTTTATCAGTGTCAACATGAGTAAACTGGGAGTGTCTCCGTTTCCAAGAAACAGCTACTTTAACAAAGGTCACTGAACCAAACGCAGGCAACTCCTCTGTTTGTATTACAGCCGAGCCTGAAGTTTACAGCATCCACCTGACCGCCCTGCCTCACTTTACACGATCATTAACCGCTGCAATGAGCCGTCTCACTCTCCACTGTCACAACCAGTTACAGTAAACTACTTAAAAGAAACAACAGGCGTGTGTTTTTAAGTCACAGGTCAGAATAGTTCACTTTCTGAAAGTGGTTTCCTAGTTACAGCACTGAGTCGCAGCACTGATGAGGACGTATGGGGAATTCCATCTGTCAATGTGTGAGCAGCGTCTCTCTAGTCACATGGTCTGTGGTGTCATGATGTGTGTGACCCAGTCACGTACACACACTGCATCCTTCCTCTTCAGCCATTGTTTCCCTAAATAACCTTTCAGTTGCTTAATAGGTGAGATTAAGTTCTGACTGCAGCATGCAGCTCTCTGCCTGCACACTTCTTCTGACTACATGATACAAGAGAACTGAAAATGACCTCCAGCCACAGAGACTCACTGGTCGTCCACATGACTTGCTTGTTGACATTCTTTAAAGCTGTGAAATGGGCTGAAAGGCATTTATGTAGCATTTAAAACAAAATAAATGTATTCAAAGTAAAGAGGAAGGACATGTTAAAACACATTTGCATGTAGAACTCAGCATGCATGAAGGAGTAACCAAACAGGGAAATGTTTCTGATAAAAGAGCAACTCAAACAGATCAGGAAATAAAACCCATGCACACCCTCCTCTCTCTCTCTCTCTCTCTCTCCCTTCATTCACACTCCCTGGTTTGAGTTTAATAATTCATCAAAACCCTCTCGGATTAACAGTGCAGCCAAAAGTCCAGTAGGCTGTGTTCGCCACACTGCAGGAGGGAGGCTTTCTGGCGTTTTCTCTCTCTTCTGAGATACGAGATGGACGTTAAAAGGATCATCTCTGATTATGAAACACAATGGGAGCGCTGAATGCCCACGCAGCCATAAACTGAGCAGATGAGAGCATTTGCCCATCACTCGGATTGCTCTGATTACTTTACAGCTGTCCTGGCTGGCGGCACCGTTTTTCTTGTCTGCAAACAACAATAAAACAAACACTGACTGCGTCTTTTAAAGGAACAGTTCACCCAAAAAAAGAAAATTCAGTCATCATCACAGACAGAGGCAGAATGCGTGCTAATGAATGCTAATGCATGTGTGATAAAATTCAAGCTTTAACGAGGATGTGATTAATGTCTTATCATAACTATAAGGGATCTTAGGGTTTTCAGAGACTAAATAGTTTTACGTTTTAAAACAAGTCCCCATCTAATTCAGCTGATGAGGAGATTGCTGCAACGCTGTTTTGCTGTGAAGCTCCAGAAATGTTTTGTGGAGTTTCAAACTTAATTCTCGACCTTGAAGACAGTTGACAAAACATATAGATAGCTAACTACTGCATAGCTATTCTGTATTTTGAATCATCAAATAAAATCAATGAATCAACCTAAAGGTGAGAGAATTGTATCAGAAACAACATAATATCAAAAATTGGCCCTTGATGTATCAATTAAATAATCAGATTTAAACTCCTCTAAAACATTTGACCTTTCTCACCACACACATTTTGACTTTTCACAGCAAACCAGGAAGCACACACAGATATAACTTCGAGAATGGCTGCATTCCATTTAGGCGTGTCCTTTCCAGGGAAGTGTTTTGTCCGTGCTGGCCTGCATGACAACAAAGAACAGGCTGGCATTAATCTCACTAATTGTAAACAAATTCCAGAAAGATACCAAAATCAACACTACACCAGCTCCTCAGTACAATCTATGACTTCCAGTCGGCCTGTGGCGCTCAGTCACACGCTCAGTTGTTTTCTACTGAAAGCTTAATTGTTCAGTCTTTAGTTCCACACCCTGGAAAATATTGGTTTCTTGCTGAAAGAAAAATGTGAAGATAGTCCCCTTGTCATGCCTGCATGCAAAATTACTTAGAAGCTAATAAAGCTAGAGCCAGCAGTCGGTTAGCCTAGCTTAGCATAACAACTGGAGATTTTCTCTGCCAAAAGTAACAAAATCCCACTGCCAGCAGCTCTAAAGCTCATTAATTAATTAATCAATTTTTAATTTTTAATTAATTTTAATAAGAAAAAGAGATACAACATGTTAATATGTCAGGTTTAAAGGTGCTACTAGAAGAATTATGTTACCTTTGGACAGAGCGAAGCAAAGGTGCAATATGTAAGAACTGGCCACAATTTAAAGCTAGCTGGGGCTAGCTGCTTAGCATGCTGGCTTTAGTAGATATCTCTGCAGCTCAGTACAGACATCAGCATATCAGCACTGTGTTTTCTTACATTGTAGTTAATTTTTTAATGTTTTTAACAAAAAATCTTCTCATTGCATCTTTAAGCTAATGCTAAGCTAGCTTGCTGCTTGCAGTAGCTTCACATTTAATGTGCAGATTGTTGATTTGTCACCTGACTTTCAGCAAGAAAGCAAGAAAGAGAACTTCCCCAACATGCTACTGTTGCTGATGTCTTGGTAGCTAGCTAGCTAACGTTCCATTGTTATTGCTGATTTGTGCATTAAGTCCCACATTTTGACATAATTCAGTGTTTCATTCCCCTCGATTGTTACCGTGAGGTTGTGACCTAATTGTGAGCGTCCATGTTTTTCTATCCTCCATCAGATAAATGGCAAAAAAGCACTGAGATGACACCAGGATCGCCACAATAATGCAAGAGAAATCACCACACCTGAAAACAAACATATTGAAAATGACCGGTTGTGTTTGACACCATCCCTGAGTATTAATGGTGTGTGAAGGTGTGGAGGGGTTGTCCCATGTTACAGATGGAGCTTTCAACCACGACCCCCTCTGACTGTGTCGTTAGGGGAAAGAGGACACTCGAAAACAGGATAGAGCCTTAATTTCATTTTAAAAAGTCCCAGCACAGCCGGGCATTATAGCTTTTAGCAAATCGTCCTCAAACTGGATTAAAGAGTGCTTTTTTTGCAAACTATTTTCAGTGGTGGATTAATACACATGTTCTGCTCTAAAAGGTATTTACAGCACCTGTAGAGTGCACCTGTGATTAACTCATAATAAACTACAGTGCCCATGTTCATCACAATGGAGGAACATCTCACAGAACACAAAGATGTGGCTAATTCATGAGTTTTTTTTTTTGAAAAACAATAAACCATTTTTCAGGACATTTTGTCACGTTACTTGGGAAAATCACAGGTGTAAACAGTAAAATCAATGGTGGCTTATTTCCAAGTGGCTGATTGTGGAAACTGGCTCACTGTCAAACCTGAATAAAATGGACCCATTGTTAAGGTTGAGTAAATAAGTAACACCAATGTTTTTCATGCTACAGTAAAAGTAAAATGTTTGTATTATGTTTTGCATTAAAAGAGGAGATGCAGCACCTCTGCTACCTTATTTTAACCTGTTTGCATTGTTTTTTTAGGCTTTAGACTTCAGACATGAACACGAGTATTCCTGCATGAATATATTTATACATTCTTGAACATATGAGACCAAAAGAAACGCTCTGACAATGATCACATCAATAATTTATTGACACTGTACAGTATATTAATTACATTTTGCCCTTCACATTTAGACAGTATCGTACACTCACATCGACTGTAAGAACATCTGCGTTGCTGTGATACCAACTTCTCTGTCAGTTTTAACAATACTTCTCTAGCTGTAGTCACAGAAACCCAGGGTGAGTTAAACTTCACAGCAGGATGAGCAACTAATATAATAGCTTTCTACCGTTGTGGGTGGATGTCCTTGAGCAGGGTGAAACCCCACCAGTGGAGCAGAAGCATTTCCGCACACTGACTGTCAAAGCATCCTAGTTTGTGCGGAAAGGATTCTGTTGGACTGATGGGGGGCAGGCAGACAGACAGGCAGGCAGACAGATTGAGGATCTGTCTGGCACTTTGTTCTTTACTTGGTGAGGCTCTTCACCAGCTGCAGCTCCTCCACTGGTTTCCACTGCTGATTGATGGTGATGAGCTGCAGAGAAGCACAAGAAATAAAAAGTAGGCTTCTTCTAATTGGTTTAAAAATGTTACACCAACTTAAGCTAACACGATTAGCTGTGTAGTGGCAGATATCACGATAAACATCTTTACTCTGATGTCACACGAGCAGGCTGGCACGCTTTTGATAAGGTTTCCTCCTCAGTGACTCAGCAGATTGAAGCTGCAGGCTGCAGATTCTGCTTGTATTCGAGTGCCAATAAAAATAAAAACAGACCATCCAAACATTACAAAATGTTATGTGATGTTGGAATGTTACCTTTTGGGGTTTTGATGGGTCAACTCTCTCCCATGGTTCTGGGTTTTTGGTCTTATTTAAACTAAAAACAGTGAATGAAAATGTGACATAATTATTAAGAATATCTTAGATGCCAGAAGCTGATAAAGCTCAGAAGTATGAAAACATTTAACGAGTACAGTAACACTCACATAACATCAGGTTTAGTGAATAGAAAGTAGGTAGCAGCAGACGTGGCTCCTGTTGCAGCCAAAGCCATGAAGCCAATCAGAGGGATCAACTGGAACACACAAGTATAAACTGTGTTTTTAAAAGTGCATCATAGAATTTAAAAAGCATTGAACATCCTACAAAGCCAGTCCACATTATAGAATCCCATCACATATTAAAAATGTCAACAGCTCACCTCCTTTCTCTTCCTCAACATTTGGAAAAATCCAGACATTTTTTCAAAATTCTCAGAAACCTGAAGAGAAAATAACCATATTTCTATTCAACATGTTGCTCAGAGTCAGTTCCATGAATTAAAGTCACCAAGTTAGAGGCAGCTGCGTGTGGCAGGTCTCACCTGTTGTTGCTGTGAAGTCCTTCGAGTCTCTCAGCGGAGCATCCTGCGAGCCGGGCTGATGTAGGCTGGAGGAGAGGTGGTACGAGGTGAGAGGCACGTAGACAGAGGCAAACTCACCAGTGGATTCTGATTTGGCAACAGATCGTCGTTGCTGATGATCAATACATTTAGTTTGTGTGCAGCGCCCTCTTGTGGCCACCTGTGAAGTCAAAGGCTTTGAAGTACTTTAAATGCTTATAAGTGACAATAAAGCCAGAAAAGATATCAAACACCAAAGTTTAAGTTAAGTTTTCATTTTATTTCAAAACATTTTTGTGTAATAATAATACATTTTATGAACGCAGAGGACGTGTTGCTTGTCATCTGGGACATGTTTGATATGTGTGGATCTGCTGGGCAGTGAGAGAGGGGCTCATTTTGCTGAGGGACCGGAGGAAGTACGAGTGTTTGATAGAAGAAGCCTCCATGTTCTCTTGTAGCGCCAACAGAGCAGCCTGGAATCAGAAATACTCATCAGATATTCCTTCTCTATTTATCTGTGTCTATATCCAGGACCAGGGTTAGCTTTTGAATTTGATAGCCAGGTGTGTGTGCGCATCGTATTACCTCTTTACAGAGATTTTCTAGGTCAGCTCCGGAGTAAAGCTCCGTCTTTGCAGCCAACTCCTCCAGACACACGTCAGCGCCCAGGGGCATGGACTCTGTACACGCCTTCAGGATGCAAAGACGAGCCTGGACACGTACACAATGTTTGTTACGAAAAGGCATATTATCATATTTTAAATCAGCTCTAAAAACGTAAACGATTGGTGCTATACTACGTTCACTACTGCGAAAAAAGCTGGGATACTGTGTAAAACACAGAGCTGCAATAATCAATTTCTCAACTATTAAATTAATTAATTTTGTCAAATTAATTGACAAATGTTTTGATAATCAATTAATTGGTTTGACAGAATATTTTCTGGTTTCTGTTGGGCTTGATGATGGATGATTGTTGAAGATCGACAGACGGGCGCTCGGCTTATTATATTATTATTTTGCTTTTTTTTGTTTATTATTATTATTGGTGTTTAATTTATCTGTTCTTTTAACTCCTAATGTAGTCTACAAACAGTCTTCTAATGGAAAAACTTCCAACATATTTCATATATTATTAATGATGAACTGATAATCGATTGTCCTGGCAGCCGTCTATCGATTAAAGAAATTGTTTAATATTTGCATCCCTACAAAACAAGACATTTATAGGTGACATTTTTACTATTTTCATACATATTACAGATCACACTACTGAGTAATTAATCCAGAAAATGACTGATAGATTCATTGACAGTTAAATTAATAATACTCATACAGTTGTCGATATGTAAATACTGATTACAGTTGTTTTGTGAGCCCCTGTAGTAATTAATAGCCTTTAGAGACTCATGTGTTTCACAAAGTGGTGACAACAATCAATATATTGGATTAACAAAATACAACATGTTGTTAAGTGTCTTACACAGCATCACAACTTCTGTGGAAGACAGATTAGTTACCTTCTCCTCAGGTGGTGGCACGTATATGATGTGGTCCAGCCTGCCAGGTCTGAGGAGGGCGCTGTCCAAGCAGTCAGGTCTGTTTGTTGCAGCTACAACCATCACATCATTGTTGCACACTTCCTGGAAGTCCAACTGTCAAAGAGCAGAAGCGATCAATCATTACGTACGGATCGGATGCTGTGTGAAACAGCAACTTCAGCATTTTGAAAACCTCCCTAACTTCCCCGTGTTTTTGTGTCTAAGTGACAAATGAGGCCAATTTTTTAAATTCTTCCACTGTTGTGTGAGACCGCTGCAGCCGGCAGCTGTAAATTGGGCTGCAATTTAATCCTTGTGGGCAACAGAGCCTTTTGTTTCAGTAGAAACATCCGCTCCCCAAAGCCACCAGACTCCCTCTGCAGAAACACTAATTTTATCGTCGTAAAAAACAGCTCATTCAAACTCGACTGAAAAACAAAATAAAACTCACCAAAACCATTTCGGTCCGTCTTTCCACATGTTCCAACAATCACCAACTCTGTTTTGGTTGAAATAAATCCTTAATTCACTGCTTTAGATGTCGAAGTATTCTGGCTCTGTACGCCACTTTATTTCAGACAAATAAGAATTGGTGATTGTTGGGACAGAAGATGAACCACAATGATTTGGTGTGTGATATTTTGTTTTTCTGTCAAGTTTAATGAAGTGTGTTTTATGAGGATAAAATGACTGGTTCTGCATATGACGTCTGGTGGCTTTGGTGAAAGCGACAGAACAGCTGTTTCTGGTCAAACAAAAAGGATCTTACTGTGATATAAAGAGTTTTTATCTCTGTAGGGATCGTTTCCATACTGTCAGTGGTTCAGATCCAGGTTCAAAAATACTCATGTTACCCTTTGAGCAATAAAAAGAGGAGTTAGGCCCATCTCCATGATATCTGACCTGCTCCTGGGTGTGAGCCTCCTCCACTCCCTCCGCCTGCAGGATCTTCTCCGTCCCTTTCCTCTCCAGCGGCTTCAGACCAACCCCATCCATCTCATTCAGCAGCACAGACAGGAGGCGTGTCTGTACGCTGTTAGCTCCCTGGCTGTTTGACCGGGAGCCAATCAGAGAGTCGATCTCATCGAGGAACAGGAGACAGGGGGCACATGCCCGAGCCTGGGAAAACAGCTGTGTGTGGACAGACAGGTACAGATGTTTACGGAGCAAACAGACAGGAGGACAAAAACATAGCAGCCATTCACAGGTGTTATTATAGAGTGTTTAAAAGAAAGCACCTGCGCTAAAGCCTTCTCTGAGTCTCCGACAAAGGGAGAGTAGAGGTCAGCACCGCTGACAGACAGGAAGGCGCAGTGAGACGAGGTGGCTGCAGCCTTGACCAGCGTCGTCTTCGCACATCCTGGAGGTCCGTAGAGCAGAACGCCACGAGGCCGACTCAGACCCATACGAACAAATGCCTCCGGGTATTTCATCGGCCACTCGATACTCTTTGATGGGGGAAGGAAAATAAAATAAATTCATCCCAGTCACACTTCATTTTATCGTTGTATTCTAAGCAGTTCAATTCAAGCGCTGCCACTCACTCACCTGTCTTAGTTTGAGCTTGACGTCATCCAGGCCTCCTATCTGCTCCCAGGTCACCGGAGAGAGCTCCGTCCTGCCCAGGCTGCTCCGCAGGCAGGAGGGACGCACCGCCTTCAAGGCCTCCTGGAAGTGCTTCACTCCCACCAGCTGCTCTCCTGAACCCTGCAGACAGCAACATGAAACAAGAGTTGACAACTGATCGATTAACTGATTACTCGTTGCAGCTCGACTGTATTTACCTTGGCGTTCTCCCGTATAGCGTGCATGGCGGCCTCCCTGCACAGGGCGCTCAGGTCCGCCCCTACATATCCTGTGGTTCTCTGTGCGAGCTCTGCAATGTCCACAGTTTGACAAACAGGCATCCTCGCACACAGAACCGACAAGATGGCCTTCCTCTGCTGCAGGGTGGGAGCTCCGATGATAACCTGAAGGAAAGATGGAAAAATGAGACACTGAAAGACTTCTACACATTTATTATTATGTATTAGGTTCTATATTTCATCATCCGCACCTCTCTGTCAAATCTCCCAGGCCTTCGCAGGGCTGGGTCGAGGCTATCCGGCCGGTTGGTGGCTCCGACGATGAGAAAGCGATCAGACTGATTGATCCCGTCCATCAGCGTGAGAAGCTGAGCGACCAGGCGGTTCTCCGGTGACGACGAGCCGGTTCTCCTCGGACAGAGCGAGTCCAGCTCATCCAAGAACAGCACACAGGGACCCTCCTCAGCTGCATACCGAGCCTGCTCAAACACGGCACGCAGCTTCTCCTCGCTCTCACCCGGCCGTGATCCCACCACCTGAAATAATCATTCACAAATCACAATAACTACTACTAATAATAATAGAATAATATTCAACTGTATGTATACAGAAACTTGAATGAAATGAAAATGTGTAAGAAAATTTTAGGCTCTGAGAAATTCATTTTTCAACCTTTTTTTGGGAAACTTTATAGACTATATGATTCATTGTGAAAAAAAAAATCAGCAGATGACTTGACCATGACAATAATGGTTAGTTTTAGCCCCAAGGTCAATATTGGACTCACAGGACTGTTGCATCAATGTCGTGAAGTGTCTTGATTTGTCAGGTATTAATTAACTGAGTCAGCCTAAAAAATCAGGTTATTTCATCTTTCAGCAGCTTCTCACTTTCATTTTCCTACAAGTTCCTACATCATAATAAACATAGTACTTGCAAAATATAATTAAACAGATTGTAAACATGTTTAACACAATAATATAATGCAAACACATTGATGGAAATCATTGTGTACCTCGGGCCCTCTGACCACCACCAGGCTGGCTCCAACCTCTGCCACCACTCTGCGGACCAGCTGGGTCTTTCCCACACCTGGAGGCCCCGCCAGGAGCACACCTCTGGGACAGGACACGCCCAGAGAGCTCAGGGTGAGTGGGTAGAGGAGGGGCAGCTGCAGCATCTCTCTCAGGGAGGCACTCACCTAAAATAGCATAAAAACACATGTCACACAGTGGGAATACACAATGTGGATGAATACCAATAAAGGATTTTACACTGACCTCCTCCAGACCTGCCAGTGGGACCGAGTCCTCGTCCTGCAGCTGGCTCATGTAATGCCGGACTGTCTGGATGCCACTTATCTCCACACCAGTTTTAGAGGTGATGACTCCAGAAGAACCAGAATCCACACTGATGCTTTCAATAACAACATATCTGATCTCTGTATCAAAAGTCTCCAGGTCTATCACATGTTTCTCATGCAGGTGCACACCTTTCAGCATGTCCTTCACCAGCTCATGGACCTGTCGAGGAGCTGTGTGCTTCTTAAACTCAACACTCTGGACCACCACAGTGATCTTCACACTCTTCAGTCTGGGGCAGGGTACAGGTGTGAGCTGGCCCGGGTCCAGCTTGAGATGTGTTGGTGGGTGAGAGATCAGACCGGGAGAGGAACACTTCAGGTCCAGCTGCAGGAAGCCCTCCGCCAGGTCAGCCCGGGGCCAGGCGGTGCACAGGCAGCTCCCACCGGGGACAGACACCAGCAGGGGGGAGCCCAGACTCAGACCCAGCGCTGACATCAAGCGTGGACCGAGCCTGCATCTCTGAGAGCCGCGGTCCGATGGATCCACTGACAGCAGCCGCAGAGACATCCTGGTCCACCAGCAGACACCTGACTCACTGACAGTGAAATGACAAGCCGAGCAGATACAGTTAGATCTTAAAGGGCGGCGAGGTTTTAGTTCGTGAAGCTAGTAGCGCGATTAGCTGCTGTGTTTAGCTACATGCTACTAGCTAGCTGTTAGCAACAACGTCATTCCCAGCTGCGATAAATACGACTTTTCATCAAAAACAGTCTCACTGGTACAAACCAGGTGAGGTGTTCTCAACAGGAGCGATGCTGGTTCAGCACTCTGATGTTTACAAGATCCATGTGGCGCTAAAACGAGACGGCCAACCAAAACCTTTCCCTGCGCGAGACGGGACGGAAGCGCAATTTGGACAAACCTGGATTAAAAAAAAAAAAAAAAAAAAAAAAAAACTTTATTAAACAACTTCAAAGCACAAACACTTTATCATTGTTAAATACACATTTTAATATACATTACACAAACAAACAAAACGATATTTGATTAATTTTTAAATGCCACAGAACTTAAATACTATTATGCTACACGTAAATTCTATATCTTTGTTTTATTATTATGAAATCATAAAATAATATGAGCTTATCCTTAATGGAATTATTGCTGTATACGTATATAAGGCGAGATTTTTGAAAGCTGTTCTTTCTTATAATTTACTCTTTTACAGTCAACAAGTCACTTGTAACTAAAACTTTGAAATAAATGTAGTTAAGTAAAATACATCTGCCTTCAAAGTGTAGTGGAAAGGAGGTATAATGGAAGAACTAGTAAAACACAAGTACCTCAAAATTAATAATACACTTGGTCTTTACTTAAATATTATAGATTAATATATTGTGTTTGTTTGTATTCCTTTCTCTTTTCCTCTCATTTAATATATCTAAGATCGTTTATTAATAAATAGACTCTGTCTTTTCTCCTAGTGTAAATCAAAATGTTATGTATAAAAATCATATGATAATTATAATATATGATAATATCGTGACATCATTATGTAATTCTATATATATGTGTGTGTGTACGTAATGACATAAATAATGTAAAAATAAATAAATAAAATAAATAAATAATTGTATTTTATTAATTATATTATTTTAAAGAATATAATTAATAATAATAAATAAATTGACATCAGGATGTAAAAGAGACGAAGCTCCGGAAAAGTCTTGCTCGTCCAACAGTAGCTGTGGTGTTAGACCTTCCTCTGGCGCTCTGGCGTCACCTTGTGTCCAGAAGAGAAAATACCGGGACTTTAAGTCTATTTTGAAAGATTTTAACAAACACATGACTGTTTGATATTCAGTAAATATATTTTTATGCTGTTTAAACATAATTTATGTTGTAGAGCTGAGTAGGATGCGAGAGGAGCTCTGGGGAGACCGTCAACAAATGCGTTTCTTTTTGAAATAAAAGGAGTATTTATTTGTGATAAACATGTTAATCCAGACTGCACTTCGCAGGGTGTCTGGCAGAGACTTGAAGCAGCGGGCTGTTTATCTGCTCGTGGCTGAGGTCACATGGCGCCGCTATTTATACAGAAATAGTGCAGCAGCGATATCGAAACTGCGGAAGGTCGTCTGTCTCTCTGTCTCTGTGTCCCTGCGCGCAGACGGAGGGGTTTTGGGTAGGACGTCTCACAGGTGACCCTGCTGCTGCTGCTGCTGCTGCTGCTGAGGGAAACTTGAACCTGCTCTTTCTGCAAATCTGAAAGGCAAGTCTGGGATTACTTGAACAAATCCTTCAGTTTATGAATGAATCAGTGATAGGTGGAGGGTGAAGGGCAGACCTCTGTGATTCAGAGGCTGAATGAAAAGCAAAGATATGATCAGAAACAACTGGTCTGACTCAACAAGCAGAGTACTACAAGTTTCCACTGTCTGTTTTGACTTTTGTTAATGAAATTGTGTGTTTTTTGAGGACAAATATTTAAACACCACATTCTCTTTATTTCTTATTTTATTTTTTACAGTTTGCTTGTGTTTGTGTCTCGTGTCCTGAGCTGTCCCCTGTAGCACCAAACATTTTATCTGACTCCTCTGCCCGGTCCTCACAACAACAACCAGGCCAGACTTGGCACAGTTTCCCTCTTGTGCCGTCATAATTCCAGATCTCGCGAACAAACCCGGAGTGTGTAATCAAGCCTGGGCCCTGTGTGTGTGTGTCTGTGTGTGTGTGTGTGTGTCTCCTGCAGAGCTGAAGTGTCACTGTGCTGTCTGGAGGCCTCGCAGCTCTAGGATCTACTTGAAGGGATTTAAAATGTGCTTTGTTTTTTGACAGAAGGTGTAGAGGTAGTGTTAACTTGTCGCTTAGCTTGTTTGTGTTCATATTCAAGAGCTAGAGGGAGTTTAAGGGAGGACGCTCAGACGCCATGTCGACCCTCCTGCGCTGCATCTCCAGCTCTTCCCTCATTTTGTCTCAGCGAGGGCTCCGTCAGAAGCTACCTGGAAGGAGGAATTTCAGGACTTTCCCCACGTTATGGGACCAAAAGGCCTCCAGAGGTAGGAACTGTGCCTGTCTGTTAAAATCACTTTGTGTAGTCTAACAGTTTTCTTTTTCCCCCAGAGGACATCCAGGCCCTGCATGCTTTCTTTGGTCTGGATTTCCTCTGTGACTTGACTTGAGGCATGAGAGCGTAGCAGTTCACTTGAGGACACGCTCCCTCTGGCCAGGAGAGTGGAAAAAATCCACAGATCACGAACTGTTTGGTTTCTAGAGAAGTTCCCAAAATAGGGAGCGCTGTAGTGGCTGTGCTCACTGAGCTGTAGGAGCTGCTAACGTGTGAGAGCGAGTGAGAGGTCAGTTAAAGGTGACATGTGAAAGTTCGACTGCTGTCTGGCAGATTCAGCTCACAGACATTTATTTAGGGAGTAAATGCTCTTCGCTCGGCCCATGTCATCGAGGGTTTGTGAAGTTCAGCGAGTTGCCCGGTGCTTTTTAAGTTTGAATTTTGAGCGTGTCGGTGTGGGAGCGCAGGCCTCACTGTGTGGGCTGGCCCTGAGCCAATCACCTGCTAGTACTGTCTCCATACACGGCGAGGTCACCGCGCCGTGTATGGAGAGAAATGTGTAACCTGACACTGGTCTCAGCCACGCAGTCTTGGCCGTACATGCGCATGCTCTCCTGTTGTTGCACAATAAGATAGATGATTCTTGTGAGAAATGTTCTGATATTCATCTGAAAATGTTTTTGTTTTTCAAGAAAAGAGAGAAAGAAATGGGTTTTAATGTGCTGCAGATTCAACCATCAGCTGGTTTGTGTGTTCAGGTGTGCTCTACAAGGACCTGGTAGTCGGCGTTCCTAAGGAGACGGTACAGAATGAGCGACGTGTGGCGTTGTCTCCAGCCGGGGTGGAGGCGTTGGTCAAACAGGGCTTCCAGGTGCAGGTGGAGAGCGGAGCTGGAGAGGAAGCCAAGTTCTCCGATCAGCAGTACAAAGAGGCTGGAGCCACCATCACTGACGTCAAGGGAGCCTTTGGTTCAGATTTGGTCCTCAAGGTTCGTACACATCTGCTGGTCTCAATGTTACTGAATTTGTACTTGTCTAACATCCTTTTGCATTTGTAGGTACGAGCCCCAAGTCTGAGCGAGGCAGACCTCCTGAAGCGCAAGTCCACCTTGGTGAGCTTCATCTATCCAGCACAGAACCCAGATCTGATGAAGAAGCTGTCAGAGAGGCAGAGCAATGTGCTGGCCATGGACCAGGTGCCCAGAGTCACCATTGCACAGGGCTACGATGCTCTCAGCTCCATGGCTAACATCGCCGGGTAAAGAAAAATATACATTTACATGCTGATTGTGTCTGCATGTAAGACCTAATCTATGTAGGACCGCTTTATGATGTTACTTATTGGGTTATACGAGAAATTTTAAGCTGGAAAACCTTTTGGAAAGGTAGGCCTTTAGGTGATACACCATAAAGATGCAGAAGAGTTGAGATCGTTTCCTGTGTGAAGACGTTTTTTGTTGTTGTTGTTAAATTGATTTTGACGTTAAGGCTTTAGTAAGTTTATTTTTTCTTCAGGTATTTAAAAGAAAACTTTCAGTTTGTGTTGCAGTTTTGCTACATTAAGCCAACATTAATTTTTCCCACTGGAAATAAAGAGTGATGATGACAAAAAATAAAAAATGCCCTCTGTTACAAGTTACAAGCGACAACACGCCACCTGTGAAAATGAACGAAATACGTTTTTAGCACCGACCAAGAGCAACCCCTCATGGCCACAGCACTTCCTGATTTTAATGGGACAGTGCACCCATCCACACTGCAAAAAACGCTCAGACATGGCTTGAGGAACATGAAAAAAGAGCTAAAGACGTTGACATTGTGTCCAGATTCTCCATATTCCAATCCAATTCAGCATCCATAGGAGAACCCAGAAAAAGTCTGATCCATTGAGGCCCCACCTCGCCCCTGGGCCCAGACACCAGAGGACACCCCCAGAGGTCATGTGTCCATGCCAACAGACAGAGCAAGTTGGATCAGTGCCTCCATGGATCGGACTTAGTCTGGGACGTCCCACTGAGGACTGATCGGATTGGGATCTCAAGAATTTGGCGCCACTAGCATCAGTCATCGAGAGGGGGTACGATTGGGCTGCAACAGTGCTTGTAAAGTAGCATCTGCCAAAGGTTTACCAGCAGAACTCTGCATTCTTACAAGATGATCAGTGTTATTCACTTCCTCTGTTGGTGGTTTTTATGTTGTGGCTGATCGGTGTATGTCTGTAGCTGTTCAGGAATGTCTGCTTCCAGTAAATGTGACTTGAGGGTTTGTTTCGTAGGTACAAAGCTGTGGTTCTGGCTGCCAACCACTTTGGCAGGTTCTTCACCGGTCAGATCACAGCTGCAGGGAAAGTACCACCAGCTAAGGTAACTCACATCTACGTAACACTGTATGCAAGTCAACATGAGGGATTTCCCACAATTCCTTTTTTCTTTCTGTACCTCAAATAAAATGTATAATAGTGGACGGTCAGTCTCCGTCTTCTACATTAAGGATGTCTCTGTTGAACACAGGTCCTGGTTATTGGAGGTGGAGTTGCTGGTTTGGCAGCAGCAGGCGCAGCCAAGTCGATGGGAGCCATAGTCAGAGGATTTGACACCAGGTATAAGACATTACATCTCAGTCTGCAGACTGAGTGATGATCATTATTCTGATAATAACCTGAGTGTTTCCTGACTTTCAGGCCGGCAGCCCTGGAGCAGTTCAAGTCATTTGGGGCCGAGCCTTTAGAAGTAGACTTAAAAGAGTCTGGCGAGGGGGTCGGAGGTTACGCCAAAGAGATGTCTAAAGAGTTTATTGAGGCTGAGATGGCGCTTTTCGCCAAGCAGTGCAAAGAGGTCGACATTCTCATCAGCACTGCTTTGATTCCAGGTCAGTCCCACCGGTACCTTCTCCTACCTTCTCTTGTCTTTTATCTTTTGGTGTTTAAAGCTAATCAGTATTTATGCTACAGTAGCATTGAACCATATGAAAGGCACCGTTCATAGTGATGAAGCCCACTGTTCTGAACTTTTTAGCTTCTGTTAGCTTATTATTTTGGTTTAGCAGCTATTCTCATCATTCCCAACTGGTAGCAAATAAACCACCTGTGTGTTCCTGCCCACAGCTGACAGATGAAGTTTCAGACTGGCTGGTGATCATACAAAGCTGATCATTAAGCAGCTGAACACCCAGACTTGTTTTGTTAGGAGTTGGAGTAAAAAGGGTTTTATTAGATTAGCATTTTATTAACAGTAAAACTTACAATAGCTCTGTTTCCACTGCAGTAACTTTCCCCAGGGACTAGAAACCTTTGTGTGTTTCCAATTCACGGACCACGGTCTAGATTAAGACCTCAAAAGTCCCTGCTTCCATGGCTGAACATTTCTGATTGGTCGAGTAGTCAGAGCATTTTTAATTCAGCCACCAGTTCCACAGCCACAAACCAGTGGACTGATGGAAATGATTGTTATATACATCAGTTGACATTAGTTTACAAAAGTGAACACCAAACACATGACTTGGTGTAGTTCGTAGGACATTGATGGCTTGTTGAGGTGTTTTTCTGCCCCTTGTGGCCAAAAATCAAATAGTTCAGCTTCAATGTAGACTCCTGTAGATTCCTCATGCTGGTCTGAAGATTTGATGCATCTCACCTGTCCTCTGTTCCCATTCAGGGAAGCGTGCTCCCATTCTGATCAAGAAGGAGTTTGTGGAGTCGATGAGGGACGGCTCTGTGGTGGTGGATCTGGCTGCAGAGGCAGGGGGCAACATCGAGACCACCAGGCCTGGAGAACTGTACGTTCACAAGGTGAGGACTCGGCTTAGCCAGCCAAAAATCAAAAGAACTCCTTGAAAGCCTGTTTTTATGATTTTTCACCACTATGTTAATACTTTTTTAGGGAGTAACGCACATCGGCTACTCAGACCTGCCCAGCCGCATGCCCACCCAGGCCAGCACTCTGTATTCAAACAACGTCCTGAAGCTGCTGAAGGCCATCAGCCCAGACAAGGAATACTTCCACTATCAGCCCACAGACGAATTTGACTATGGAACAATTGACCATGTCATCCGAGGGACTCTTGTTATGAAGGTGGGGTCCTTATTATTATTTGTTGTAACTGTCTACTGGCAGCCTCCATCACCGCTGGCATCCCTCGCTCCCTCTCAGCGTGAGCTGTCAGATCCTGTCATGCTCCGGTACTGCGCCAAATGAGTACTAAAAACCCAGTCCCAGCTGGGAATAGCTCATGCTGGATTCCAGCAAGAATGTTATGAACGTTTCAAAATATACTTTTCCTGGAATTTTGGCTTTGACGCATTGTTTATGGCAGTGAAAGCATGCAACCTCCACAGGACATATCAGTTTTCCCCTTGTTAAACTCAGCATTATTCAGGCCCCTTTAAAGAGAATTTGTCTTTCCAAACCACGGCTAACTGGTTTGTGATTGGTGTTTGTTCAGTGTAATCTCCTATGTGGTCCGTGAGTTTGTACTTTGAGTGCTCCCACTGTCCAGGCGAGATCTCCCACAACGCAGGACCCCGAAGCCTTGATGTGTGTTTCTCACGCAAATCTCTGCGGACGTCCTCTGGGTTCTCACACTGGTCCTGTGTGTTTTCTGATGTGTCCAGGAAGGCGAGAACATATTCCCGTCCCCGCTCCCCAAAACAGCCCCTCCAGCTGCCCCCGTCAAGCAGAAAACCGTCGCAGAGTTGGAGGCTGAGAAAGCGGCTGTGGTCTCTCCCTTTCAGCGCACCCTGAACTCTGCTGGCGCCTACACCGCAGGTCAGACACGTGCAGAAATATTCAGCCTACGGGACATTTTTATGTGCTATGAGGTTATTTTTACAAGGAATTTGAAATCATAGATGTCATTGGCTTATAGATATGTTTTTCCCAATGTTACTACTGAAAAAAAATGAAATTAAACACATTTTTGAAGATAATTCTTTAGTTTTGTTTGACCTTTTTCTACAATATGTAGTAGTTTCAAATAGAGTACAATCGATTATTTGACTGACAAGAAAAAATAATCGACGACCAAATTTTAAGTCCATTTTCAAGCCTTTCAGATGTGACGACTGGACGCTTCTCCTCTGACATGATAATGAACAGAGCTCCTTTGAGTTTGGACTTTGGTTCGAGAAAAAAGGCAAAATAAAGACATCCAATTTGGTTTGAAAATGTCCCTTCTGGGAACTCTGACTGAGATTTTCACTACTTTCTGATGTTGTATTGACTAAACGGTTCATTGATTGATTGAGAAAATCACTGGTTTTCGAGAAAAAACACTAAAAGTTTGTTAGTTGCAGCCCGAGTTCCAAACAAAATCTCATTTGGAAAGTTTTGCCCTTTTGCTCACTGAGATCACTCGATCTTAATGAGACTTTTCAGCGTGGACACTCCATTACGTTCAAGCACGGTGGGGAATACATTTTTCTGCAAAGTTCAGTTCTTTGAAGCTTCAGAGAAACTATGAATCACCACACTTGCATAACCTGCTGGGAAAACACAAAAGTGTTTGTTTTTATTCTTCAGTTATTCCATCGCTGTAAAGATTAAAAAGAGAACGGAACAAATGACAGAATCTGCACATTCCTTCCATAGAGTCGTACAGCAACAACAACACAGCTGTGTCTCTCTGCAGGTGTTTCCACCTGTCTGGCTCTGGGCATCATCTCGCCCAACGCGGCCTTCACTCAGATGGTCACCACCTTCGGCCTGGCTGGGATTGTGGGATACCACACTGTGTGGGGCGTGACCCCTGCTCTGCACTCACCCCTCATGTCTGTCACCAACGCCATCTCAGGTCAGCAGTCGATATCAGATCTTAGTTTTCTGTGACGTTAAGTCTTTAACCTTTTGAATGTTGTTTGTTTTGTGTGTGTGTCAGGTCTGACAGCCGTTGGAGGTCTGGTGCTGATGGGTGGAGGTCTCACACCCTCCACTCTGCCTGAGAGTCTGGCTCTTGCTGCTGCCTTTGTTTCCTCCATCAACATTGCTGGTCTGACACTTAAATTTAAATTTAACAATCGAGAAGATTAATTGCAAGACCGGTCAACAGAGAAAAGTCAAATATCTTCCTTTCTGCTGACATGCAGGTGGTTTCCTGATCACACAGAGGATGTTGGACATGTTCAAGCGTCCCACTGACCCTCCTGAGTACAACTACCTGTATGCGCTGCCTGCGGGTGCATTTGTTGGGGGATACGGAGCCTCAGTGGCTGCTGGATACAACATTGAGCAGGTGACAGGACACGGAGCCCGTTGTTCCCCTCACATTTGTTCTTATTAAAAACACATGCAGGTAGCCTGTCAGTGAAATGGATCAATCGCCAAAGTTTGTGATACTCAAGATGACTTTGGTTGTCAGTTTTGTGTTCTTCTGTTGATTTCACTGATGATTCTTTGGGCTGCATTGTCATTAAGAGTATAAATTGGCCGGGAATGATGAATAATGTCGTATCACCAAGGAAACCAAGGTGACTGATGGTCTAAAACCAAAGATATTCAACTAACATGACCAGCAAAAAAAAAAAACTTTTAGCTTTTAGCTTCAGTGTCAAGGACGAAGCTGCACAAATCTGGTGACTTGCCTCCAGTGATGTCACCCAGTGGCTAAATTGCATTGTGGGTAATACAGGCACCAGGTTTTGAGGAGAAAGAATGCGTGAAATAAAAAAGTGATAAATCTGGTTCTGCAAAATTTGATTTTGCTCGTTTGGTCTTAAACTGTCCAACAGTGTTATAGGAGTGTAATGATTGACCAGTGGATTACCCACAATGCAACAGCCACTGGGTGACATCACTGGAGGTGATTTATCGGATTACATTCACCTTCCTCTTGAGCACAAAAGGCTTTATTATACTTTTTTCACATAAGCAGTGATACTCCCAAAGACCTGTACACAAGGGCTGCACAATTAATCACAAAATAATCTAAATTGTAATATGACTATGCAAATATTTTTATAAAGGTAAAATGTGTCACAAAAAAGTGTTTAAATTACATTTTGTAGTGCTGAAGAGATGCTCTGGCCTAAAGAGCTTGTTCTCCAGAAGTTATAAAACATGTTTGTTTGGCAGAGACCAGAAGAAATGCCACATCATCATGTTTTTACTAGTTTTTCAATGACAATGAAAATTGTGATGTAAATTGAATCATCCGTAAAAAATCATGAATTATATCGCAAACGCAAAATATCTGTCAGAATAATCGCAGTATCACTTTCTGAACATAGCTTGTAGCCCTACTGATTAGTTTTCTGTCAATCAGCTCATTCAAACTATATAATTTCTACTTCTTCTTTGGATTTTAATGGCAGCTGATGACCAGTATCTCAGGTGCATTACAGCCAACAATACAAACATTTTATTTTTGGATTTTATCTTTTGTTTTATTAATTTGTCTCTGCGTTATTATATTAAATTATCCTGTCTTGTGTTTGTCTTTTGCCTCAGATGATGTACCTGGGTTCGGGCATGTGTTGTGTCGGGGCGCTGGCAGGCCTCTCTGCTCAGGGCACCAGCCGCCTGGGGAACGCCCTGGGCATGATGGGAGTTGCAGGGGGCATCGCTGCCACACTGGGTGCCCTCAAACCCTCACCGGAGCTGCTGTCCCAGATGTCTCTGGCCATGGCCACTGGAGGAACCCTGGGTAGGTAGCTTCCTGCTTTTAGAACTAGGATTGACATGAACATGATGTCGTGATTGCAGAAAATTGCTTAGATGGAAAAATTGCCTACTCGTTATCATTCATCACGGCCTAATTTAGGAATCTCACCATCAACGAGGCATCTCTGAGTTTCAGTCTCCACGTAAAAAGAAACAAAATTAATAAAGCCTTGGCTCGGCTCCTTTTTGAAGTCCAGCAGTTTGTTTAGGGAACCATAGGACCACCGTGAACGAGTTACATGTTATTAACTTTGCACGCGACTCCTCCGTCTTTGAAGAGTGTGAATTTTTCGCTAATTCATAACAGAACATCAATCATCCTGTCCAGATACGGAGATGAGTGGATTTCGCCATCATGTGTGAACGTTGTACATGTTAATTGTAATTTGAGTAAGAAAGTGGGATGATGAATGATGTTGCAGTCAAAATACATACACTCACAGGCAGCAGAGCATGACAGTTTATTCGGAGCGAGCGTCCTAATGTTTTGGAGAAAACGCACTTAAACTCAGGCCTCATTAGATCGGCTTTGAAGATCAGGCCTGCTTGTTAAGTGTCGAGTTACTAAAAACAGGTGTTTGCCTTTATATCTTTCCTTTTCTGTTTTCAGACGTAGACAAAGTTTGGTTCAGACACTGTGTAGTAATTTAATGAGATTCACCGAAACTCTTTCATTCTCCTCTTCCTGGCTGATCTCGGCTGCAGGTCTCACCATTGCCAAGCGTATTGAAATCTCAGACTTGCCGCAGCTGGTGGCAGCCTTCCACAGCCTCGTGGGGCTGGCGGCTGTCCTCACCTGTGTCGCCGAGTTCATGATTGAGTACCCCCACCTGGACACGCATCCGGCCGCCGGTGTGCTCAAGACCGTGGCGTATCTGGGCACCTACATCGGAGGAGTCACCTTCAGTGGCTCACTGGTGGCCTACGGCAAGCTTCAAGGTAATGGATTTGACTTAGATTTAAGTACATTCAGATCTTGTTCATGTGACTCTGTCCTTTACAAGCTCATCTTGTGTTTCATTGGACACAGACACACTGATATCTTTAAAAACACACTGAGCTTTGTGTCCTCTGACGCTGATTGTCTCTTTCATCTGGATAAAGCCAAAGATCCTCTTCTAAATCCAGGCCTGGACTGTGGGGTTTGTGTGCCTGTGTCAGCAGTCATTAATTTACATTGTAGTGCGACTGATCAAGAGGAACACATGAGAAGCTTTCTGGTGATTTGTTACGGGTCGGGCAAGGCCATGACTGCATGGCTGTGGTTGGTGGATGGGAAAGACTCTTAGACAGATGATTAGAGGCCTCCGCGGTCCAAAGACACTCGACACTGCTTAAGAGAAGAGTGTGTTTACATGTTTTTATCTTGTCAAATTGTTTCCAAACGAGTTGGAATCATTTCTGGTTTCTATAAAAATGTTTGCTGAAGATGTTTTTGGTTGCAGGCATCCTGAACTCCGCCCCCCTGATGTTGCCTGGACGTCACATGTTGAACGCGAGTCTGATGGCAGCGTCCATGGGAGGCATAATCCCCTTTATGCTCAGCTCCAGCTATGAGACCGGCATGGGGTGTCTGGTGGGAGTGTCTGGGCTTTCCACTATTATGGTGAGTATTAAATATTCACTGAGCTGAGAGCAGGTGATGCAGGAAGCAAAATTTGATGTTGAAAACTGTGAAAAACTTGAAAAAAGATGAGCAATTGAAACGACGTCCCCACAGGGCGTAACTCTGACAGCAGCCATCGGGGGGGCTGACATGCCCGTGGTCATCACCGTGTTGAACAGCTACTCTGGATGGGCTCTCTGTGCCGAGGGCTTCCTGCTGGACAACAATCTCATGACGATTGTCGGAGCTCTGATCGGCTCCTCTGGTGCTATCCTCTCCTACATCATGTGTGTGGTGAGTGCACAAACACACATCCAGCCACATGTGTGAGGTTACACACGTGTCTCTCTGCAGTCACCTGATTTACTGTCCTTGTCTCCCCTTAGGCGATGAACCGCTCCCTGCCCAATGTGATCCTGGGTGGGTACGGCACCACCTCCACAGCGGGCGGTAAGCCCATGGAGATTGTTGGCACTCACACTGAGGTCAACCTGGACCAGACCATTGACATAATCAAAGAGGCCAACAGCATCATCATCACACCAGGTAAACACTTACTGCGTTCCAAATTGCATACTTTCTTTAACTTGTGGTTCGTACTGCAGCTGGCACACATTTCAGACATACTACTCATTATATCGTGCCTTGATCTTTCACCCTCTTCCTCATACAGCCGTCTCAGTCCATAGTGCGAAATATCAGCTGTCATCTGTCTCTGCTCTCTCAGCAGCTCAGTCATGTGACAAATCTTCCACTGTGCAGAGGATTGTGGGTCAGAATAGCCAGAAAAGCTGGCTTACATACTGTAAAATGCAACTGGATGCAGTAGGACATCCTGGTATTTCTGGCATACTGAAGTTGACATATTAAATTGGGATTCGATTTCTTTGATTTTTTTCGTGTCATGTACAAGACACCAGAAGTACAGCTGCAGTGCCAAACATTTCATTGCATTTGATTTCATTACAAAATTAGAGGTTATTTTGCAGCTCGATCTCAAACAAGATATTCTGCCTTGTCTCCAAGCTTGGCAAACAAAATCTGCTACAACAAAGGTTCCCTTCCTCGAGCACAACCCAAGTGTTTTGAGTTTTTTTTTTTAATCCAACCAAAAGAACACAGCAGATGGAGGACATTTGAAAAAAGAGCACATTCCTTTTGTTCTCACAGACAGGACAGCAAAACAAAAAACTGAACCTCATTTTCAATTTTAAGATCACCCATCAAAGTCTGTCTCCCTCTGCAAAAACCACCACAACATGAAACTGGTAAAGGTGCACTATGTAGTTTAGAGGAAGATAATCATCTCATGCATTCTTCTTCCTTAAAGGGATATTCCGGTGTAAATTTAATCCATGGTCTAACACACCTTGACACCGAGTAAGACTCCCCCTCGAGAGTTCAAGTTAGCTGACCGCTAGCTTAGCTAGTTTTAGCAACCTCAGAAAAGACCGCACGATAACAATACACTGCAGCTTATGTCTCCAACTAGAAACCACCATCAAAAAGCCACTATAGCCACATTAATGGTGAGAACAGCACCAAACTTCAGCAACAGTACATGTACAGTCCCAGCACACAGTACGAAGCATCAAACATCTGCTAGCTTTGCTGGATTTGTATTGAAAACACAGCACAACTCACCCTCTCCTCCAGCAGCCTGCCTGTGTGGGGAAGCCCTGACGAGTCGATTACCGAGTGCAGTAGATTTCCGCAGCTCAAGGATGAAAATGTATGAAAATTAGGGCCGGGACTCGATTAATTTTTTTAATCTAATTAATCAGAGGCTTTGCTATTAATTAATCGCGATTAATCGCATTTTAATCGCATATAAATATTTGACCTGAGAACAGTGAGAAGTAATTTTTTTCACATGGATTTTTAGTATACCATTGAATAATGACTGAATACATAAGCTTAAGCAACAAAATATTGTTTATTTTTGCTCAACCAAGTCCAACAGACCAGTGCAATTTTTGCCATTAAGTGTAGCGGAAGTGGGTGTGGCTCCTTGTATTCGGAGTCGGGCTAACGTCCACGCTAGCTGCTATATGTTTTGCATTGAGGTGATACTTGAGGCTCGATGTGCTGCGGTGATATGCGAATTCCTTGTTGCATAGCTTGCACACAACCATGCTCTTATCGACGCTACATCCGTTCGTTTTTTAAAACAAAATTTCCACGGGGCCAACCAAAGCGGTCTCATTAGCTTCTTCGTTCATGTTCACTGTGGTTTGTTGTTGTTTGAAGTCATGAACGCTACTTGGTGCTCCAGTATAATCGGTCCGCCTGAAACTCGTCCAGTGAGAAAGATTCCGCGGTGAAAAAATAAGTGCGATTAAAATGCGTTAACGCGTTAACGCGTTGTAATGAATTAATCCTAATTAACGCGTTAAAGTCCCGGCCCTAATGAAAATGTATGATATTTTTATTATTACTCCATGGAATGCTCAGTTCTTATTATCGAGAGCTGGCAGGGAAAATAACAGAAGTAATGGAGTAATAATCATACGTTTTCATCCTTTTTGATGGCGGTTTCTAGTTGGAGACATAAGCTGCAGTGTATTGTTTCCGTGTGGTCTTTTCTGAGGTTGCTAAAACTAGCTAAGCTAGCGGTCAGCTAACTTGACCTCTCGAGGGGGAGTCTTACTCTGTGTCAAGGTGTGTTAGACCATGGATTAAACTTACACCGGAATATCCCTTTAACAAAACCAAGCGCCTTCATTACTCACAATACAACTCAACCTGAGTCACTCACATATAAAAGATTTAGGTTGTATACTGGTAGTGGCTAATGTAACCTTGAGCTGCAGGCCTAAAGCAGAGATGAGGAGCAGCTACAGAGGTCCGGTAACCTCACTTCTTTGTAACACCACACCAACAGATTTATTTTCATTTTCAAACTTGTAGTCTTCAGCTCTCACTGGTGCTGACTCAAGTGACATCACTTGAGGCACTCTGTCAGATTTCACACAGCTCCCTCTTGAACCACAAAAGGCTTCACACAACTTCTTTCCACATCTGCAGTTTTACTCTCCAAAACTTGTAAAAAAGAAAATACTTTAATGTGAAAATTTGATGGCGTTCTCCTTGAAACTTTCTGTTCGAGCCAGTTAGCCTCCAGTGTGTCACAGGAACACCAGACTCCAGCATTTAAACACTACTTTGTCTGGATCTAATCTAGCAGGCAGCGTAATCAGTAGCATTTTTGATCAAAATTGCTTGCAAGATTGCTCAGCAGTCAACATGAATGAAGTTTGAGAACAGGGAAAGTTTGAAATTTTGGTTAAACCAAACCATCCAAACCCTCCAAAGAATTGCGTGCCAATATGACAAGTCTGCCTTTTATTCACCATTTAAATTAGCTAAAGACCCTTCTACAAAAACTTTGTGTGGGAAAAAAGACTGAAGCTTCTGGGAGAGACATTTGTAGAGAGAGGTTTGGGTTGACATCAGAGACTAAGGAGGAGCAGATTCTCTCATCACTGGACAGCGCAGATCCTCCTCTGCGCTCCAGCTGCAGCGTTACAGATGGTCTGGATTGATCAACTATCTCTCTGATCTGATTGTCTTCACCTGACAACGAGGCTGAGCCTGACTGCGCTGCCAGAATGTGTCTCAAATATGTTTTCACAGTGGATCTGAGAAAGCGAGAGGCTTTGCAAAGCGAAAGGTCATGGTTTTAGGATGATTGATATGGTAGTAATTCATTAAAGTAAGAATATTGAAGCAGGAAACCACAAGAGGGAGCAGTTTGTACACAAATGATCCCACAGCTACCTGGTCTGCTGACACCCTTGCAGTGTATATGAAGGGAATGATTCAGGACATGTTTGTGCGCAGAGTCAATGATGATGGGTTCGATTTACAAGTGTCAGATGGTGGACACGTCTTGATGTATTGAATAGAAAAAGCCAAAGCAGTCTCACAGCTGAGGGGTTGTTTAGTGGCCTGAGCGGGAGGAACCTCTCTTGGATACTTGCTGTTGTTTTCCAGTGGCTCCGAACCAACGCAAGGACAGCTGTGTGGTCCAACATGCTGGTTTGATTAGAGAAACAGTGAAAAGTCATAGGAGCTATTGAGTCCAGACTGGAGACTCCTCCATGTGCTGTCAACAACAAAGCACGGCAGTGAGGAAACAGAAGGCTCCAGTCGTCTGGGGAATTAGAGATACGGGTTATGGGCGACTGGCTTCAAAAACTTGATGAGGGGTAATGCTGAACTCTACAACGTACCTGACCACCAGGGTTAAATAGGGGTTATGGAGACCCGGGGAAAGGAGTTCTTTGCACGCAGGGGACCCACACATGCAAAAGGTTTCTAAGAAAAACGTCTCTCGGAACTGTGGACCGCTGTGATTTAGTACAGAACGGAGACTTGTGGTGGATGAGGACACAGAACAGGAGGACAAAAGAAAGAATGAAGGGGCAGAGGAATCACTGGTTTTATTGTTATTGACCCTTTGCTGTGCTTTCATTTAAAAATGAACCAGAACTATTTCCAAAACACAAATCCAGAGGAAATGCTATCAGATAAGGGAAGGATTACAAACTATCTGGATGCTCGTTAAATAAAGCTGATGATATCCGAAGATTACAATGTCATTTTTCTTAGTTTATTGCATGTTTATTCTGTCTGGTTTGTGTTTGTGTAGGTTGGGGTCTGTGTGCAGCAAAAGCCCAGTACCCAATTGCAGACATGGTGAAGATGCTGAAGGAGCAGGGCAAGGCCGTCAGGTGAATGTCTACACTCAGGTTCTTCTTCTCTTCTATAAACAAGATGACTTCTTCTTTTATTCAAATACATTAAAGTAAGGCTCTATAACCAAAAAACATCTCCTTACTAATAACTGATTGAGGTGAAAAAGTATTCAGATGTTGTACTTAAGTTAATGTACCAGTACCACAGTGTAGAAAAGCTCTGCACCATAATTTACTGAAGTGAAAGAACAGAATTATTGTCATCAAAATATTAGTAACACAGATTGGTGTATTTCAAAATAATGTTGTATTAATATCATAGTTTATGATTAGTAAATCTCCCCTCAGGATCAATAAGGTTTTTATCTTGATCTATAATATTATATCATAATTAAAATAACTAATAACTAAATCTGCAAAGCAACTAGTGACTACATTAGTCAAATAAATGTTGTGGAATAAAAAGGTTCCAGCACTTCCAGCACTTCAGTAAATGTACCACACCTGAGTACTGAACTTAACGCTCCTGTTGGTAAGACTTTTTGAGTCTCCCAAATTGTCAAATACTGAAGTTTTGGGATTGTAGGTCGGGTTGGCCGCAATCTGAAAGCGTCTGTGGTAAAGTGCAATTTTCAGGTATTTGTACATTCCTTTTTTGAGTATTCAACTTTATACTTCTTTGCCACTACATTTCAAGAGGAGGTATTGTACTTTACTATATTCATGTGACAACTACAGTTACTAGTTACTTTTCAGATTTAGATCACCAGCTACCCAACTATATATGAAGTAGTCAATAGTCGCCTCGTCTCTACGAGCTACAACATGAAAATGCTACTTTCCTGAATACATCAGTCATGAAATAAGTACTTTAACTTCATAGACTTTCAACTAGATTTTTTAACTTAAAGGTCTCAGTCTCATCAACCACTTCAAATCCAAATCCAAACTGTTAGAAAGAGACGGGGGCATTTGTACTTTTGACTCCACCGATCAGGGAGTAGTTTTTAGGCCAAATCAATCAGCCTGAGTTGATGAGCTTTGATATTTTGCATCCATCTTCACCAGGTTTGGAATCCACCCCGTGGCCGGTCGTATGCCGGGCCAGCTGAACGTCCTCTTGGCTGAGGCCGGTGTTCCCTACGATATCGTCCTGGAGATGGATGAGATCAATGACGACTTCCCAGGTGAACACTCCTGAGAAAAACAGTTTCTGTTGGACTAATTACTGCTTCATATTTGTCACTTTATCTGATTATAATACCAGATGAATTATGTGTAATAATCACAACCCTCTTTCATCTGCACTTGGAGCAGCCTCATGTTGTCTTGATATTTAGACGTGCCATGTTATCAGGGCAACAGGCTTGTTTTCTTAGCAACCAGGCATGCAGTCCGAGACACATGGTTCTGTTTATGGCCGAGGGAGATAAGTGTGGTGCCGGGGAACCCAATAACAATAGTGAGGACAATCGCAGGGCCTTTCGCTTGCGGTTTGTCTGACCATCTGTCTTGTGTGCAAACGTCTGTGGCCCACAGAGACCGACTTGACTCTGGTCATCGGCGCCAACGACACCGTGAACTCAGCAGCACAGGAAGACCCAAACTCGATAATTGCTGGCATGCCCGTCCTGGAGGTGTGGAAGTCCAAACAGGTTGGTTTTTACATTACTTTTGATAGTATGATGCATTTTAGCTGTGTGGTACAGAAAGTGACCACTTGTTTAAACTTCATCCCAGGTGATCGTGATGAAGCGTACCCTGGGTGTGGGCTACGCCGCCGTGGATAACCCCATTTTCTACAAACCCAACACATCAATGCTGCTCGGAGATGCAAAGAAGACATGTGACGGCCTGCAGGCCAAGATCAGAGAGGCCTACTACTAGTTAGCTCACAGCTAACAGCTGCACGGCACAGAGGCAGGTTGACAGATAATATATTTCCAGCATTGGCTTTCAGTATATATATTTTGGAGAAGTGATTTATTGGGTCTGCAACGAATGTGGTTCTGATACCAAGATACCCAAAATGCATAAGATGATGTTTTAAAAATATGGGACATGAATAAATCAAAAGCAAATGTGTACTGATTTGTAAATAAAAATATTTAAACACATCTGAAGTCCATTTTATTGCACCTGACATTTTATAGTTTTAGATGTAGGTGGATCACTTTCTGTAGGAGGTGGGAAGTAATGAAGTACAAATACTGTACTTAAGTATGTTTTTCTTGTATTTGTTTATCTTACTGACGACTTTTTACTTTCACCTCCAACATTTTAACACACATGTACCTTCTCCTCCTTACATTTTATACATAGGCTCATTACTTTAGTTTTTAATGCATTTGATTGAAATCATCAATTATTTATGACACTTAACTACCCCAAAATGTTTGACATCCTGAGAATGAGACTCAACAATCAACTATCTTTGTGGTGCGTTTAGGAACAGCTGGGACAAATCCTACTGATTCATACTAAGTTTAATAGTCGTTGAATTGTATTAATATTCCGTGAGCTTCAGTTAGCTTCGCACAGAAATGACGGGTAGAAATGTCCTTCAGAGGGAAACTTTTTACTTTGATACTGGACCTTAATACGTTTTACTTAAGAAGATGAGTCAGTACTTGAGTTTTTTACACACCTACTTCAGTATACAATTTGAGTACTTTTGCCAGCTGTAACTTAAATGGATTAAAGTGAAAAGAGCAAAGAAAATGGCTTAAAGAATGGATTTTTAGGACTCAGTCACACCAAAAGAAGTTCACAAATATATTAAATGATTTTCCACACTTTGGATTTAAGAAAAGATCAAGGCAATACCATTTCCCATCTGACTCAGAATAAACTAACAGACTGTTTTATCAGATCTTTAGATCTTTGTTTTGACTGTAGAGTTTTGTCTTGCATTCACGCTTGTATCAAACACACCTCATCCATGTTTAGCAATAATAAACCCTTGGTGTTTTATTGCATCTTCTTATACAAATAAATGCCACAATATCCTTTACAAAATAGAGCATCACTCAGCAATACAAAATAAAACTGGACACAGACGTGCTTGCGTTCAGCTACAGTTCATTACAGTTTCTTTTAGCTGATGCCAGTTTTTTCTCTCAGCATTTTCCAGCAGAAATCTTGGCTTTGTTTACAACCGAGTGCAGGTAGGAGTAGAAGAAGAGGAGGTTATCGTATTCTCCCTTGTATTCGTCAGCAAGGCAATGCTCATGGAAGTCCTTGAGGAAATAATAAATAGCCTCGATGGTGGCTAAGTAGGTGTCTGGTTTGCCCTTCTGACGGCGCCAGAAACAAGTTTTCCTCGTAATCAGCTCGACCCGCAGCAGATCTAGAGGAGAGCACATGTCAGTCAGAACACAGAGTGAGATCATGCTCAGCAGCATCGTGGGTGAGATCAACTTGGCCCTAATAACCACCAGCAGGCAGAGCTCTTTGAAAATCTGCACAAATGCAATCTTTCATGATTACCTTGCAGTCTCTCGTCTGTGCTGATCTTGTTGGTCTGGTTCCATGTGCTGTCAATGAAGACCACCCTCTGGAGGGGGGACACCCTTGACTCTGGGCCCTTTGCTTCGTCTGGGGTCCCTGACTCGGAGCTGTCTGAAGCGTATGTGGCACCTTGAACTTCCTCCCTTTTCAGCCTCTTAACGCAGGGCATGTCAGAGGTGTAATGTGACTTGCTGTCAGTTCGGTCATACAAACACTGCATCATGTCTTGAACTGAGACGGCCCCTGGACCAGGGAACACCAACACCACCTAGAGAGGGCAGAAAGCTGTCGGATTCAGAGTGAAACACCGTCATACAAACCAAGACTAGAGTAACAGTATGGTAAGTGATGTTTGTCTAACCTTCAGAAGGAGAAAAATGAAGCTGAAAACTGAAAACATGATTAAATTAAATTAAATTAAATAGTTGAGAATGTTAGAAGAAAAAACTCAAAGTTTGAAACTGTCAAACACGATAAATATAAATGGTTTGTGCTCTAACGTCACTTTAATTCTGTGAGTCAAGTCAAATTACAGTATCTGCTTATGCCCAAGTTATGAAACCAACCTTGTCAAGCATGAAATATAAAAAAGCAGCGACAAATTCGATATGCTAAATCTATTACAGACTCCAATGTTTTTCATTATAAAGTTGTACACAGTATCAAGATCTAGAATTAGTTATGACAAATACAGGACAGCATAATTCATAAACAGTCATTTACTTACTAACTGTGAAACTAGTGGATAGTAACAAAACAAGACTCAAAAGCAATAGGAACCAATAGAACAACAGGAGAAGAAGAAATATAAGAAGACATTAAAGAGAACTAAAGTTGAAACAATTAGTTTGGTTGATTGATTAGTTGAGAAAAAGAAAATAGTAAAACAAAACATACCGAACAAGCCCTTATTTATGTGGAATTGGTTTTCTTTGTATAACGTTTTGGGCTTTTTAGCAGACTAAACAAGACATTTGAAGATGTTTTCAAGGCCTTTAGAAAAATTGAACAGACGGTTTTCACTCTATTGTTTCTTTCGATTTCATAGTTCAAACAATTCAAACGGTTTTCCAAACTACGGCTACACAACTAATCGAGATATTAATGAAATCACAATATGACCAGGCGCAGTATCCAAACGGGCAGAAGCTGCAGTTGCTTGATGAAGGTAAAATATGTGACAAAGCTGCAATATAATGAGGCACTGTAGTGATGCAGAGATGCCCCGACCTACAGATCTTGTGGTACAGAGCCCAACAAAGGTCACATCATCATGTCTAATGAAAACTGTGGTGCAGAAAGGATCATTCCAACTAATCGTGAATCATATTGCACTCGTAGTGTCTATCCCAATATGGCTTTTTTTTTTCAATGATATTATTCAGCCCTAATCCAAACAATTCAAAGATCTGCTTTTATAATACCATCACTGCTTTTGTATCTTTTTCGGTTTGAAATTTTACTATTATCCAGTCTTGGTTGTGACTGTGGGATTTTGATTTCAGAGTTATGTCTTGTTTTCACTCATGCATCAAACACACCTCGTTACATGTCATCCAATTCAAAAACCTGGAAAATATTTGGCAGATAGATCAGTGATAAAAACAAAATGGTTGTTATTTAGGACCCATAAAGAGTAAAGCTTCACAATAAGAATTAAAGGTGTAAGGGTTATATAAACTAAATTCCTGGTTGAGAAACAACTCACCTTGTCCTTGTCATAGTCAGGTATGCAGGGGTAGGTGTATATGGTGACGTCACCGGGGGCGAGGACCTTGGCATGGATCGCTGTGCTCTTTCCATCCGTCTCATTGGGATGCTTGATGATGTCTATCTTCACAGGAAGCTGAAGAAATCATATGTGGAATATGTGAAGTCGGGTCCAGCAGACGGTTACATTTCAACCTCACCATGTGTAGCAATTTCATAGAGCTCACATAAAAGACATAACATTTTCCACCACATTAGGGTAGTTCTATTGCAAAAACTCTACTACTGAAGGCTTCTCTGCAAAGAACATTCAAGTGAATCCTAAACTCTTACTGACCTCAATTGAGGGGATTTCTTGCGGGGTGACACCCACTAATGAGCAGCATGTGTAGCAGAAGAACATCCTTGATCCTCCACATTTAGAGCATTTCAACCTGCCCTTCTGCTGCGCTTCCTCCAGCACCGCATGTGACGCCAATTTTAGACCTTGGAGAGGCTTCTTGGCAGGGGTACGAGCGTCTGATGAATCACTGGAGACTGTTGTTTTGTCACGGCAACTAGGATGGAGACGCTGGTCTTGATCCAGGCTACTCATGCTTGCTCTTTAAATGTTGACAGACCAGTGCTGAAGTATGTGGAGCCCACATTGATGGCTGAGGAACAACGACCAAACAAGTGCAATAATGTGGAAAAGTCATTAAACAAGCCAGAGGTTGTTATTAAGAAGCTTGTACAGGATTTTTTTAGTTTTTTTTTTCAGACACATGAGTTGAAATGAGTTGGGAGATATTGGGCAAACTACTATAACTTAATAGCATGATGAGACTGGATAATGAATAGGTCTTTTTTTGTTTGTACGCACATGTATAACTATTAATATTACTTTTAAGTTCATCTATTTTTTGTTGTTTTTCAGGAGTTTGATTGTTTGCCTAGATCTTTACAATTATGGTTATTATCAAAACTCATACTGTTTTCTGACCTTATTTGAGTGCAGTGGTGGAATGTAACTGAGTATATTTTCCGAGTAGGAGCAAATTTAAGATACTTGTACTTGAGTATTTCATTCTCATGCCACTTGGTACTTGTTCATTTATAAATAAGGATTTATTTTTAAATGAAGCTACAGATGAAAAGATTATTAATCGATTCACAGGAAGTTAATTTGCAATCATTTTGATAATCCGCAAATATTTTGTACAGATGCATAACATATATCAGGCTGAAAGATTCTTACAATAATCCGTCTTTACTCAATACATCTTAGCCTTTCTTACGCTCAGGTGAGTAAAAACAGGTTAGGAACTTATTTTAAAAATATTTTAGCAATAGATCAGTAATTTTTAATGCAGAACTGTTGATTCATTTTTAATAATATTTGAAGTCTGGACTGTTGGCTGGACAAATGTTGTGAAGGTGTCACTTTGGGCACTGGGTAATTGTGATTGCATTTTTCACTATATTCTGATATTTTACAAACCAAACAATCAGTCGATTACTGGACAAAATAAACAGATTACTCAATAATGAAAATAATTATCAACTGCAGACAGTCATGTGTTATATAGTTGGAAATGAGCTCGACCTCAACCAACCAACAGTAAAATACTACTAAATGATAATGCATGAGTAACATAATCTAGTGACATTATAAAATCATACTCTTAATACTAAGTACGTCATCCTGATTACAATTAATTCACTCAAGTAAGATTGAGACTGCAGGACTTAGAAAAGGAGTATTTTTACATTGTGATATTAGTACTTTCATTTGAGTAAAGGTTTTGAATACTTCCTCCACCACTGATTGTGTATTAATTAAATGTGAAATAATCAGTAGTAAGTACTGATCTTTTCTGACATCTTATCAGCCATTCCCAGTTTGAATGATACAACATCAACAAGCAGAGTCAAAGAGCCTAACTGATCAGCTTAACACGGAGTTAGCATTAAATGATATCCACTTCAGTCCATTAGCCACTTGATAAACTCAGTAGACAAGCTGTTAATACCTGACACCAGTTGAATCGACAGTATTAGCTAATGTTAGCGCACCTGGGTGAGAAGCTATTGAATGAATGACAAGCGTGCCGAGCACAAGCAACTATCATCCAACACAACTCGGTAAATAGCATTTACTGAGATCAACACGCAGTTTCCATTATATACCAGTGTATATCTCTCTATTCTTTTTCCTCCAATGATATCTGACGGTAGACTACATACTGACATCTGCCTGCAGAGAACGTTACAGTAGTCAACATTACCTGATTCATGCTAGTGAAGCTAGCTTCTGCTAGCAAGCCTGGCACACGCTAAACATCTGTGACGTTAGCTCCCGCTAAATCTTGTGGGTAGCTAGGCTGGCTAATAGCGACAATACAGGAAAGGACGGACGTTGCAAGCAGTAAGTTGTTCACCAGATAGTCACATATAACACAGAAACGTGTGTACCGGTGTGTAGCTCAATGATGCACAACAGCGTGAGCGTCTTCTTCTACGCCGGAAGTGCCGTACCGTGGAAAGGAAAGAGTTCTTCTGACAGTTCCTCGTTGCTAGGCACCGAATTCTGGACTCCGGATGGCTGTTGGGACTGTAACGTTACCTGAGGATGGTGGACGGAAGGTACTGAAGCTAGACAGCAAACGAAAAGAATATCATTAACATTTAGCTACTGCCAGACAAACATGGCATCAGATACTGTCGTGGTAAACGGAGCACTTTGGGTTTGCTATTTTAATTAACCGCGACGCATTAACGTTTACATTAAACTGATTCTGATAAATCGTTTTTAGTTATCGTTTTAAGTGATTTTTATTCGTTTAGTACTAATAAAGACATTCACTGAGACAAAAAATGAGTCTGCAAATCAAAATAGGACACTGCAACTGGCAGTGAGTCTACTTTCTTTTCTTTTAGCAGTGAGGTAATATTCACCATGGCAGAAAAATTAGAGACGCTAATTTGATTGTATACAATAACATTTCATGGTAAAAATAATACAATAAAAAGTAAACTTGCAGGAACTACTATTATAAATATGCAATATTGCACAATGAAAGTCAATTGTCCGTATTTTATTCGATTAATATCACATGAGGATTAAGAGCATGAGACATTTTGACTGGTTAAACAAACACTTCTGTTTCCTCTTAAAATATGGGATGAAAAGTATCGGTATGATTAATACTAAACACAACAGACTGATTCAAAATTCAACATTACTTTAATTGTCCCTAGGGCCCCTAGACATAAAGGCTGCCACATAAAAAATACATACACTTGGTGCAGTAATAGACATGAGTGTCAGCATGTATAGAGTGCCAAGTTACTACATGTCACTATCTACTGTCAGCACGTTTAAAATCCTTGAAAAGTCCCATTTTCAGTCTGTCCAAAGAGCTTTGTCTACTGGAGTTTTTACATTTTTATGGTTCATTTTTATTTGGAGAGGCTGTAGCTCAGGGGTAGAGTCAGCATCTTGTTATTGGAAGTTTGCTGGTTTGATTCCCCTGGTCTGTATGTTGACGGGTCCTTGGGCAAGAGACTGAACCCCAAACTGCTGATATGCTGTACGGCACCTTGCATGGCAGCCACCGCCATCAATGTATGTATGAATTACTGTAAGTCACTTTGGACTAAAGCATCTGATAAATGTGTTTCCTGTCCTTTAAACACACTCCTGTCCCCAGACAGTCCACAGAAAACATCTGTCTGTGAACAAATAATGATATGAAAAAGTAACTGTTCCCTAACTGTTTGACAGTCTCTCCCTGCAAGGTACAACTGTGCAAGATTTACTTTAGTCAACACAGTGAGTAGTGAGTTCCTGGGTATCCCATTCCTTATTAGGCCATCATTTTAGTATACATATACAGACAATGATGCCATTTTTCGTAGTCTAATTTCTTGTTCTGTTGACACAATTCTGATTTAGTGTTTTTCATCACAGCCTGGATCCAGATTTTGATTGCGGTCCACATCCCACATTTTTTAGCTTTTGAAATAATATGAAAGAAAATGAACAGTGAAGTCAAATAAAATAAAATGTGGTTGTTTTGATGTGTTTTCACTCTACTACAATGGACATTTCATTAAAATCTAAGAAGCTGGTGCCCTTTAAAGTCATTGTGAAATCGCAAAATGGAAGTCTCACAAATGATATTTCCCCAGTATGACCGATCAAAACCTGAAAGGTCAGTTCCAGGTACACTAGCACCTTAATATTTGTCCTGTTCAAAGCCAGACGTGCTTGATGTGATATAAAACAGGTCGTTTTATATTAGATTTCAAAGATACCTGAGCTGTCACACTTTTTATGAAACAGACAATCGCATGCAGACTTGCATGGCAAACAGATGTGTATTGAATAACACCATCCAGTGTCTGCGGTATTAGATTCCAAACAATCAGAAATCAGCCAGATGTGTACGGTGTGTCAGGTTGCTTTCAGAAACATGACAGTGAAATATGGTTTTTACCGACACTAATCACACCAGGCTCGCCCGTCATCCCTGTAGGCAGCGTTGCTCAGGATCTTGTTGCCTGTCTGGGTCTTCTGGTGATTCTTCGTTTAGTCATTTTATTCATTGTCATTTATTGTTTAGTCTAACACAGAGGAATGAAAACACAAATTATCAAACCACATTTCAGGAATGTTTTCTTACGGTTGACAGCAGTCCAGATAAAATTAAAAGAAAAATGTTACTGATAACTTTGGTTCCTCTGACAAACGAAAATCAAATATTTAAAATATTTTCTTTCAGGTGTTTCCAAGCTGCTTCGCTCGAACAGGATTTTACTGAGAATCAGAAGAGCGACTGGGAGACAGCTACAGCAGATATACTGCAGACTGTGTGACGGTCTCGACGACAGGTGACCACCCACTCATGATACATCATCATCAGTTTTTTTAATGGTTGCGCAGGGTTGTTTGTAGGTGTGAAGCCCAAACTCTTTTCCTGGCAGTACAGGAAGTTGGCCCACTACTGCAGATGAGTTATCTAGAACCCTCATCATGAGAGAAATTCTCACAGTGGGTTTCTGCGCACGATCTCTCAGGATAACCTCCCGTAATCAAGAGTGATTTGTCCTTGAAGAATATCAAGCCAAGGTAAAACTTAAACTTAAAGGACAAGTTCACCCAAAAACATAAACTTTGTGTTTACTCACCCACATAATTCATAGTCCATAAAACAACCCTGGAGCTTCCCAGTGAAACAGCGTTGCAGCATTCTCCTAAACAACTGAAGAAGCTGAGGATGTTTTTTTTAGAAACATAAAAAAGACAACCAAAAAAACCACCATAAAATGGCTGATAAAGGGTGTAAATAATGTTGAATTTCTGTGGTTATGCAGATTGGAGTATGCCTGGCTTGCTGCATGGAGGCATTTTTTGTATTTTTTTCCCCAGTTGTTTTTCTGTGTTTTAAAACAAGTCCCATTCTGCTTCACTTCTTTAGGAGTATGCGGTTTTGTGGACTACAAAACTTCACTCCACTTTCTTTCGGCATGTGGCTGAATAGATAATGACTACAGTTTTGTTTTTGGGTGCACTTATCCGTTAGGTCAACACAATGGAGGGACAGGTTATTCATTGTGCTGATCAAAGCACTGAAAAATTAAACTTGAAAAACTCAATACGAGCACGGCTTTTCAACAACAATGTCCCTGTTCCTCTGGATAATCCACAGACTCTGTGTTAATAGATTTCATTGGAACTATTTATTCTGTAGAATGCGTTTCCAGTCCAGTAACCATAAAGTATCAGTGGGGTTCAAACATTTTGTTATCCAGTGCCAACACTCCTCTTTTAATAGAAAACTTTACTGAAATTTCCCACTCCCAGACTCCTTATAATAACCACTGAACACTATGGACTTATTTATTTCCTCAGCATCTGAGAGACGGAGCTTCAGACTCTGAGGAAAACATCAGTTTTGTACCAAAGTTGGTTTTGTATTTGTTGGACACAAAAGCAACAGTATCCGCTTTTATAATCACTCTCATTTTTCAGCCTTTCCAAAAACTGAATGCCTCTTTTTCCTATGCATCTGCTCTGGACGGTGGACTGTGTCATGTGACTTCTTTATGACAATATCCCAATTTAGATTACAGTAATGCACCTGTGTTGTACCTTTGGGATGGTCACGAGATTTTTGATGTGGTAAAGTGAGACCTCAAAACATCTTTGTTGTGGTACTTCTGCTCTGAAAGGTCGTTACAGTGACAAGTAGTGTGTTTCCAGTGCAACAGTTAATGCACACGGCCTGTTCCGCCAAAATACGCTTAGTAACCCCTCTGAAGGGCTATAAACATGGAGGAGTGATTTAAAGGCAGACAGATTCATGACAGGTCGGGGTTGTGTTACTTTGCCAAGTGTAAAGACATGTGTGACTCATTGGCAGTGGACCTTTTATTTATTGTAAAGACGTGACCCTCCAGATAACATTACACTCGCTAAGCTGAGTGAAAACAATGCACCACTTCTGCAGGATACTGAAGACATTGACAGTTTCGGAAAAAAAGCTGTTGTCAAACTTGCAAATGCTTCATTTCACACCTTTGGCACAATGGAGCACTAAAACAGCAATGAAATCTGAGACATACACAGGTTAGATGTATATGCACATGAGTCACTGCCAGTCTATAAATTCAATTTATGAGAATCCTTTACACCGAGCAAACTTTCTTTTGTTTCCAAATTGCATGTTGGAAAGTGGACTTTTTTACCCTTTATACTGCTTCGCCTGACTTCCTCCTTTATTGCAATAATAATTAACATGGCCCCTAGAGGTCACCACACAGCAAGAAACACCAATATGGGTTGTAATAAGCTGCTGTCACAGTCGGCCTTATGGTCATGTTTCTGATGTGTACGGGCTGTTTTTATTTTCTGTGCAACAACAGCTACTGCAGTTGACTGTTGTTGGTCACAGAAAATTAATAAATGTGGCGCTTTAAAGCAGCTCTATGTAACAACTTGTACCAATTTACATGTGTTAATCACTTTTTTATTGGTGGTATGTGAGCGGATTGAAGTGAATAATGAGACCTTCTCTGTCTCTCTCAGTTGCCTGTACAAGCTCATGGACAGTCTATTTAAGTTGTTTAATGCTGCTGGATTGTGGATTTCTTTGTGAAGGACTTGGATTTTGGACTTGGATTTGACTTCATGCATGTTCTCAAGAGCCTTGTCTCAGAGCTACATCTATCAGAGAAAAACAGTAGCTAAAGTTAGTCCATTAACATAAACTGACAAAAAGCACAGAAGTTCAACAAAGCCTCCTTAATACACTGAAGCAGAACCTTACTTGGTTTGGGTACATTTTAAAATCATGTCTCTGTAAATGGATGTCCATTCGATATTTCAGTCTGTTTGTGTGAATCTGTTCTTTTGTAAGACTTTTGTCTTTGTTGGCAATAAACCAGTTGTCTCACGTGAGACGCCACGTACAGACACTCCTCTTCAACTCCAAAAACGGCCATACTTGTGGAGTTCACTCTGATGTTTGGTGAACTTTTATAAATATAGTGCTGGGTAGTGGCTAAACCCCGATAAGTCATTGATAGTATATTTGAAAACAGTGAGAAACACTCTACCACTTCAAGACTTCAGGCAGTAACATCAGCTACTGACTTTTCAAACTACAACAGGTGACATTTTGGCTGTAAACATGCTATAGTGTTGTAGTTTTAGCCTTTTCATTTATGTGATGCACAATAGTTTTCCAGTGTACTGTTGTTTAACTGGCCTTTGAAAGCCGGAAGTGGCGTTTGTCTTTGTGTCAATTCATGGTGGACTTTGTGGTGACTGGAGAAGTGTTTTCTCCAGTCTTAAATGTTGGCGATGACAATAAAAATGTTCTTTCAAAATAACCTATAATCTTTATGTGGAATTAATCCAGTGTCGGGAAAAGTCATTGTGTTGAGTCGTTTGAAGTCCCGACCCTCTTTCACAATGATCTTGTGTTCTGGGGGTTCCGTACGAAGGTCTGCAAACAAAGAATTCCCCACGTTGCATAACCACAGATTTCCTCTGGGGAAATTAAGGTTTACGGCCCTGAAATGTTCAGTTCAGCTGCGTATTCCCCCTCCCCCCCGGGGCCTCCCCTTTCTCCCGCTACCCCAAGACCACCTCTCCGCATCGCACGAGACTCCCCAGCCTCTCTCCCTGTTTATCTTCACTTGCCTTCCTTTCTCATCCTCCCCCCTTCCTCCATCCCTCCCTGCTCCTCACAACCAGTGTCAGACTTCCCTCAACCTCCCTGCAGACGCTGCCCTCGTCTGCACATGCTGTTTGTAATATGGGACACATGTGGTTTTCTGTTTTCATGCTTCCACACAAATGCAAATATAATTCTGCTGTTGTAAAGAATTGCAATGAATAGTAAATCATTGTCATAGAGCCATTATTTATCCCTGGAGTCCAATAAAACTGCACAGTAGCTCGTTAGCTGCTTACTGAGCAAAGGAAATGAAGAAGCTTGTACTTAAAGTTATAGTGTAATATCTAGAATTGTACTTGATGTACTATAAATACCAGAGCTCACCACTTCAAGTATTGACGTGGTTTAAGCTAATACAGATTTTTAGTTTCTCTGTATTATTAACCTTTACATTTGACCCTTATCTATTCAGAAATTAGTGATGTAATTATTAATTAGGCAAAATAACAACTATTCAGACATTTGCGGGTGAAACAGTTTACTTGTGGACATTCAGTGACCACGTTACAAGACAATATTTGTATTATAAAGAAACTTGTTGTCAGTGCTGGCAAGAGTATAGCCGGTTTCATAATTTTGCTGTTGATAACTCTAATGAACAGCAGATGAAGAAAAGTGCATGGGAATCCCACATTTTAAAAAGAAAAAGAAGCATTAAAAAAGTATGACAATGATTTGTGATTTCAGGAGCATTTTATTAAACAAAACCCGTCTCTCTTGGAACACCTTGTGAGTATAATTTATGTGTCTGGCGTGCCTCGGTTGCGTCTTTTCTCTTGGAAGAACGTGGCTTCACGTCTACGACATTACTCTGATGCTCGTCGGCTTCGGCCTCCCCTCGTCCTGCTGGGAATACACAGCCTTGAGTCTGAAATGTGTTTACATTTTGAGCATGTTACAAATTATCTGCTAAGACTAACTTTGCGTGACTTGGCAGAAGCCTTCACCTTGCTCAGATGTTGTTTGGGTCAAACGTATTTCAGGGGTTGGCTCTCTCAATTTGACTGTCTTTATCTGACAGGGGTTCTCCAAGCCAGATGTGAACCCAGGCAAGAGGTAAAGCTCCGTGTTGGTGTGTGTGTGTGTCTGCACACATGTGTTTATAGGTAATTTTGAATGATCAAATGCTGTAGGCACCCTGCCAATATGTCTGCGATATTTTTCTCCACTGACATGACTCCACTTATACTCAATACAACATAAACTCAGGGGGAATTAATGTGACATTTGACCATGTCGATGTATTTTTATCTTCCATCATAAATTAGTAGATTTATCCTCGAGTTGTATTACAACATCTCAACCTCTCTTATCAGTTTGAGCGACCCTGTTCATGTAGATCATCATGTTGAGGATTATACAAAGGACACTTAAGTTTTCCCAAATGTTTCTCCACCACATGCATTCAATCTTTCTAAAGACATCATCAACAGATTTGATTATCTTGTCATTAAATCAGCTAAGCTGGAAATGGACTGCTTAATATCTCCAGAGGACTGCCATAACTTTAGAGTTTGAACTTGCGTAATGTGTAATAGGTTTTCTCTACAGACTTGCATGAATGATAGAGTTAGAGGCTCAACGAACCGAATTTTATCAAATGATATTCACAGATTAGCTTAGCCTAAGCTAATAGACACAAGCATGCATTTGCTAATAAGATCAAAATCACGGAGAATAATACATCATAAATGAGTCTGTTCTTATCATAATGAAATGTTATCCTGTCTCAAAAATGAGACCAAATCACTTGAGATTGCAGATATTTAAAAGGTTTTGACTGAATAATGAGGTCATCTTTCTTAGTAACGGTCAACATGCAAATAGAAAAAAAAATAATGTAGCTCTCAAATCTGATTTATTGAGTTACTGAGGGTGTGTTTCAGTTCTCTCTACATCTTACTCCAGAGTTTGCTGTTCAGCTTCATAGTTTCATACATGGCAGAATAAGTTTTTTTACAAACACACACTTGGTATCTTGTTAAAGGCTTGCTAGTACTGTCAAATCTACTGGGAATCATCACTGCTCACAGTGGGTTGTACATGTATATTGGTTATCTTGAAATCTTGAAAAATGGCACCAAACAAGCGTAAGAACTTGATAAACTACGTGTTTCCTGTGAGTTTGTTTTAGAGTTTTTATAGCAGCTCAGAAAGATCATTAAAGCCATCTTTAAAACTGTGCTCAAAGGGGCAACGTGTAAGATATGGACAGAACTCAAAGGTAACTACAAAAATATAGGAGGCAGCACATCAGCCGGGAAACTGATGACTGCTGCTCACTTTTCTCTCCGCCAGCTATAATTGTTAGCTGAGCGGAATATTTTCACATCTGACTTGGTGAAATGGCGATTTATTTCAAACAAACCAGAGATTGGGGAAAATTGATGAGTTTTATTTAAGTTATATCGAGTTTGAATGAAGCGTGTTTTACGATGACACATAACAGTTCAGCTCGTCTTAGTTTGGTATATAAGAGAAAAGCTTGAATTCACACGGCAGTATTATGTTATTCCAGCAATATTGTACGAAGATTGTTGGACTTTCAGGTTGAAATGAGAATTTGATTAGATAGGTGTGGTAAAATAAATGGACATCCAGGTAAATTTTTGTCATACTTAGTAAAAATGTGATGTGATAACAAAAACAAATCAAAAAATCTCCTTATGAATGAGTATGTGATGTTTTGGTGCTCAGGATTATTCCCTCCTGATAAAAAGAGATTGCTTTGCATACACATCTTTTACGTTGTTCACTTCGTATTTTAATCTGGATATCTTTTCAGCAGCAGCAGAATATTTTAGCATTTCAAAATCACACAGGGAATCAGTGAACAGCTACAATGCATTTGATCAGGGTTTTCAATGCAGACGGACAGACAGATTGAGACGGCTCATTCACAAACAGATCATCCTACACACTCTCATTTTACTGAACATGTGTCTTCACCGTGTCTCTGTGTTGTGTGCTCTGAGCACTTGTACCATTAAAAAAGACAAGTCCAGCTTGCTTCGGCACATCTTGGCCAAGCCAAATCTCTCTTCTGGACCTTTCTGTTGAGCACACAGGTCTCCACATCTGGCCGGGTGTAGATCATCTTTGGAAAAGGATACAGCCCCAACTGTGCGTAATACATTTTACTGTTTTATAAGAAAACACTTAACTGTTTTATAAGGAAATATAATATTTAATTCAAAATAACAATAATATTGAATAGACTACAGTGGTTTTACAGTTTGTATACCAGTCAAAGTTATGTCAAATATGTCAGTATTTTCTTGTTTCAACATCTTGTTTGAGGATGTTTGGGAGAGTTTAATGTGCCCGTCTGATATCTAATGGAAATTACAACATATTATTGAACATAACATAAACAATCTACAAATGGAGGAGAGTGGAGCGTGACGTCGGTAATGATCTTATATGTGTCTGTTAACATATATGATATGTGATTGATATCATACACAGTTTGCGACTCGTTAGTCCTCTGCTCATTCAGTCCACCCTCCTCTCGTCCTCCCTGCACTTCATGGGGATGAAGTGAGATGCTATGTGCTCCCTCCGGGTCTTCTTCCCTCGCATCGGCCTTCCCTTCTGAGACAGGGCTATGAACATTTCTTTGCCATTTTTAGTCCACTTTGCAGAGGAGTATGCATTGAAGTAGTTTTCTAGGAAAACCTCCTTGAAGTTGCAGTTTTCATTGTAGATCCTCTGAAAAGGACAAGACACACGTTAGTTCATTAATACAGTTGATGTTTTTAGTATTTTTCTTTATTGTCACTTGTTGGTCTTGATTATTTAAATGGTCAATGCTGATATGAATATAAGATCTGATAAGATATGTGGCAGGATATTTTATAGTTTTATTAATGAACTTTCAGCGCACTGAAACAGTAGATTTACTGGGAATTTAATGATTATACATAATAATTTTCTGCCTTATAAACTCTTACAAAAGAGTTTGCATACTGACGCATATTGGGCAGTATAGATGCCGATACCGACATCTGTCATGGGCCAATATTGGCCGACCGATATACCGGTTGGGCTGCTAAAAACTGCCAACATACATACACATTTGTATCTTCATAATAAAACCGACTACTAAGTAACTCCAAAGCTGTACCAGGTTACAGGACCTTCTCTCAGTCTCTCTCAATGAATCTCAAAATAAAGTGCTCCTCTGCTGGACAGAGCTTTTTTGTTTAAATAACGTCCAACTGAGTTTATCCCACTTCATCTAACATGTTGTACGCTTTTTTATTCAGTGGCATAGACATGAGCAGATAAGTTTCCTCTGATAAGCATTTACGCAGTGTATACTGCTACTCTTATTGTGAAAGGTAAAAATGGAAGGTGTCTGCCTGTACTGCGCTGCAACTGACACAATGGCCGTATTAAAAGTTGGCCACCCTGGTTCACATGTGTATATGTGACCGAGAAAGAATTCTGTAATATATCTGACAATGATCGGCAGGTCAGTGATGCCTAAAACCTTTGAATTCTGGTCACTGGTGATTGATTGGTGGATCAGTACCACTAGTCATCCCAACAATATTGCTGCAATATTGATATCAAGGCATTTGGTCAAAAATATCATGATATTATGTTCAGTGTATAATGTGCACAGTGCAAAAATGTCTCGCTGAGAAAAGTATTACCTTGCCTTGCAGCTGTCCAGCCTTGTTCATAGAGATATAAAACTGACTCTTCACTCCTTTGATAGCCAGTATGCCGCCCTCAGACACTGTCCTGATCTCCAGGATACCTGCCAGACAATCACACAGTCAGAAAACTGAGACATATCACAGGACGAACGAGACACGACTGACATTCAGCCTTCACTCCAGCTCTGCGCTGCTCTCAACATCCATCTTCATTAAGAAACGGGATGGAAGTTCCTGTGGTTAATCAGTCTGGGGTCTCTCTGGCTTTATTCAAGCCTTGTTAACTGGCCTGGGTGGCCATTACACAAACCACAACCTATGCCATAGCACATATGGGAGACAGATTAGGCCTCGCTCTCCTGGGACTGAGAAAACTACCTCCGTGCATTTGCTTTGCACGCTACGTTTTGAGGCCTGCCCTTCAAGTCTGTTGGAGCGTGAAAACACTCACACGTAACTTTTGTGGTTTGGGATTATGCAACTTCAGAGCAAGTTGTAGGTTCGATATTTCGAGGGAACGTAGCTGGAGGCATTATTTTAATTATATAAGAAAATATTTTGTGAAGCAGTTAGTACTTGTTTTTGCTTTGAAATCCAATGAATGTAATGTCTTTAGACTTGATGCTTTAAAATCGGCCAGTGTGCCTTTTTGAAAGGATAAAGTTGATTCAGTCTTTAAAAGTTACACATAGAAATGTACCAAATCTCATAAAAATATAAATATATACATACATGAATTTTACTTTACCATTTAATAACAATAATACACAGATAACTGATTATTAGTCCAGCAGTCATACAGATCTACTGGGCTCAATACAATAGTCTCATCATATAAAAGCAAAACAAAACATTAACTTTAACGTCCTAAAACTAGAGTAAAACTGAGGTTATAACAAAAATAAGTATTTCAAGAACACCAACAAGGTCCATATCATTTCTGCAATACGTTTGTTTGAACATATTGCCGAAAGGCTTTCATTTGACAGGCAGAGGAGGAAGGGAAGAACTCTATTAAAGCTCTTCAGACGGACATTGAGCATGCAGCATTTGAGTGTTTGATCACAAACAGATGGCAGACTCCCATCAATCTAGGAATGTTGTTTGTTCTCTGCTTTCTCTTGATATTTGACTTCATATTGTTGCCCTTTGTGCGCTCATTATTTATTATATCTGCTCTTCTTTTCGCCTTCTTGATTTTCTTGACGTGACTTGGCTCAGGTCTTTAAATTTAACACAGTTAGAGCTGCGTTTGTGAGTAATTTGTAAAGCGATCATGAACTCTGAGTCAGTTAACCAATGACTTCTTAATGAACCGCACGCTGGTGGCAACTGTAGATGCAGTTTCCATAAGTGTGCTTTTACGCTTGTTAAGAGGCATAACCTCATGCACCACATACAGCATGGGATTGCTATTCCCATAATATTACATGTAGCGGCTACAGTTGTTTGGTCTACCATGGAGAGAGGGAACACATTTCCACACACATGCACATATTGTTAACATTTTGGCTTTGATGCAGAGAGCCTCTCAGGCTATCCTCAGCCTGAACAGATTTGTTATCATTCGCTGGTCCACCTCTTGGCTAAGTAAAATAACTTGTGGGTAATCCCTGATCCTGCTTCTTCTGAACAATTTGAATCCGGTGTTTACTGTACAATCAATGGCCTCACAGGAAAAGTGCATTATTATACAGACAAATTAAAGACTAATATCTGCTGCTTCATACTAAACACGTTGACATCATGTAACATCAAGCAAATCGATTTTCATAACTTTCAATTGCTTTGTCATCAGATCAAAAAACTACAGAAAAAAACACCATATCATTATCAGAATATGTGTATTTCAGTTTGGCATTACCAAATATAGGTAATTAAACTTTAGTTAATGGTTTCAATGTGAACAAACAATGAAATGCTTTATAAAACATCAGAACAGGTTTGAACTTTACGATAAACATTTGCTTCATAAATGGTTTATAAAGCGTTTTATTGTTCGTTATTTATCAGTAATGGTTATTATAAAACATTACCGAGGCTCAGTGATTTTCAATTGGCTGAACAGCAGGTCTTTTCATGCCACAATCTGGGTGACTTAGAACAAATCTAAAACATACTTCTACCCACTTCTAATTTTACTGACTTCTCTGTTTGTCAGTTGTCATGCTGCGGTTTACAGTTTGTTAACTGGCTCACTGAGCGTTGTTTATATGCTTTACGCTGCGGTTTAACATAAGTTTGTATTGATATTATTATCGCCTTTAGTTTAAACTCAAATTAAGCCGCGCCGTCGTCTTTCACTTAGACACAAATACACTTTTGTTTACCATTTACCATTTTGTTAGAAGTAAACCTGTTATTTCATACATAGGATGGATTTGTTTGTTTCTGAGGGTTTGTTTACACATTCACAACAAACACAATTTTACTGGAAATGATTCCAATACAAGAGTGCAGAGAAACATCTCTACCACTGTTTTTGTTTTCTTGTTTTAGACATTTTAGTTCTCCATACATTGTACAGAAGCTTAGAAATCAGTAATATCCACATTCTAATATAAAACAACCCTTTCACATACAAGGACAAACTTGTGTGGTGCAAGAGATGAGTTGACTGGAACTAAGTCTATATTTTTGTTGCAGAGGCACATGGAATGTGGAGAACAAACATAATGCAGGTCCAAGTGTCTCATTTTGGTTTCTTCTTTTTTTTGCGTTCTCAAACAAAAAACAAAAAAACCTTTATGCAATCAGCTCTTCAGGACTTCTTGTTAACTCCAGCCAAGGAGCATGACTCACTGATTTATTACATATATATCTGCACCACGCTCGTCTCTTCAAAGGCTCATTGGTTAAGTTGCTCTGTGCTTTTAGCGTGCGATTGTCAGCCACATATGGGTGTATCAATTTTTTCTGTCTTTCACTGCCAATTGTTGCACAAGCATCTTTTCCATCCACTCTGAGGCATTTCCCTGTGAAGCCAACATTCCAGACAGAGACACTGTCAGATAGGAGGAAATGATAACTACTTAAAACATCCTCACTGTGACAGAGATTTCCATTAGGATCTTAAAAACACGAACTTTGCAAGTGTCGGCTCTGCAGCAGTGAGTCTAACAATGAACCACAATAAGTGATAAAAATAGCCTTTCAGTAGTTAACTGACATGCATCATTTGCTTGTAGTTGTATGGACACTAACCACAGATTCATCAGGGGGCCAACATTCATCCTCCCTTTTCTAATATTCCTGCAAATGTGTTGTACCGAGATCTCATTGTGACACTGTGAGTTTGTGAGAAAGTGGGCTGGCACCCACCCGTCTCCAAGACCCTTCAGTTTACTTACTTGTGTTTAGATGGTGTTATGGTTTAACAAGCCAAAGTCCCCACCTGCTTCATTTTACCTCCGTCACTTTGGCTGCTCTAACAGAGACACATGACCTATTAACGCTGTGATTACACTGTGGAGAGCGCTGTCCAATAACACCTCCCACGTGCTGCTGTCACCTTGACAGGCCAGCGGTTCATTACTGAGTCCGTGGAAAGATTTCACAACTAAAGAAATTAATGTATTTTTCCGAGAGCAAATGCAGAGAAACTTAAAAGTGAACTGCAGGTATCATAATGAGACAGAGTGTAACTAATTACATTTCCTTAACTACTTTACTTTTGTTCAATTTCAAGTTATTTGTACCTTTTCTTGAGTATTTCTGTTTTCTGCTGCTTTACACTTTGACTCCACTACGTTTTGTAGGCAAATATTGTACTTTTTACTTCATTACATGTATTTGGTAACTTTAGTTACTAGTCACTTTGCCGATTACCTGCTGCATCAGAGCTAAAGTAGCACAATCTTTGAATTATCTATTTATCAGCAGTCTGATCACCTATTCTGATAATCAGAACAATGTTGACTGGCCTCCAATAAACAACAAGGCTAATGTTCAGTCCCTCCCTATACATCTGTATAGTACTTTTGATACTTGAGTATATCTATTGCCAGATACTTTGGGATACTTTACCCTATTACTGTTTGTATAGGTGTGTGTCAAAAGTAAAATTTTGGCAAATTTGTGGTGTTTTTTGAAATTTCTAATAAATGTGGATGATTTTATGCCAAACCATTGGTATCATAATTTGACAAAAAGAGCAGTGAACAAATGTAATTTATTACATTTACTCAAATTCGGTGTTGAGGTAAAATGTTGGGGTATATGTACTTTCCTTGAGTATTTCCATTAACTCCTACTTTATACTTGGACTACACTACATTTTGAAGGGAATATCGTGGTTTTTACTCCAATACATGTATTTGATAACTTTAGTTACTGGTTACTACTAGGTTACTTTGCAGATTACATGCTGCATCAGAGCCAAAGTAGCAGAAAAATGTTATACCGCCTCCAATAATCTGCCAGGCCAATAACCAATCGCTCCTGAGTAAACAGTATAAAAATACATCTGAATATACTGTATGTATAATATACTTTTACTTGTATTGCTGGATACTTAAATACATGTATTGATAGATACTTTAAGATTAACCAGTTACTATTTGTATCGGTGACTTTTCTTATACGGAACGAATGATATTATAATTTGACAAAGAGAGCAGTGAACAAATGTAACTGATTACATTCAGTTACTAGTTACTTTGCTATAAGACATTTCTCCCACAGTATTCGTTTGGGTGACTTTCACTTTTACCAAAGTAGCATGTTAGCACGCCAGCTTTACTTTTAGTCAAGTGTTGGGTTTCTTTTTACAACACTGAAAAACAGTCATCCTTACTGTGGCAGTTGGTGGAGTCTTGAGTCCCATTGATGTTGCCATTGTCATCAATAGTTAGGAACCATTGCGTGCGGCTGAACAGCTGTCGGATGCGCACATCTCCTCCCTCCATGTAGTCATAGTTCCTGGTGTGGCGCTCGTGTCTGGTGCAGTTCATGATGGCGGCAAGTTGCTCAGGAGTGCAGTCACCGTAGACCACACACATGCTGCCGAACAGGAAGATCGCATGCAGGTACAGTCCCGAGAACAGATTTTGAAGGTTCCATGTCAGCATCCATTTGCGCATTATAATACAATGCAGTGGGGATCAATGAACAACATACTGAAATGTGAGATAGAGATCTGTATGCTATTCCACAGCCCAGCGACCCCCTGACCCCTGACTTGGTGACCCCTGTGTTGTGACCTCCGGGTCCCTGTTCCAGCAGCAGGGGTTCCTAGTGGGACGTTGAGACAGGGCGGTTGTGGAGGAGATTTTGTGAAGCTGGTTGGGGTTGGCTGAAGCTGGAGAGTGGTGTGACAAAGACAGGTGACAGGATTAGGAGATGGTGTCTCTCTTTAGTCCTCAGTGGCGGTGAGCGATGGCTGCTCCATCCTCTGTTGACCATAGTCCGACAAGGAACGTCATAATCCGGTTCAGGAAATGTTACTCAGGATGTCACTAAAAAATTGAAAGTAGAGATTATGGATTATAGCTAATGCATCTGAAAAAATAGTTACACTCGCAAGTACATTTATAAATTGGAGGACTTTGTTCGAGCAGCTCCAGAAAGTAAATGATCACTGGGATTCCCCTAATTCGATGGCTGAGAGTGCTATAAATTGTCCAACAACTGTCAGAGAGCTTCTGGTGTTATGTGTTCATATGAATATGTATCCAACATGTCCTAACAGTCAATCTAAATTTTGGTGGTGTACTTTGATGTGCATGTCTCCCCATCATAAACACACAACAATGAAATATTGCATCAGTGCCACTGGATCACTTCATAAGTCTATGGTATGTTATCTCCTCCACATCATTCATGCAGTATTTACCCTTAAACAAACAAACTATGCAGCTTTTCTTGGTAAAAAGAAATCCGTAGTTTAATGACTTACATGTGCTCTGGGTGATGACAGCAGAAGTCAGAGGTGTGTTCCCTTTCAGCGAGACTTTTAATTTGAAGACTCTTTAGTTCTAAAGCTGAAGTCTCAGTTGTAAAACAAGTCCAGTAATGCTGTAAAGCTGAGCAAGAGCTGGGAGCTTCTGTCAGTTCCCATGGATGTCTCCCTGATTCTGGCAGGCTGACTCTGTGCATCTTCCACTGTCGCTGTGCACTCTGCTTAGATAAATGCCTCCTGCTGACCTCACTTGAGAGCAATTAGATCCCAACCAGTCAGCTGTCCCTGGCTGAGATGCAATAGAGAAACACCCTCTGCCTGCCTCTCACTGTCACTCACCCACTGGACATGAGAGGGAGCTGTGAACTCTTAGAATAGCAGGCTCTCCTTGGTATGCACTCCTAAATACTTTAAGAACATTTGAATCCACATTCACCCTTGCAGAACCTGCTACAACCTCTGCCTCTTTACAATAAACATCTTGCATTTAAATATGTCTGTGCGGTGTGCTTTTCACAGATCTCATAGTGACTCACAATCACTTCAGCGATGGTTAGATATTTGAAGATATTTGCTCCAGTGACAAAGCTTTGAAGAATGTCTCCCCTATCATTTAAGATGTCACAATGTATTAGTGGCTTCACTAAAACCGCACTGAATCATTGGTGTGGATTTATTGACTCAAGTAAAAAGAAAAAAAAAGAAAAAACTTCAAAGAGGCCCTTTACTTCTCATTCTTATTGAGTGTAATAGTGGGAAGCAATAAGTTATGGCTGGCAGGTATCAATCCAAGGGGGGAAAAACAGAAGACATAACTGCTCAGAAGTAGTCATTTCTGTGTCAGGGGTCATGTGCTCTTTCACGTTTTGTGTTTGCATCCTAAGTCACAGTTTATTGCCTTACATACCTGGCCTTTCCTTGGACTCACCACTTCAAAAGTTTATATGGTCCCTAATGACGTGCTCCCCTGAGGAGGTCAGGGCTGTAGGCCTGCGAGAGAGGGACTTCTGGCCGCAGTAGGTCTCCTTCTCATCTCTAAACTGGGGGTCGTAAAGACCTGATCTATTAGGTGTCACTCTGGCCTGTTCAACTGTCCCTTCTATCACCTCGAAGACAGTTCACACTCTGCACCACTTATTACAAATAACCCCCCCCCCCAAAAAAAAACCTGAGACATTAAAATTGTTTCAATATGACTAGTAATTTAATTGGTAATTAATTAATTTTTTTTTTTTTTTTCACAAGGGTGGACTACAGTTTATTAGAGGTTTACAATACAGACCCACAGTCCATAATTTGCCACTTTCTCATGGTGAAGGGGTTTGCGTGACCCTAGAAGCTGTGTTGTCAGAGGCAAGTTGCACCTGGGAGGGTCCCCCATGGCAAATTGCTACCAGGAGAGAGGCCAGACAAGGCGATTCCAAGTCCCCTATGAATTTGCCTCAAGAGCAATGAATGACCTTGCCTGGAATCTGGAAACGGGGGCCCCCTCCTGTAGACAGACCTGCAAGGGGAGCTTACAGGCGAGATCTTAGTGGCTAGACCCATGGGGTCTGGTCATACTCAAAACAACGCAGGGTATCTTATGCAGGCTCACTTCCTGCAAGGATCTGTGTTGGGTTATAGTGCCATGCCAGGTGGGCACCCCTTGGAGGACTAGCCCTCAGAATGGTTGGAAGGGAGCTGGAGCCAGTCCAGGAGATTGAGCCATTCCAATGCAGTGTAGCTGACCTCCCTTTTATAACTCACCACCAACTGAGGATCAGTGCCCTGGTACACCAGGTTGATGGCCGACCTTTGACCAATGTTGGGGCAAACGCTGGGTGTTTTTGCTTTTTTGCCAAATGAGCATGTTGAATTGGAAGCGGATCATTAATTTATTCATTCATTGCACCTTCACTAACGTGGCTGGCAACTTCTTATCAAACAAGTTCTCAATTATAAGTGATTATATTAGTGAGAGCCTCGTGAAAAAAAGATCTGCCGTCCGGATTCTCCTGGTTTCCCTTTTTGAATGATGAATGCAGACTACCCCCACCTGATGATACAGAGAGTTATTTCATCGCACGCAGGCGCAGAATGTGAAGGCTAGTTGGCTGTCGACTGTAGTCTTTGTATTGTCTTTCTGTCCAGGCGTAGGCAACGTAAAGCGGCGCAACAGTCGGCCTTCATTGCTGCGAGTTCTTTGATGTCGGTTAAGTTAAGAGGACGTTTCACGGAGAGGCCATAGCTTGAGGAATCAGGGGAGCCTTGCCCATCTTTCTGCTGGAGATCACTTTGATAATTAAAAAGCATCACGGTCACAGGGTGCCATGACGCACGGAGGAACATTTCTCATGGACCAGCTTCTGCCACAAGTGAAGGAGTTAATGCATCTTCAGGTCCTCTGAAGATCACAGTTATAAGCAGTTCACCATGTGCCAGATATCCAAAAGGAGCTCAAACTTGAACTGTTGCACCTTCATTTTAAAAGAAGGCAGTTGAAGTGAATCAGGTATCTGATCAGTATGTCTCCTTGTTGAGGTGTTTCTGGTATGTCTAACTGGGTACACCCTGTCCGGGTTGGGATTCCTCAGGATCCCCTCAAAAAGAGCTTTGCATGGCTCAAGAGAATGGCATTTAGGATTATTTCCCAAACCTCATATGCACTGTAAAATGAAAGGATGGAATGCTCTCCACCGCTTCCTTTGCACCAAGTGGCTGCATATCACACCATTCCAGCCAATAACCTCTTGGGGAAAGGTCACTTCCAGTCCTGTCACTCCTCCATGTGCTGACCGTTTCATGGCATTTGGTTTAAGGTTGGGGTGCTAAAGGGATGGAGGGTATGTTTTACTGGATAAGCAGTTGTTCAACTAGTGACCCTTGTTCTCACCTTGAGTTGGGTCAGTGGACGCGAGGAAATGATGAATAGGAGACCTGTTTGGAGATGTCTAACAACTTTACTGCTTTTAAGGTTTACAGTTATGCAGCTGAGCAGTCCAACAGCATGCAGCTGTAACATATCCTAAATAGTTGATTGCAGCAGTTAAATGTACCTCTTTGTACGTTTTTACAACAGTCCTATGTTGACAGGTTAAGGGCGGCACCATTGATCTTACATGATGAGGAAAGGGGAGACGAGGAAGCAGTAGACTTCAAACTGTCTTCAACATATTAGGTTTTGGTGCCCTGACTTTGTTCTTAAAAGGTGTTTAGGCTTACAACACACAAGATTAGCTTTAATGTTCTGAACAGATCAAATATCTTTGTTGTTGGATCTGGCTTTGAGCATTCGCTGCTGAAGTAGTGCCCTGTTGTGCTTGTTGGATTTGTCTTACTGTTGTGTTCCTTCCAACTCATTTGTGTTTTAAGCCTCGGAGCTCTGATGCTGTAAGATGATCTGCCTGAGGACTTTAAATCACTCCTAACAAACACATCTGGAGACACTGTTCTTTTAGCTTACACGTTTTTTTCTTGCATTTTTTTGTTATTTATTACTGGAGCTTAGTTTTCCCACTGATTTCCTGTATCTATTCATTTCCAATTTGCAAGGCCACAATTTAATTTGAATTTCGATTTAATGTTGATTCAATTGGGAAATTTAATTTAAAAAAATACCAATTTTGCGTGGATATAAAAAAGAAACTGAGAAAGCCCATGCTATAGCACCCAACGCTGTGCATTTTTAATAATAAGGAGAGTAAGAAATTGCATAGTAATCTATCAAAAGATCATTTTTTTTAATTGATATCGATTATTCAAATGATTGATTTGAAGAAAGCCCTATTTGTTGCCTTTTCTTCTTTCTTTCCTTTATTATACGGTTATACATACATATATATACTTTAACATATTAATAATGTTTTTTTATTATAACAATGTATGAACAGTGTAGTAGTGTCGCTTAGTGTAATAGAAGTGAAACGGGAGAGTAACGCAATGCCACGGAGACCTGAAAGCTGTATGTGTCCTCAGTTGACATGTTATTTATAGTGTATGTACTGTAGTCATAAATTTCCTGTACTTTATTCTTTTGTGTGTGTGTGTGTGTGTGTGTGTGTGTGTGTGTGTGTGTGTGTGTGTGTGCAGGTAGTTTGGTTTTATAGCCTGAATGGCTGCCTGCTGCCGTTCAAGGATCAAAGGCCCAGAGCTGTCTGGAGTTTACAGTAGCATAGGAAGTGCCTCACGGGCAGGCACACTAAACATGCGTGAGTGAACCTCTTTAAGTCTCAATGCCTTCACTCCTGTCAGTCTGCCTCTCTACTTTGTTTATCTCCCTCTTTCTCTTTTTTTCTGAGTTATTTGCTGTCTGGACGAGCTGAAGTCAGCTTTTAAAATCGTACAACTCCTTTTAATTGATTCCCATTGTTGAATGTTATGTTGAATGTTGTTGCAGCCAGTAGAAAGTCTGTGATGGGTTAGATGATTGCAGTGTAACACGCAAACATGCAAGCTCACCATGAACTCAAATCCCGTTCCAACTCCAAATTCAGACTAACCTCCAGCTCCAGTCACAGAGCTCTGCTATGCGTCTGTCTGCTTCATCCAGCATAAACTCACAGTGGCACTGTCATAAGTCAGCCTCACTGCTGCTTTTTGTTAAAGTTATGTGTTTATTAGGCTAAATGTCTAACTTTTCCTACATTGCTGTACCATTTTACTGTCATAGAGATAGCTAAAGAAAAAGTCATTGTTTTTTTTTTTTTCTTGTTTTTGAAGTTCAGACACGGTTCAGCATTATACACACCAGAATTCTGGGATTTATTTTACTTTTTTCTGATTGGAACTATATCATGCAAATCATTTCATTTGGTGAAGGCTCACTAGATACTTGTTGTTGAGAAAGTCCCTCCAGTGCAGGACAGGAATATTGCTTTGTGATATATCACCCTATTGTATCTGAAGGACCTCTTGGAGCGTTTGCACGAGGCTGGATCCACAATTTATGATAGTTTCCACTATTACTGCAGAGACATCTGCCTACACACAGTGTCTGCTCTAACACTCTAAAAGCATTCCTGGATGAAGAAGAGCCCGTGTGTCTGTTTGTGTGTGTGTGTGTGTGTGTGTGTGTGTTTGTGCTCTTTACCCTGTCTTGCACTGATATGACTGCATTTACGCCAGGAGAATGGATTATGTCTAAGGTCAGTCTATTCTTAGCACTGTTTTAGACTGTTTGGGTTTAGCTTTTGCTTTCTAAATTCCATGATAATTGGGGATCTCTGGGGATGGAGCCTCACAACATTAGCTCCAACTATAAATAACTAGCTTATGAACACACACACTCACACACAGTACACACATTGTACAGTCATTCACACGCAAACAGAGTCTAACAACCTTTTGAACAGATGATTGTTTTTTAAATAGTGGTAAACAGTAAACTGGTTATAAAGCCAGATCAGTTCAGGAAGTGAAATATTTTAGTTCACTGGGGAAAGATCAGGAACAAACTCTTCATTCCTCTCCCAGGGTTAACCATCAGTTTGATTGATTTAAAATAGCCTGGATGAAAAACCTCATCTCACCAAATCGAAGAAAGCTCTCAATTTCTCTGAAATTCTTCAAATGTGACAAAACTGAATTATTTCCAAGTTAAACATTGACTCACGAAAACAACAGTTTCTTGAGTTTTGAGGCTGTACTCACCATTTAAGGTAGTGTACAAAGACAATTAGTGACGCTTTTGTCTGTGACTGCAGCCTTTGGAGTTTGCAAACACACCATGGGTATACACAATGACACACACACACACACACACACACACACATATATATACACACACACACTGCCACTCTGCTCAGCTCTTTGAAGTTTCTCTTCCTGGGTCCTGCTGACACACTGAGCGTTGGTGCAGTAAAAGGTGACACATGGTTAAAGCTCAGGTTGTCACTGCTGCCTGTGGTCTGAGGTGTGAGATGGAGGTTCCTAATGTTCCTTTGTCCCCCCTCCCAATAGATTTAATTACCCACAAGGATTTCCTCTGAATTTATTGAATGAAATACATTTAGTCAAACTTGATTGCCAGATTGTATGAGGGTTAGAAATCTAGCAGCAGAAATACTAAGTAATGATGAAGTTGTTATGATAAGTTAACATTAGAAGTTTTCTGTTTAACATGCATTGATTTGTTGGTAGTCACTCTTCGTAATGTTGCAGGCAGTTGCAGTGCATTAGGGCCGGTGTAATCGGCCTTGTTAGAGAATGTGAACCGGCATTGTGCTTCACCGTTGGGGGAATACTCTGATCCCATCTAATGCAGGAACAGCTGTTAGGGATCACAGTCTTAACTGCTCACCATATCTGTTCATGTATCAGAAAAAACAGAGCCTTGCTTATAAAGACAAACTCCGCCTTAGTGGCTTTGAAGGAGAAAGGTTCTAAAATAAGCATTTTGAATTTCTGAGTCAGGGCCGTAGACAGTTTACATAGAAACCTTTAATTCAGTTCGTATTTATAATTTGAAGCATAAATGCATGAAGAAAAGATACCAGCTGTTTTCTGGAGTACAAATGAATCATTTTGTGATCCCTGTAACTTTTTATTAGCTGTTGATTAGCTTTTTTTTATATTTACCAAGGACAAGAATCTTGTGGTTACCCCTCATGTAATGTCATATTCTCTCAAATATGGGATTCCATTTACTTCCATTCTGTCTGCTGCTCATGAATGTATCCCTGCAGCATTTTGCACTTTTCACTTTCCACTAATCCCACTCTTTTATTTATTTATTTATTTATTTTTTTACCAATTTACATGGGTGGCAGTGATTGTGATGGGCCTCTGCCACCCAGACCTGGGTGGCAGAGGCTGACTCTTGGGACGTGGAACGTCACCTCTCTGGGGGGGAAGGAGCCGGAGCTGGTGCGGCAGGTTGAGTGTTACCGGTTGGATCTGGTGGGGCTTGCCTCCTTCCACAGCATTGGCTCTGGATCCAAACTCCTGGACAGGGGCTGGACACTATTCTACTCTGGAGTTGCCAAAGGTGCAAGGCGCCTGGCGGGTGTGGGGATACTCACAAGTGGAGTGAGCGGGGATACCCCGGCTGAGCGCCTCCGTGTTGGAGTTTACCTCGGTGGACGAGAGGGTCGCCTCCCTACGCCTAAAGGCTGGGGGGGGGAACTCTGACTGTTGTTTGTGCATATGCACCGAACGGCAGTTCGGAGTATGCGGCTTTCTTGGAGGTCCTGGCTGAGGCCCTGCATGGGGCTCCAGTGGGGGACTCCGTGGTCCTACTGGAAGACTTCAACGCGCACGTCGGCAATGACGGAGATACCTGGAGGGGCGTGATTGGGAGGAACCACCTCCTCAATCTGAACCCGAGTGGTGTTCTATTATTAGACTTCTGTGCTAGTCACAGTCTATCTATAATGAACACCATGTTCAAACACAAGGATGCCCATACGTGTACGTGGCACCAGAGCACCCTAGGTCAAAGGTGTGGTAAAGGTGTGATCGTATCATCTGATCTGAGAGAGTTGGGTTCGGTGGCAGGGGAAATCCCTAGACAGACCTGGTAAGCCTAAAAGAGTAGTGCGGGTAAGCTGGGAATGTCTGAGGGAGCATCTCTGTGGAAGCTTGGGATATCGAACCTGAATGGACGATGTTCAAAGCTTCCATTGTTGAAGCTGCAGCTGTGTCCTGTGGCCATAGGGTCTTGGTGACTCAAGGAGTGGCAACCTTCGGACACCGGTGGTCAGGAAAGCCGTCCATATGGAGAAGAAGTCCTTTAGGGACATGTTGTCCTGGGGGACTCCTGAGGCAGTTTTGGGGTACCGACGGGCCTGAAGGGCAGCAGCCGCAGCTGTGGCAGAGGCAAAGCAGCGGGTGTGGGAGGAGTACGGTGAGGCCATGGAGAAGGACTTTTGGGCGGCGTCAGGCCACTTTTGGAAAACCAATGGGCACCTCAGGAGGGGGAAACGGGGAACCATCCAAGCTATGTACAGCAAGGATGGGACTTTGTCATAGGGGTGGTCATAGGGTGGTGGAAGGAGTACTTTGGTGACCTACTGAATCCCACTCAGCCACCCTCTGTAGCAGAGACAGAGCTGGAGGATGACGGGGTATCATCGCCGATTTCCCTGGGTGAAGTCACTGCGGTAGTCAAACAACTTCACAGTGGCAAAGCCCCAGGGATCAATGAGATACCACCAGAAATGCTGAAGGCTCTGGGTGTTGAGGGGCTGTCTTGGTTGACATGCCTCTTCAAAATTGCGTGGGGGTCGGGGTTGGGGTCGGTGCCGAAGGAGTGGCAAACAGGTGTGGTGGTCCCTCTCTTTAAGAAGGGGGACCAGAGGGTGTGTGCCAATTACAGAGGTATCACACTACTCAGCCTGCCTGGGAAAGTCTACTCCAAGGTGCTGAAAAGGAGAGTCTGGCCGATTGTCAAACCTCAGATTGAAGAGGAACAATGCAGATTCCGTCCTGGTCATGGAACAACGGACCAGCTCTTTACTCTTGCAGGGATCCTGGAGGGGGCAGCGGGTGCAGTGATGCATGCGCTTCACTGCATGGTTGTGACGAAAAGGGAGCTGAGCCAGAAGGCAAAGCTCTCGATCTACTGGTCAATCTTCGTCCCTACCCTCACCTATGGTCATGAGCGATGGGTCATGACCGAAAGAACGAGATTGTGGGTACAAGCGGCCGAAATGGGTTTTCTCCGCAGGATGGCTGGGGTCTCACTTAGAGATAGGGTGAGAAGCTCAGCCATCCGAGAGGGACTTGGAGTAGAGCCGCTGCTCCTTTGCGTGGAAAGGAGCCAGTTTAGGTTTCGGACATCTGATGAGGATGCCACCAGGGCGCCTTCCTAGGGAGGTGTTCCTGGCACGTCCAACTGAGAGGAGACCTAGGGGTAGAACCAGGACCAGGTGGACGGATTATGTCTCCTCTCTGGCCTGAGAGCGCCTGGGGATTCCCCAGTCAGAGTTAGTCAACGTGGCCGGGGAAAGGGAAGTCTGGGGCTCGTTGCTGAAGCTGCTGCCCCCGTGACCCGACTCCAGATAAGCGGTAGACAATGAATGAAGGAATAAAAATATATATATATATATATATATATTTTTTTTTACCATTTTACACCCACTCCCTCCTGGGGTGGTCCGCCTAAATTAAGTTTTGTCAGTTGGGCAGTTGGTCCACAAATTTGGTCCAGATTGTCCTTTTGTTTGTCCTTTTTGGATAGCTAACCTACAAACCATAATAACTTTGGTTATTGTTAACCATCATCGGGTCAGAATTTTACTTTGTTCGATACTTTGATTAATGACCAACGACTTGCAAGATCAATGACATATCAATATGAAATATCATACCTGCTGAGAGTGGTGTTCCAAACAAGTAAATTAATCTATGTACTGATCCAATAAACGTAATTTATTTATTAGAATGCACTGGTATCAGATCAGTAGCCTACTCATTATCTGCAGATAAGCAAAGTTCAGGCATCGGAATTGGTAGTAAGTAAAAATGGTTTTGGTACATGTCTTCCTGCTTACAAAGCATGTTAGCATTGTCGTACTGAGCATGTTGGCATGCTGACTTCAGCATGTAGTATAGCTTGGCTGTAGACACTAGGCTACGTTCAGTTTGCCAACGTTCTAGCCGTTAAAATTGGATTTCAAAGCGCACTTTGTGTAGCTCACAGCGCGACACACAACAGCAATGTCAAATCAAGAGGGACAGAAGTGTATCTGTGCAGCTGAGCAGGATCCAGGCTGCTATTAGCAGAGCAGTGTGGAAGACAACACAGAAAACAACAGTCCATGGACTCTGAAATAAACAGTCTCTCTGCCTTGACAGTGTGATTGTTTGTAGAGTGAGTTGATTGATGATGCTTCTGTGTTGGAAAGCCGTGTCACTAGAATTCGGAGTTACTGGCGTCTATGACTTTACCATATCAACAAACGCAGATGTGTTGTAGATGTCTTGACCAAAAATCCAAAGTTATCATTTGCAAATAGCAGCGCTGACGCTCCTACTTTTAGATCTGATGTGAGAAACAATTCAGATTCTTCTGCTGTCTGAACACAGACTTTGTCTCTGTTAAGGTTTCAGTTACACTATGTGCTCTGCTGTGCAATGTACCGCGGTTATTTTAACAACAAGGAAAGGAACACATTTACGACATAGGCAAAAGTCTAATTGACCAATATATATGATACATGTTACATCATATAATCATGTAACTTTTCATAGTACTGGCAGTTACTTAAAGTTCTACACAGTGCTGCCGTCTCAAAGGCAAAACAGTGGGTGGTAAGAGCTAATTTTCTTTATCCTTGTTTGTCATTTGTTATGTCTGTATTGTGCACTTTTCTCTATTCAGCCAATTCACGGAAGGTTAAATTGCTGTGGTCACGTCCACATGAAGCACCACTCAGTTTTTGTTAACCTTCATCTCTGGGTCTGAAGCCCGTAACATTCACGGTACGATTGTGACTAAAGTAAATTGTTTATTGGAAAATATTTCTGCTGGGGAAACCATGAAAAATGATCGGATGCTTAAGGGCAAACTCCATGCCAAATTTAAAGTACACGTCAAGGATACTGAACATGGAGGTCTGGTTTGATTTCGCTTTCTTTCTCCCTCTCTTCTTTCCTATTTACTGCCTTGGTTTGGTCCTTTGCTTTTGACCCATCTTGTTATCTTAGCTTTGATATCATGATGAAGAAGAACATAGCTCCATTAGTCTATTAGATACTGGACTGAAACTCCATTCTGTTAACTAGTCAGAGCATTCAGTGGTGTTGTACGTTTATATGATGAATCTTTTTTTTGATTGAACTCATACCCAAATACCCTTAGTCAACTATCAGGAGCTCAAACAGTGTTACATATAGGTCACATAATTTAGCAAATAGACAAGTTATACCATAATACTTATGTTACATAAACTTAAGCTTAGCTCTTAATATATCAGATATTTTTAATCAATATATTCTGAGTTATGTAGACTTATCTTAGTGAAAACCCGCCATTACTTGATGCTAAGTTGAGTATTAGAAAAACTATACAAACCAATTGTGCTCTTAATCACTCCCAGCACCCACGTGTTGTCTAAATACAGCTTTATTTGGAGAATTATCTGAAATTAATACGTCAGATAACACTCTACACTGGGTGATTGCTGTCACGACCGTTTTCAAAACCACAGTTGCTTTCCGCTTTGACACAAAATACTTCCAGATGCATTAATCTTCCCTGTCCTGTTTCTCTCTCTCACTTCACCATCTTTCTCCAGCCGTTGCCTCTTTGTCACGTTATCTACGTCTGTCTCTGTGTTTACAGCCATACAGCTGTAGTGCAGGTTGTCTTACAATAATAATAACATGTTAAAACGCACAACATGCTTTTAAAAACAGACTAACAAATAGCGTGCTAGTAAAATGCCATGGCTCGTCGAGGTACAGCTCTTTACGTTCTAGTCTTATAAAACGTAAGGGGGGATTTCAAACAGCAGGGAGCTGTGATAATAACATGTATGAGGTTCAAACAAGTGTATTAACTTCATGAAAAGAGCCATGTGTGGGGCTTTACTGAGCTAAATGGGGCACTTAATGAGCCTGGCATGAATCTGGAATTGGATGGGGATGTGGAAAGGAGGGCTGTGGTACCGTGGGGACAAAAGAGCACCACAGTTATAACAATTCATCCTGTGGGGAACATGGGAACATTAACGGCTCTCCATCCAATAGTTATTGATACATTTCACTCACAATCTTGAATTTCAACCTCATGGAAGCGCGAGAGGAAAAGTTAGAAAATCACTGAAACCTTTAGGATTTGTCCTCTGGGCACCACGGCTACTTGCAACAAACTGTAATTCAATCGATCCAATTGTTCGTTGTTAAGAAATTTCTTTCAAAGCTTTTGACCCACAGTGACACAAGAGGAAAAGTCAGGGGATCACCAACATTATTTGGCTTTCTCCTCTGGGGGCCATGACTGACTGTGCAAAATCTCAGGCCAGTCCGTCTGATGATGGTGCTGGACCTACTGAGTGACTGCAGATTGATATGACATTCCCTGAAGCCCGATCCCAGTGTGACTAAAAATATTCCAATGCAGACTGAAACTAAACTTCTTGAGCCATTTGGACATTTGCAGTTCAGTTTAACTTGTGAAGCTGTGAACAGAGCAAGAGCAAGAACAAGAGCTTCTTTTGATTTAACGTATAATTGTGAAGTAAATGTTGAGTGCACAGTGTAATGGCTGTAGAATAATGGCACCATCAATGTTTAGATTGGTTCCCTTTAAACCTCACTTTCACTGTGCTATTTTGTTCACCACAGGGCACAAAATCAGTTTTAAATGAACGCTGACTTGAGATCCAGTCAGACTGGCAGCCTGGCACTATTTCTATCTGCTTTCACGTCTTCATGGTAGACTAAATAATTGGATAAACTCAAGTTGTGCTCTGTATTGTTGGTAGTTGCCAGTCTGTGGACAAAGCAAAGCAATCCAGTTGTCTTTGTGACAGTGGCGCCAGCGATAATACCACTTGGAAATGCTACAAGTGGTGAAATTGTCTGTTTCCACTTTAAAAAAATCAAATTCTTCTAGTTTTGTGGTATTAAACTGGCTGACCACTGTGCAGCCGTATGCATTCTCTCGTTTGCGCTGGCCGACACCACCTGGCTAGGTGTGATGATCCTAATGAGGATGTGTTCGCGGCAGACTCCAGGCAGACAGGTTTCTTACTTGGTGTCTGGTGAGCCTCTGGACAGGACAGAAAATCAATTTGAACTTTGGAAAAGAACGATATTGTTGCCGAAAGTGCATTTTTTGCGATCTGTCTCGCTGTCACACTATGTTTGTAACTCTACGGTGTTTCATGAACTGTCTGGCAGTTTTATTGAAAAAATATTGTTTGTAATCTGGACTGCAGATAAGTATACACTGCAGCACACACAGTGATGTATTAGAGCTCACTGATTTACACTAAATGATGTGGTGCACTTAGGTACAATTTTGAGGTACTTCAGTATTTCCATATATACTTTATACTCTACTTCATTTCAGAGGAAAATATTAAACTTTTTACTCCACAAAGAATTCGTAAAACGAAAGGCTTTCTCTAGAATCAGCGGTTGGTTTTTACATTCAGGGTTCCTGTAGAAACATGGAGGTTCAACTCAGTGGACCTTGTGGAAAAGGACCCGCTCCCTCTATTGACACAAAAAGCTAATTTCAAGGTGATGAAAACAAAACGATTCTTAGTTTCAACAATTATATGCTGATGAAAACATAATTATCAATATATATATTTAATATCTGACAGTAAAACCCCTTGAATTTGGTGCACTGGACCTTTAAGTTACCCAGCAGTATATAAAGTGGTTATATACTGCTGCGACACATGTTAATGCATCAATAATTATAATGCAGTGACATGAGTCATTCTGCACTTTTGCTTTACAACTTTAGATATACTTTGATTAGTTTGAAAGTACTTTTACTTAAGTAAGGTTTGAAAATAGGACTTTAACTTGTAATACTTTGGTATTTCTACTTTTACGACTCTACTGGCAATAGTCAAGTTTTCTGCTTCAACATATCGTGATGAAGTAGATGTTAACTGCACAATGTGATGGATATGAGTAATGAAACCACAAGTGTTTACAGTGGTTCTCTATAAACCTCACTGTCAATGTACAGTTCTGTCTACCACTGGGCTCATGGTCACCTGGGAAATGAAGGTTAGCTCACGATCCAATTCTCTTATAGACTAAATGATTCAATACACTCATGTTTTCTAATATGTTCTTGTTATTTGTGACTCGGAGGAAAACTCAAACGATCCAGTTGCCTTTGTAGCGGTGTCAACAACGAAACCACTTGGAAACACTAAGAGAGAAAAGTTGTCTGCCGCCACTCTAAATAAAAGGTCTTCGTACTTCTGATTGCCACTGGCCAACACAAAGTGTGTGAAAGTAAATTCACTTTCACAAAACAAAAACCGAAGCCCAAAAACAAACAGGGAAAGTGGACGCTCCGTGAATCACTTGTACGGAACAGTTGAGTTGCGGTTTGGAGCTGTTGCAGACATACAGACAGCAGGAGGGGCCGGCGAGGGAGGCAGCGAGTGGAGACACCTTCAGCCAGCCATACCATACACACACACACACACACACACACACACACACACACACACACACACACACACACACACACACACACACACTAATCAGCTGTCCTTCACGTATTGGCAATGGTAATTAGACGAAAAGGACTCGTGATCAGAATTAATCTGCCTGGAGTGAAAGACCAAATAAGATTCCTTCTGGGGCAGAGCTCGTTTTGGATCCATCTGAAGTCCTCCTTAATCTTCTCATAGCTACTGGCTTTAGTGGAGCCATAACCATAACACTGAGTCACTCAACTGTTCATTAGCCTCTGAGAGGAATGTCTGTGTCATGTGTTATGACAGAAGATAACGAGAGCCAGTATTTTGTGTTTTATTTTCATAACCCTCATTACAAAAGGATGACAAGTTCATGGATCCGGACTGCTTGTACACAGACGTATACACAGAGGTGCACGCACAGCTGGGAGGTTACATGCAAAGTTTTCTCACAACACCGAGAAAAACAAATATCTTTTATCAAGTTTACATCTGTTGCTTTCAACACTGAGTGTAATCTCATCGGTATCTACGAGTTCATTTGCATCCACAAGTGAGTCATCATTCATGTTTGTTTGTCTACGCAGATCACCGATGCTGATGTCACAAGTGAATCGGCGTGTGTGTTTGTGTGTGCGCATGCCGAGGCTCGTCTCCGCCTGCGTGATGTATCCATGTGGTTTTTATTTTTGACAAGTAAAGCGCCGCTGTCTGTGGCTTTCAGATAACAGCACCTCTCCATCTCTGTCGTGCCTCCTTCTCTGTCTCATTGTGAGGATGGATGTCTTTTTAATGGTGAGGGTGGGAGAAGCAGATCGGAGCTGGAGAACGGGAGCTGATGTTGGAGGGAGAACAGACACGTTAACCCCCTTTGAATTCCTGATAGCAGCTAACTCGCCAGGATGTTTCTCTGTCTGCCTGACGTGATTGGCCTTGAGCTTGCTCTGTGATTCCGCAGGTGATGATCTATTAGGGCTGGCTGATATGACCTTAAAATTAGAGACGGACTGATACAGTATGTCTTTTAGCTGATATTATCAGCCTGTCACAGGTTTATCGCATGTTGGGCCAAGATTAAGGCCCTGTCCCAATTCTCTCACTTGCTCTAAGAACACTTGCTATGAGTTCCCTCCACAGTAAAGTCCCCTCAATGAGGGAAGTGCAAGGGAAGATTTACCCCTAAGAAATGGGACACCACTAGTATGCAAATTGGTGTTCCCTCCGTCACGCGCATCATCGACGTGTCTGATTTCACCCCAGTCCAGTGGATGGCGGTGATACACATTGCCTGTGAACTGCAATACCACCATACAGAAGAAGTACTATTTTCATTCACGTTTGAAAATGCCGGTTCCAGCGGAGCTCCTGCCTGTTGTGTGGGCTATGTTGATTGGATAAGCACGAAACATCCGCATGTATACACCGGGACACACACCCCGGTCATGGGCAGACTCTTGCGAAGCACTCGGCATATTTACCAACGTCGTCAAATAACGATTTTCAAACTATAACTTAACAGTCCATTGCATATACATCTAACTAACATATTCCAACACGTTTCAGATTTTTTTCCAGGCATATTTGCGAATATAGCCTAATTGTCATTTGCACCGGTAGCCGCCATCTTTCTCCAGAAAATTGCCGCTGGCTGAGTGTGCAAGGCATCATGGGATACTCCCTTGCTCGCAAGCCTGGTCCAGAGCTGACTTGGTGCTCCTTGTGTTGATATTTTATGAAAGCAATGATTAGAGAGGCACCAATTACAATTTTCTTGTGTTAGGGTTGGGTACTGAACTCGGTGCTTTTAAGGGTACCGACTCAACAGAGCTGAACCCTCCCACATGAACGACAAGGCAATTTCATCAACATTGTCATCAAAGTATGTCCGAAACCGTAGTATGAAACCAATAGGACAAGAATTTAAGAACATAATATCACATAATTCAAGCACCGTGACAACAACACAACGAAAGTGCCGGTGTTTCTTCCACTTTGGATGAGGCAAACTAGACGCTGCAACGGTGTATTGCCCTCTACCTATTGATGCCCCTTTTGACACTTTTATGCATTTTTTCATGTAGTCTACTAATGAGCTGATATTCCATCAATTTCTTCAGTTTAGTTCGAGTTTCCAGGTTGAGTAGGGTGCACAGAGTAAAGATCGGAGTAAAAACAGTTTCAGAGTCTGAGTCCGTTTCTGCCAACATATTGATTTATACATATTATACTGTATGTTGATCATTTCAAATCTTATCAAAAGCACTTCATAAATACTAGAGCTGGGCAAAGTCCATTTGTCAATATTACAATGTTTTCAACCAAATACCTCTAAATCATCCACCTTTTTATCTCCCGACCTTCATCTTTCCCTGCTGACGTCTCTGACTGAGCACTATTCTGGCAAGTTCACAGGTCAGACTGACAAAGTGTTTCATTAAAGTCCTGCATCACCTGGGAAGCCAAGACTTACTGTGAGGGCAGCAGAGTTTGGTAGTGAGACAGAGATGGATGAACAGGGGCTGTTCGTGTGGAGAGCAGGTGCTGTCTGGAGGAAGGAGCCTGGTGCGTGTTGTGTATATGTATGTGTTTGGGTGTGTGTGTCCAACAGAGAACCATTTGGGGCAACATGCATGCGAGAGGCCAGGCCACAGGCCAGAGGAAAAAGCTTTTGTGATCAGCCCTGACCTGAGCTGGCCTGGTTTATAACTAAAGGTGTGTGCTGCTGTCGTCCACTTGAACAAAACAAACTAAACCTTGGAGGGCGCCATGTGTTTCTGTTTACCTGCGACATCTGTTGTTGGGAATTAGTCATAAAATACACTTGAGGATTTACTTAACTGCCTCTTTGCTTAGTATCAAAGCACGCACAGTGAAAACTGTTGACATTTCTGAGCAAAGTATTAAAAAATAGATTAATACAGATGAACTGTGCAATTAATAGTTTCAAAATGTTTCGGTTATCTGTGCATCATATTTAGATGATCTAAAATTGCAAAGTACAATTTGAAAAGTAATCTGTTGCAGTCTGTTAATGTTGCTTGATGCATCTTTTTCACAGTTTTTGTTCGGCCTACTTAAAGCTGAAATCTTTAACTTTTTAACATGTTGCCTGCTTTTTCAGCTGTGGATGAATTAATGAATGAGTAAGCAGTTTATTTATTTGACTGTAGTTTATATAAACTGAGTACATGGAGACACCTATTACTCATTACATTATGAATCATATTTCAGACATTTCATACCCAAACCACGTCCATGTGACAGAAGTAGCCCCTCGTTTTAAACACGTGCTCATTATTTTGTCTTGGCCGGTCAGAGTCCTGCCTCTTGTTGGAAACTCCCCTGTTCTGTGTCTTGTGTTTCTAAGGTTTGTTTTTATGCAAATGTCTTTGTATTCGTGCTGCGTGCGAGAATGCAAAAAGTTGTCCAGATGATGGAAAGCATTTTCATAAAGAGCTAGATTAGAGACAGAATGAAATAACAAAATAGCAGTAAATGAAACAATGGAAATGTTCTATCATCACACGATACATATCATCGTATCGCACAGCCCTGGTGCCATACAGAGTGTAAAATACGTTGATTCCAGTGTGCTTGCTTTCGTTTGAACCACATTTATTGGCATTGTCAACCAAGACAGGTGCAACTCCAGAAACTGAACATTGTGTGCATGGACTCAGGCCGTAGTTGGTGCCAGGTTTGGTCTAACCAGCCCGAATTTGAGGGCCATTAGTCGAAAACAGTAAGTGAAAGATGACTCATCTGAAATGTTTTTGCAATATTTTAGTAATTAAATTATTCATTTAATTTTGCAACTGTGAATCAAACTGTATATCAAGAATCACCTGTTGAGGTTGTTGTAAATACTCATTTGAGAGTATGTCGAGTTCTGCAGGAACTGTATTAACCCTATCTAGAGGCAGGGTCCAAAATTAACTGTCGATCTTCGACCGATGTCTGACAAAGTGAAAAAAAAACTTGAAGTGACTATAGAACTGCAAATAACACAATGTTATTATGAGATGTAGCAAATGCTACATGAAATTCTTCATTGTGGTGCCCTGTCATAGCAACAGTGGGCAAGGAGGGTCAATCCAAGGATTATGATACAGTTACTTACTGTCATACATCGCATGCTGCCACCGCTGTGCAGTGATGCACAACGAAACCTAGTCAGTCAGCTTATACGTTAAAAAAAATACGTTAACCTTGCACGACTGATCAGCCTGAATCAACTCTCTGGATGCCATGCTGTTTCCATTAACCAAAGAGGACATGGTTCCTTTATTTGAGACGATGACATGCTGTAGGGATGAAAACATTGAATAAACAGTCCTGGCCAAATGGAGGGATAGCATGAGTTTACAGATTAGTCCTTCCCACAGGGTGGAGGGGCCTGTTTCACAATGTGCTTTCACTCAGCCCCTATCTTGAGTTGCGTGAGAGATTTCCATATCTCACACACTCTTGTAAATCACAATTGAACAGTAGTAACTCAGAGAATGAACTCCAAACACGTCTGCTTTCAATTTGGGCCCAGGGGTCCTGCCAAGGCTGGGGCAGACTCAGAGACCACCCCTCAGCGCAGATTACCGGCCTCATCACCTCTCGGGACTGCAGGAAGGCCGGCCCCGCTCCCCTCACAGGACACACACCTCACACCTACGCAGCTGGGGTTGCGTGAGGTGGAGGATGGCGTGTGTGGTTGGGGAGGGGCGCTTCATACAGTGGAGTCTCTGAACCCCACAATAATACACTCTGATGGCACGCACAAAGAAAAGGAAACCACTCACAGAAAAGTTTAAAACATAATGATACACTTAATTTCTCTTTCTTTATTTTACCTCTTACGCAAAATAATTAATATTTAACACTTTCAAAGACTTTAAAACACTAGAAGGTGTGATAGTCCAGAGATTTTTCCTCTATGATGTGAGCTGGTAAAAATATATATGACTTGTCGGTTCACTGTGCGTGCTTCAAAGTCCTGGCTCTATCTGATCTTTGAAATTACACAATTCGTGAGAGCTAGTGAGAGTTATATTCTCTCCCTCCAGCCCACTGCTGGCCTTACTCAGCAATTGGACACACTAGTTCACATTAAACACTCCCCAGTTACAGACTGTGTGATCCTGTATCATGGAATGCGTGCATGAATCAGTTTCAGAGCTCATCAATATAGTTTCTCCTGTGTGACTTCGCTGTGGTCACACCACTCATCTGCACCACAGACCAGCGTAGCTCTGGGGCCACAGCGGAGAAGATTACAGTGATGTTGTAAAACCCGCCAAGGTCGGGGAAAGCTGTCTGCTGAACACTCACTGTGGTGCTTTCCATGTTCTTGAAACAGACAGTGTGGGTTGCCATATCCCTGAAGGTGGTTTTGCAGTTGTGGTCTGACTGAGCAGTGGGCTCAGTGCTCTGTCAGGGCCTCTGTGAAAAGAGCTGGATGAGAGTTTGAGAGCAGAGGAATGAACAGATGCTGTAGTGGCAGAAGGGCATTAGGATATACATACACGGGATACGTATACTCAGCACAGGACGACAACATAAACAGCAGTGGCATCTTTTCGTTAGAGCTGTCAAATAAATCACATGACTAGTTGAAAATCGTGAGAACGTTCGATCAGTGTCACAAGAAGACATCCTCAAATGTCTTAGTGTCGTAGAGGAGTAAAGAAACCAGGAATTATTCACATTTAAGTAGCTGGAATCTGAGAATTTTTCACATTTTCTTTCTTAAAAAGTTACTCAAAGCAAACTTGTTGGTTCAGTGCTGCAGCTCTAATCTTTATATTCAAATCCTCAGGCTGAACGGAGTTTACTGAGCGACACTGGCACCGACTTCATCAGTCACTTTTAAACTGGAGCTCCCCTCAGTGCAGGTGACTGGGCGTCATCTCATTAATGATGTACAGTGTGTTGTATGAAAGGCTGTGGTATCCACATAGATAATCATGATGCATGTATCCCCTGGTGACAAAGAGGTTCTGGTGCTGACCAGAAGCACAACAGCCTGGTTCTGACTGGAGACCCTCAGTACGTGCCATTCCCCGTCTCATCACTCCTCACAACCCATTCGCCAGTATAAATGTTAGCATTTTGTACCATTCTCTAAAACCACGGAAACCAAGATCAAGCTGTACGTTTGTTTAGGCTGAATTTTCTATTTCTCTCCCATCACACTGCCGTGCTTATACTCCGCTTAGTTTCTGGCACAAAAACCGCTCGGTTATGGCTAGGAAAACATCATTTTTGGTCGCCACAAACACAGCTGGAGAGCTCCCCAGCACTCCTCAGAAGTATCCAGCGGTGTCACACTTACAAATGCCGCAACCCAGACTTGAAATGCAGTCGTCCGTTTGACAGCCTTGTTGTTTGTAACTCCACCAGCGTGGATAAAGTGCACTAAAGTCATGTAATAAATGGGACAGGGCATGTTTTGTACCAATGGCAGTATGGTACATAGCCTCCGCCATGACAGACTTGGACATTTCTGTGGTTTGCAGGAATGTTAACATTATATTCTGGCGACTTGGCTGCGCCTCGTCTCATTCTGTGTTTGCATTCCACAACTTTCCCAGACTTTTGTCGCACATGTCCCAAATTATTCCAAACGTGTTGCTGGCATCAAATTGAGAACAAGCTGATATTTACGTAAATCAAGTATGTTAATTAGGTAAATATATCATCGTTGTACTGTTTTAAAGTGTTATGTGTCAAAAAGGATTAACAAAATATCACTGTCTTTGACTGAAAATCTTTATACCAAACTAAATAATACAAAAGTGATTTGTCATGATCACGCTGCAAATGTTTTTGTTTTTTAGAAACTTGTAGATGTTTCCCAGGAAGAAGCTGAGATCTCACGCTCTGCCCAGACATCCTCACTTTGGCATGAATTCATAGTAAACAGCCGTGGCTGTCTGGAGATTACATGCCCACCAGGACCTCACAGGCGTAATGTGTCACTGATCTGATTGAGACATTGTCTGTTTACGTAGCAAATACCAAAGCAATGAAAGATATCACAGAGGTATCATTTCATTTAAATTTTTTAAGTTGTCCAGGAGTAGCACCACGCTGGAACGGTGGATTGCTAGACGAGTCTCGGGCTTCTCCAAAACCACAACAATTGTATGACTCGAAAATACGGAGGCTGGTAGAATAAACATAGCTGTGTGGTCAGGGGGAACCACACACCGAGGCCATGTGGGACGAGAGGAGAGCTTGTTAAAGCGCCCAGAATAATGTGAGAACATCGACAACGTGTTTACTGATCCACAGACAACCTGCAACTTCATCAGAGACAGACACATGTGGAGGTTTCACAAGGCGGTCTGTTAACACGTTTCCTGGAGCATGCCAGAGCGCTCTCCAAAACTAATGAGTGATTCCTCCATATTTGACGGCATTACATAAAGACAGCCGGTAATAAAACAAACTCACGCTCTGTCGGCGCGGCCATTCAGGGATGGGAGTCTCACATGAAAAAGCATGACAGAATTTTCTGAGAACCTGAATAATCAGCTTACATTGGAGTTAAGTAGGAACAGAGGGTGGTGGACTCGTGTTTGCTTTCCATTTTCAGCTCTGGCACGAATTCAGGCCACCTTGAAGAGTCTGAAAACCATTATCCGGGGCCGTTGGTCAAAAGTGCAGACTGTATAAGATATCACAGCGCTGTGCCTCACAGAGAGACAGAGCGATGAGGATGAAGATGGAGGGGGAGCGAGCGGAGGATGAGGAGGGGTGGTATCATGGATGAGATATCGTGCGAGAGGGGGAGAAATTGAGACTAACAGAAGTTCAACACGCCTTCCTGCGCAGACATCTCAATTGCAGCCGGCTTGCCGTGTCATTCATGTCGATGTGTTTGGTTTCACAGAAACAAAGGAATCCTCTCAAAGTGATGTAATTCAGAGCGGCCGTGTGTCCATCTGAAGTTACCTTCATGGTTGTCTGACACACCACCTTTTGCATGCCACAGCAGATTAGGTAAAGACAGGCCTGCAGACAGGCCCCTCTGTCCCCATTGTCTCCTCCACACGCAGCCAGTGAACATGCATTGAGAGGGGTCACGCACATGAAGAAAGCATCAATCGCTCTCTCACATGGCCCCGAGCGAGCCGCTGACTGATGCCTCTTAAAAGGAAGGAGTAATAAAGATAGGTGTGTGTAAACGTAGGTCTGTGAGTGTGACCTGATTTGTGGCAACTTTAATGCGTTGTAGTTGGTTTGGCTTCATAAATGTGTTTGTCGACACGTGTGTGTGTGTGTGCGTGGGAAACAGGTCAGATGGTGTCATTGTGAGACTTTCAGGCAGCAGATCCCTCCACTGGATTAACAGCTGTTGGATGTTACAGCATTAATCTTGAATGACAATAGTGGAAATGTAGAATACCATGGGGCAAAACTGATAGTCTACGCTGCGTTTTGGCATGACAGGCTTAAGATAGTATTACAGCTCTTATTGAACCTGTTTCTGAGGCCCCAGCTGGAAAAAGAGGGCATACTGGTAACTTAAAAGAAAAGCAGAGTCGACCGAAGGGATTACTCAAAGTATACAAAGTCAACAGTCACGCATTTCTTTATTTGTGTTTTTCTTTATTTGGATCCCCATTAGCTTCCACCGAGGGGCTGCTAGCCTTCTACGGCAACGACACAAATTGAAGTAAACAGCGACTTAAACAACAAAATGAAACAGGACAGCCAAAGATCAGAAATATAGTCTGATGTAAATGAAAGGCTAAACACTAAAATTACAGATCGAATACAAAAACATATTGTAGAAAAACCAAAATTACAGTATAACTAAAACAAATTATGTCTACACAAGAGGAATCTATTTTTGCTTCAGCGTCTAGGAAAATCTGCTTTTGATGTTATCCCCAATCGGCAGAATACATGTTGGCATTTTACGGACCTTTCTGCAAACCACAGAAATTTCTTTATTTCTTTATTTTGCATCTTTACGTTTCTTTGGGCTCAATTTTCAATGTTATGTAACACTGTTCTCATGTGCTGGTTAGGTTAAGGCACAACAAACACTTGGTTAGGGTTAGGAAGAGATCATGTTTTCGCTTAAAATACCTGGTTCTGTCACCAGAAATGTGACTAGAAAATGTCCCGATGTTGTTGAAACAGATAGACATTGAAACACAGTCTTGAACCACCCTCCATCCAACACACCTGAAAAGCCACATTCCAATGCCGATTCACTGGAAACGCGCATGCCACTGTTAACAGGAAGCTGATTATATACTCTGGTTGGATGCTTATGCCGTTTTTCCACCGACAGTACCAGCTCGCCTCGCCTCGGCTTAGCGTGGCTCTACTTGGTTTGGTTTCAGAGGCGTTGCGTTTCCATCTATAATTAGTATCTCTTCAACGTGGGCGGGTCGTCATCAATGACGTACTTATCCACGCGACACATAAACAGGGCTAGCTGTGGGCTACGCAAAACACGTCTTGTCGCCCCCACCATCAAGCTCGTTCTGGATGCGTCTTCAGCGACAACACTCAGGAGCGTCTCCACCTCTGCCACCTACTGAATGAGGTCGGGAATCGGGACTGCTCCTTCAAACGTCTTTGATAGCTTGTGATCAAAACACTGTGAGATGCTTTGCTGTTGTCTCTCTTTTCCATCATGGTATTATCATCTGTGTTTGCTTGTTCACATTTGCCGGAGATGCATCAAAACACTTAACGTGTGTGTGTGTCTGAGTCATCGTTTCCAAATATGTCCGTTTCTGCCAATCCAGACGTAAACACTGAAAAATTGAGTTGATGAATATCTTCACCCTTGAAGGAGTTTTCCAAGAGCAAAATTTTCCGCAACCTAAAATGCTGTTTACGTGTGTACGAAAGGCCAAAATGCAGAGAAAAGCTTGGTCTTAAAAATACCTGTGTACGCGTGGACAGGGCCCGCGAGGCTGCATCACTACGATACGAAGAGCTGGAGAATATTCAGGCTTTCCTGTAACACAGGGGAATTTCAGGTCAGATATTTCAGTCATCTTTTTAAAAATATTGAGTTAAAACGTAAGACAAAGATAAAAATGAAATATCTCGGTGAGTAATTTGTATAAAAACAGTAAATAGCTTAAGACAAGAGTAGTATGCTGTTCAAAGAGCAAATCATCCAGTTCAATACCGGGGAGTTTAGTCTTGTCTGTTTGTGTTAGCTTTAATAATGGATTATTACTGAATGTTTCCAATTTCAATTGATTATATTCCCTGGAAATCCGCTGATACACACGAATATCGTCCAAGTATTCCCCGAGGACTAGGAAATGAGCCCAGGTTGATTTTATAAGAGGCAAATTATCCCCCTCTAATGATAGGAGAGCGGGGCGATATCTTTTAAATATTAGATCATTAAATGAGATCATCTAAAAGTCATCATCCCTTGACAGCAATCATGACAGATCCACAGCAGTCTACCTCCGACTCTCACGCTAACACACTGATGTCATTTAAAGCCTCCTCTTCAAAACCGATTGTTGTTTACAGACACTTAAACAGTAATGGACTTTCATCACGTTATGCAGAATTAGTGGAAAAAAACAGGTATAAAAGTAAAGGAACAAATCTGGTGATGTCACGTAATCAGAACCTTTACGTGGCGATTCACAAGTGATGGGTCTCTCCCTCCCAGAAGAAGCAAGTGCAGAGCTGCCTCCGATATGTTTTCATTCTTTTTATTTTTTTCTTCATAGTCTGACCACCTGCAACTTGCATATGTCATGCTAGTGCCAGTTAAGACATAAAGTAAATGAAAGCCAGACCTGTGCTTTGGGGTCTAGAAGGAGTTGTAAGGGGGACGTGTAATGGGAAAGCAGCACACTCCCTCTGCACTGTACACAACAGTCATTAGGCAACCCATCTGCTCAATGCTCGCATGCTAAGCTGTAATTTTCAGGCTTTGGTGTGTGTGTGTGTGTCTGTTTCTGTGTGTGCGAGAGGCCGGTGGTGGCGGGCTGAGAGCAGGAGAGATTCCTGTGCGTGTGCATCCATTGTGTGTGTGGGTTTGTGCGTGCATGCTATTATCTGGATGTCATCATAACCACAAAATCAGGGCCTGATAGTATCTTCCCCTCCCCCTGCCCCTATCCCCAGCCAGAGTCACGAGAGCCGAGGGTCCCCTTTGGCCACACACACGCGCGCGCACACACACACACACACACACTGACACATAGACACTGCACCATGCGTCCACATTTTGTAGGTAAACATCTCCAGATTGGGTGGAATTCCCGCCTCTGTGGGAAATGTGCCCAGAACCATTTGTAAACCCTCTTCTCCGCCGCCTCTTAACTCTTTACAGATTGTAGAAATTCCTATAGTAGGTTCTCAACCCTTTCTTTGTGGGTCGTGACAGGCCAAGACCAAAAAAAAAATAAAAAATGCAATCACGCAAAACACAATATATATTCATTTTTTTAGGCTGAGCCCTCGGAGGTTTGGTCGCATGTATTCATTTGAGAGCGCACGCACACGCAGCACACTATAGCCTGTTGCTTCTGTATAAATATGTGGTCAGCAGACTTCAACATAACATAGACAGTTTACATGTAGACAACACTGTGAATGATATAGATTTACTGTATTGTGTTGCATGTTACGCATTAAGCCCCTGAGTTTACTCCGGGGGGAAAGTGTTCGTCTGGTTCCCCTTTACGAGCATCAGAGTCTACAATCGCATGGAGGCGTTGGCAGTCGGCCAGCCTCCGCTCTGGTCATGGCTAAACCTGAGCCATATGCCTCATCTAAATCAATAATAGATTGTGATATGTGTAATAACATTTGTTTTATCATACTTAGCACGAATATTGTTCCCATAAATATAAAATATTGTGGCAACTGAGCTTGAGTTCGTAAAACGTCTGCACGCTCAGTGTCGTCCTATGTACCGCTGGACCTCTTACACACAGGCTTGGGAGGTAACAGAATACATGTAATGGGATTACATAATTAGGATACAAAAAGGGGATTACTAACAGGATTACAACGTCCAGTTTTAACATACTTAGTAACATACTTAGTCATTCTCCAGGCTTTTTATCAATCTTCAGCCATGTCACAGGTTCAACAGGACTCACCTGAGTCCCTGACGCACATGGGACCACAGAAGAAGAGAAACTCTACCGGAAACTCAAATGCACCATAAACACATCATCAGGTAAAAAAGAAGAGGAACATTTATTAATCCCTTTAGAGAGAAATGGAATCGAACCCCTGACCCTCTGCCACCGTGGATACAAAAAACTGTCAACATATTATGGTTTATTGAAGAGAGATAATTATTTAGCATATTAAAGCAGAAATAGACAACATTTCAGCTTCCCTGCCTCCTAGCGTTTTCCGGTGGTAGTACTGGTGGTGCAGTAATCAGGCAGGTTTTGTTACATATTTAGCAGAAAGAATGTCATAATTTTTCTGGGAAATTCCGGCCAGGCGGCAGAAAGCTCGACCTAAAGAAAACCAATCTATAGGCGGATGGTGTCATTTTTCGACAGCCATTACACTGTGCAATCAGTATTTAGATAAAGCAAAAAAAAGTTGTCTATTGACAATTTAAATAATCATATGTGTAGTAAAAATACACATTCAGGGCCTCCAACAGTACAAACCCACAAGCTGGAAAATATCAATATCAGTTCAAACAGATCAAACTTTCTTGCCTAAATGTCGCCAACCGCACCGTCATCTGTGGTCGATTTTTTTATGCATGCACTCTTGACACAGAGGGGAACAAATGTGGTTTTGATGGGGTTTGATTCAGTTTACAGTAATCTGTGATGATTGAGTTCATATTTGCTTAACCCGCGGCCGCAGTGTAAACAGCGATGTGTGTCACCTCCGCGGGCAGCTCCTTATCTTGTACGAGCAGCGATTTCATCGAGCGTAGGAAGTGGAAGATCACAGTGGATCATCCGTCTCTGGGGAGGTTGTGCAACAGGGTCAGACACAAGTTGTGTCCAAATACTGACGCACCAACTAAAGCACATGTGCACCAGCAGATAGACACAAACACAGACACTTGCCGTCCCGAACATAAACAAGACTAAAGCCATTGAATGGCCGTCAGTCCACACTATGTTAAAGACGTTTTCCTTCCACTTAAATGCCCTGTGTCTTTCCTAGAACTGTAATTTGTTGCCATTTAACATTGAGGGCACTCAGAGACAGATAACGTACATCAAAGTCATCTCTCAGCAAGGAGCCTGCCTCCATGCAATGGAAAGTTGCTATTCGTGACTGACCATGGAAAATCTCACATGCCTCCCTGGTTGTAGACCACCGGTCTCAGCTCACAATACAGCCGACTCACTGGAAGAGTAATAAACAAAGTAGATCCTAATGGATGAATGTGAGGGCTTTTATTTGATCTGGGAGATTCTCAGAGACTTTAGCCTCAAACGTAAGAGCCCGCTGGAGTGACGACAGGTCAGACACAGGCCTACAGCAGCCTCTCTGCCATATTTACAATCTAAGTCCAGTCACTATAATATCTGTGTTAATGCAACGAGCTTTGGTCCTACTCCTAACACATTTCTGTCTCAACAGTTTTTGAGGTCTTGTTTTTTATCTTTCAAAGTCTTTCAGCTTCTGCTTGGAACGTCCTGAGGAATGTTTGTGACATACAGGTTTGTGTACAAAAATGTTTGCATCATCTGTCGCAAAGCTAATGCAGGATGGATTCAGGGTAAATATTACGTCTGGGGATGTCTGCAATAGCCAATCTGTATTTTACAGACATGAAACTTCAGTCATTATCTATTCACCCTCATGCCGATGGGACAAAGTCTGGTTAAATTTTGTAGTCCACAAGACACACAGCAGCGTTGAAGCATTCCACTGAAAAACTGAGGTAGACTGGAACTTGTTTTCATCGTACAGCCATACACTACAGTGTGTTTGGTGTAATCTAGTGTCTGGAAGCCCCCTGATCCCAAATTAATTTGAAAAGATGTTATTTAGACACTTTTTTAAGCTGAAATCTTCACTATAGCTGCTAAGTGAAAGCCGCACACAAGCTTGAGTGTAAATCACGTCTGTCCAATTCAATTTGGGACGCTATTTTTTTGTGAAACTCCAGAAATGTTTTATGGACTACAAATCTTGACCGGGCTTCATTCCATCATGAAGGGGGTGAGTAGATCATGACTGAATTTTGATATTTGGGTGAACTTTTCCTTTTAGTGATGGATGACGCTGAAGCAATTACTCACTGATCTTAATCCAGATGTTCAACAGTAAACTGGGACACAACTTCTCCCACTATGGGAAATAATTCACTGAAATTCAACTCATTCTGCATTGCAGCGAGTGAAGCACATTTTGAACTAAATCGACAAAAAAGAGAAACAATCACAAACATATGGAAACATACAGTATATAACCATCAGTGCTTATGCTCAGTGGGAAACCACACAGAGAGAGATATAAGTTACAGCTGCATCGTTTTCATTACAAATCTTCACTGTACCAAGTAAGAGACAGCTCAGAGAGCCTTTCTACAGACAGTGGAGTGTGAATGCAAAGCACGTAAGATCATCATTCGTTTCTTGTTCTTGTCTTTTTTACGAGGGCCCCATTAGCACCAGGATAAGCCTCAGCTGTTCTCCTGTAGTGCTGCAGTGATGCCCTGGCCGTCACATCTTGTTCTCCAGATGTTGGAAAACACGTTTGTTCGGTACAGAGCCCAACTACAGAACCATCATCGTGATTAAAATGGGTTTTTTCTCTCGTGAAAATGAAAATATCACACCCAATAACAATGACCAATTGCAATTTACTGCAGTCATACAATAGAGTACACATAGAGGGACAACAACACTCTCACCCTTTCAACAAACTATAAATTATAAATCACAATTTTTTAAGAATTCCTTGTAGATTTAAGTGTTCTGTTTACATCCTGGTGTGATTTACTTTCATAAATCGTTCTGCTCTGTTCTTCAAACATTTCAGTCCTAGAAAATATGCGATGGAACAACATTTCACATCGTGAAGCGATTTTTACTTTGACCCAGATTCACATTTAATTTCCAACATCATCTTTCTACAAATATTTGTAGATAACATTTTAGCAGAATTTTGAATTGATCTTCAGTTGATTGATGTTCCACAACAAAGAATTCCTCGCAATTGTTGCAGCCTTCCTGAGCCCGTTGTCATCGTTTCAGGTCACAGTTCGGGCGGATGGCGCAATAAAGCCACGACAGCTGCAAACCAGAGAGAAATGACAATTCATATCCAGAGAGAAATTTGCATGAGAAGAAAGAGACCCTGAAGAAGACAATAATCCAGCGATAGTAGGCATGCTGTGAGCTTCCAGAAATAAGTGCGGTATTTGATCTATATTTACAGTACGTGGAGGCTAAAGACACATGCAAGCCTTTCAACAGGAGCTGAGTTATTCGCAAGCGGAGGTTTTATTGCTCCACTTCTGACAAGCACTTTCACAGCTGTGGCTCCTCTGAGCTCGGCTGTCGGCTCAGGACATAAATCACTCCGCTGACTCCGACAGGTCAGCAGCGTGACAACAGAAGGTGAGTTCATCGCGGTGCACCCACTCTGTACAAACCAGCATCCTGTCTGCCAAACGGTTTGACACTGTCTCATGTTAATGGGGCGGCTGTAGAGCAGGTCGTCTAGTAATTGGAAGGTCGCTGGTTCGAGTCCTGGCTCCTCCTAGCTGCATGTCAAAGTGTCCTTGAGCAAGATACTGAACCCCAAATTGCTCCTGATGAGCAGTTGGCACCTTGCATGGCAGTAGACTTAGAAACATGAGTCCATTTACCATTTAATGAAAGCATGTAAAGGGTCACGTCTCCTGTCAGTGAATGTGGTCCTGTTGCTTTTGCATGAACGTGAAGTTGGAAGCCACCAATCCCATAGCCTCAGCCTTGGCATTCGAAATATGTATGGGCATCTAAATATACCCTGTCCACTGGTTTGATTTTCTAAACTAAACTCACAGGGATGAGCGGGGGAGGATAGAGGGGGGAGGACATGCAGCAACGACGGAGGAGGAGAAAGGAGAGAGTCCCATCCTGCACTATGCATCCTGGACCTGACCTGGAAGCTGGACTCCCTTCTGTGCCACATCTGTTTAAAGACAATGCTAAAGACAGGGAAGCTATGAGCCGTTAGCCTGCCATCCCACTGTGGGGGCGGGATGTCACGCTGGTGCCCTGTGCTGCAGCGAAAGCTTCGGCTGGCTGCACTTGGTGACATGTTTGCAGTTATGAAACAACAACAAACTCTTTCCAGCTTCTCTTGTACTCGAACAAGTCACATCATTAACTCGACAACTGTGTAGGGAGACTTCAGGGTTTGCCATTCAGAATGTTTAAGTGTTAATGTTTGGTCTGCAGAAACCACAGACATGTCTGACTTTCGATTTCTTATTTTTTAAATGATCGTTGGTTGTGGAGTCATCCATTGATGTACTACCAGGACATTTATGGGGTTATGAAACTGTCTCAGTTGAAGACTTCAGCCTTTTTATGACCAATATTATGAGAGGGGACAATCAATAAGAAAACTGGCTACTTCTACTCAGTTTTGATGATTGTTCTTAACGCCTGTCTTGTGGTACGGTAGGAAAACAAAGTTTGCCTTTCTTCACCATCGCCATTTGACAGTTATTAATCCTATAAAGCCACGATGACGTCATTGCCATGAATCACGCAAACAGCTGTGTTTGGAAAAGAAAAATAGTAGAAATCAAGATTTAAGATTTTTTTTCACTCGCTCCCAAAAACAAATTCACATGCTAGCCAGATCAGTATCACGACGACAGGAGGCTGTGGTCCTCATACCGCTTTTGTCCATAGGGGCTGCCATAATCAAGAAAACATGTTCCTCGTGGATGCTTTAAAGGAGTAGTTTAAAAAAATATATTTATCAGCAGTAACATGCTGGAGGCACAAATGAAAAGAAACGAGATGAAGGTGTTAATTGATGAGCTTTAGGGATGCTGATAGAGGGATTTTCTTCCCTTTGGACAGAGCCAGGCTAGCTGCTTCCCTCTGCTTCCAGTCTTTATGCTAAGCTAAACGGCCACTGACGCAAGCTACAAAGACAGTGGTTTGCCTCGGGAATTTCTGCCAGAAAGCCTTTCTAAGATGTGGTCAACATTAACAAACACAGTCACAGTTTGGTTAGGTTTAGGAAAAGATCATGGTTTGAGGGGAAAAGGCTGAGGTTAGAAGTCCTTTGATGGACTTCCATCCATCTCTGCCTCCTCTCAAAACGTGGACCTCATCGTCACTCTTCACACCACATCACCTGAATTCCTACAGTAAAGGCTTTTTGCTAAAAGGAATGAAGGCAAACTTCTTGAATGTGCAGGGAGTTTCACATTTGCAGAACAGTGATGAGAGTGGTATCAATCTTCTCATCTGACTCTTAGCAAGACTGATTCTTAATATTTTTTATAAAACTGTTGAAATGTCACTTTTAATTTGGGCTTTCTCATGTTTATTTTATCCTGACGCAAACTGAGATGGAATTGAAAACAATCAGGCAGATGTTCAGTCCTGTCCAGCCTGGCTGTGTCTAAAATTGCCCAACCAAGTCCAGTTTAGATCCGCAACGATTAATCAATTGTTATCTATTATATTTGTAATGTTTTGAAGAATCTAGAAAAGAAAGGGCAAAGCTCCCCCTGATTCCAGCTTCTTAAAGGTTTCTTTCCTCCTCTGTGACAGTAAACTAAATATCTTCGGGTTGTAGACAAAACAATTTAGCTAAATTTGAGGACGTCATCTTGGGCTTTTTTTCTGACATTTCATAGACTAAACTTATCAGTTAGTGAAGAAAATAATCAAGCATTGTTCACTGTGTATTTGCTTCACTCACCTAAATAGAAACACGAGGGACTAAAAACCCAAATCTGACTGAAGAATGTCCACTGGACGTATTTATTCATTGCCTAACCCTCCATACATTTATTATAAACCCAAACCCTCTAGACACTCAAACACCCACAAACCCCACTCAGAGCACATACCGCACACATACCATGTTCGCGTGTGATGCAGAGGGGCTGCGTGTGGACTTGGCTGCCGCGGCTGTTTCAGCTCTTGGAAGTTGGATTTCATCTGGAATAACAGCCCCGGTCGATGGAAGTTGTTGCATAAAATTGAGACACGCTTCTACATACCTTGTAAAAATGAAAACAGCAACAAAAAAAAAAAAAAAAAATAGAAAGGGAAAAACAAACTGGCTTGTCACGCATCTTGCACAAGTTGAGAAGTGAGAGCAGCGATGATGACCTCAGGGCAGATTGTACAGGGTTGGCAACCGTGCAGGTTCTTTAACAGCGTGTGCATGCAGGGGCACGCATGATTAAGCAGGTGTGTATATTAGATCATATATATTTATATACACACATACTGTTTACACTATACGACTTGCGTGACTGTGCGTGCATTGGTGTGCATGTATGAATAATGATCTACAGAGGGAGTTTGGCAGCGGTACAGCGACGGTTAGCACCGCAGTGTGAGCACTTTAGCGGTGAGGGCCGTTTGTGGAGAGTATACAAGCAGGCGGCCTGCTGAGAGAGGTACACAGGCTTTGGCTGCCAGATGCCAGGCTGGAGATATATTAAAAAGACTCTGTCTCGTGTTTAAGGAACTGTCAGAAATTAGATTATATTAACTCGATTAAGGTTATTAGGTTCTGCATAAAACAGTTTTTGGCAACCAAAAATTAAACGGCTTATAAAACCCAGTGTATACATCAACGCCAAGGGAATAATATCAATGTACTATTTTTATCAAATGAATCAGCAAAGATTATCTGAAAGGACGACGGCTGCTCGGAGGTGTTTATAAGGATTAATACCGCACTTCTGGATCTCTAAATAAGGTTAGAGGGTTTACATGGCAAGGTTAAACATGATGAACTTGTGTTTATCACACCGTCCCCCTGTCTCAGTCGGATAAATAAAAGTCTCTGGCACTAAGTTGGTGCCTGAGATCGAGTTGTATGAAGCTCGAGCTGGGAGGGTCCTCCTTTGCCCTCCAAGCTCTTCAGCAGCATCTTCCCACCGCAGCTGGGAAATCCACTCTTGAGAGATTGTCTCTGTGTTGACAGATCAATCGTTCGTGCCGATAGCGGTGCATTCCAGGTATGTGAGGAGCCTCACGCCATATAATTTGAGGAGGTAGTGTGGGTGTTGTGATGACACGTCAGGGTGTATTCGCACCCACGTGTCTTTTGTCTCAGCCTCACGGAGTGCAGCTCATTCATTAGCTCCTTTATGTTGATGCAAACCAAGTGCAATTAACGAAATGCTGACAGGCACTACACACACACACACCACTGCTGCGAGAGCGATGCATCTCACGCATGCAACAAAAGGGTGTGCACATATTGAATCACGTCACACAAGACACACACACACACACACACAGGTCACCGGCCGAGTGTTAGTCCAGACAGAGCAATCAGAATATTTTGGTTTCAGCAGACAGCCGCAGCGTGGTTTCATGTAAGAGATGTAATGACTCTGTCAGAGCACACATGAAAGATAATGTGGCCGAGGAAAGTTCTCTCTCTGACACATTTGTACACACACACCGACACAAGTAATATTACTCTGGACATTCTTAATGCATTTAAAGTTATAACTCAGTATGTGAATACATCTTTCGCTTTTATATCGGTGTCAGTGATTCATGTCTGGATATTGTAAATATTATGGCCAGACTGACTGTGTAGGATGACGAACTGGAGTTTTTCACCAACACTCATCAATTTTTTTTAAAATAAACTAATGACACATAAGTTGATGACACACGAGCTGACTGAGTAACTTTTTCGGGAACAGGACTGTAATTTCTTTGGTGATGAAATCTTTCACAGGGTTCAGCGTGGACTGACCTCCCAAGTGACGCAGAGCAGCCAGAGAGGGATGCGATGCTGCCAGTGGTCTCTGTGTGGCAGCCAACACTGTTGAGAGAACAGTCACGAAATCCAGCTGACATGAACCTGATTCACAGGGCCGACTGAAATCTGACACGCACAACTGGAGTTCATGGGATGTTCACAGTGGTGGAAATTAACAGAGTGCATCAACTCGTGTACTGTAGGTACTCGTGTCTTTCTTGTACAACACATTTCAGAGGAGAATGCTGGCTGTGTCTTCATTAATTTGACAAGTTGGATTAAGATTTTTCATATGAAACATACACATTCTTATCTGAGTACTTCCTTCACCCCTTAATGTCTGATGTAGGTTGTGTAGTTTTGTCTGTTGTCTTTGCTTTAGTCAAACCTTTCTCACCACCAGTGGATCGGATGAACCTGATGAACCAGGGGCACAGTGTGTGTGGTGGCTGAGGTTGTTCTGTGTTTGCGTGGTTACTTTTGCTTCGTCAACACTTTGGCATTTGATATCGATAGGCTAAAGATCCTAAAATAAATGAAAAAGAGTCCGGAAAGCCAAGAAAAATAACATTTTTTCATAGCTGAGCTCTATTGTGAGCAGTGTAATGTCTTCACATGTTAAGTTTTCTGCTTCAGTAAAAGCAGCCATACCGCAAAGTAAAAATACTGTATCACAGGAAAAGTCATGAATTCAAAATCAATACAACAAACAAAGAAAACATAAACATTACATGGTCATACACAACACAGGGCTGCACAAATCACAGAACATATATAATATACAGTTATTTATTATACATGTGAGCACCAATGTGAGTTGTTATTTGTTTGTTATGAGCAAAATGTAAATAATATTGCAAGTAAAGTTCTGACTATGCAGCAGAAACGTTGTTATCAGTGCTGTCGTTATTTTATTTTATATTATTGTATTTTGAACGCAGATCCATGTGCATAACAATGTTATATCTGTAACGCTGCATAATATTTTATAAATACATGTTACAAGACATATTTTAGTGTGTGTTGCATGTATATTCTGAATCTAGAAATGAAGTAGTAACTCCCTAAAGATATTAAATGAATGCATTTGAGAGGAAAATACAGAATTTGCACCTGAAATGTTGTGAAGTAGAAGTATAAAACTGCAGTACAAGTACCTCTAGATTGTACAGCACTAGAGTAAATGTACATGCTTGTAATATTACAGTGCAGTGTTTAAAATCAGTGTAACTACAGCCATGACATCCAAAGGATTGCAGCTGGTGTTAACACTGTGAAGTTCTTCATGGTTCTGAGGCGATCCAACAGCGCCATCTATGGACCGGGTCAGGCCGCTGCCTCTCGCCACCCCGACACACCACTTCACCATCGCTGCAAAACACAGCGGAGGCCGGGCTACTGTCTGTCTCTGAATAAGAGCAAGGAAGACGACCAAGATGTCTGATATGGAGGACGATTTCATGTGTGATGATGAAGAAGATTACGACCTGGTATTTACAACAGAAATTACTCAGCTTGCGCTTCAGTTTCAGCTGTTTATCCGCTGAAAGCTAACAGTGAAGTACCGGGCTAGCTAACGTTAGCTGTTTAGTTAGCTTGTTGGCTAATATCAAGCTGACAGCCGATGACTAACGTTAGCTTCCTAGCTGACTAACGATAGTTGCTTTTAGCTACAATGCCGCTGGCTTATATCACTAAACAGTCACCACATTGAATAGCAGCCGTAGGGTTTATACTCTGGACAGACGCTAAATTTAAATTACAGGCGTGAAGAGCAAACCAGCCGGCTAGTTAGCAAGCTGTGGCTAACGTAAGGTTAGCTCAACGGTCATGTTTGCAGAATTGTATTCACGAGCAATCTGCCATCCTGTCCTGTGTCTTAGCTAGCTAAGAGTTTCTGTTGTGATCTGTGTGCAAACGTATATGCTTTTCAACTGGATTTTGTGATTTGAACTCCCACTTATATGCTGACTCTCAGGAATACTCAGAGGACAGCAATTCAGAGCCAAATGTGGACCTGGAGAACCAGTACTACAACTCCAAAGCCTTGAAGGAGGATGATCCCAAAGCAGCACTCAGCAGTTTCCAGAAGGTGGAGTAGTACTCCATCATCATAATAATAATAATCAGTTCTGTGTAGCTCTCTGCTCATCTCATTTATGTAAAAAGCACTATATTTTCTGATATTTCCTGGTCTTATTGTGTGCACAGGTACTGGAACTAGAAGGAGAGAAAGGAGAATGGGGATTCAAAGCACTGAAACAGATGATCAAGATCAACTTCAAGCTGGTATGCAGTGCAACGTATGCCATTATTTATTTATCCCCCCAGATATGAATCTTTAAGCAGTGTTTCCTTTCTGTGTCTCAACTGTGTAGACCAACTTTCCAGAGATGATGAACAGGTACAAGCAGCTCCTCACATACATCAGAAGTGCTGTCACCAGGAACTACTCAGAGAAGTCCATCAACTCCATCCTGGACTACATCTCTACCTCCAAACAGGTATGGATCGACGACGCTGTAAGTTAAACATCTTCTGTCCTTGAAATTTGCAGCGCCAGGTGTTTTAAATCTGTGTCGTCCTGAAACGCCATTCCTGTGTTTCCAGATGGACTTGCTACAAGAGTTCTACGAAACCACGCTGGAGGCTTTGAAAGATGCCAAAAATGACAGACTGTGGTTCAAAACGAACACAAAGGTACACTGAGGTTCCTCATTGATCCCAGGTCGTCTTTTGTCATGTTTCTTAGTACAACAGGACCTCAGAAATGCTGTTTTTTTGTTATCCCCCTTTAGTTAGGGAAGCTGTACTTGGAGAGAGAAGAGTATGGGAAATTGCAAAAGATCCTCCGGCAACTTCACCAGTCATGTCAGGTAGTAAGATCTTTTTTTTCACTGTAAATGTAATAATGTGTTTCTTTAGTTTGGTACAACAAATAGGTTTTACCTTGCAGATGTATTTTTGCCTTTTTTACTTATCAATTGCTTGTTAAGTATGAGAATAACAATCAGTGATTCTTGAGTTGCAGTAGCTCTTTCTGAAACACATATCCACAGATTAAATGAAATGGAAAATACTGCTGTAAGTTTTATCTGTTTATATGCATACATAGATTTGACGGCAATAATGATCTAATAAATGGTTCTGATTTTATAACGACTACAGACAGATGATGGGGAGGACGATCTGAAAAAAGGCACACAGCTGCTGGAGATCTATGCTCTGGAGATCCAGATGTACACAGCACAAAAAAACAACAAGAAATTGAAAGCCCTGTATGAGCAGTCACTTCACATTAAATCTGCCATTCCTCACCCGCTCATTATGGGAGTTATCAGAGGTATGATGGTGTAAATGTCTCCTTCATTTACAGAGCAGTTGTGTAGTTTATACTGTTGTAGCTGTTTGCTGAACGACCTGTGCTTGTTTGCTTTCGGACAGAGTGCGGTGGCAAGATGCATTTAAGAGAGGGTGAGTTTGAGAAAGCTCACACAGACTTCTTTGAGGCCTTTAAAAACTACGACGAGTCTGGGAGCCCAAGAAGGACGACATGCCTGAAGTACCTGGTCCTAGCCAACATGCTGATGAAGTCAGGAATAAATCCCTTTGACTCTCAAGAGGTATGAAATGTTTGCTCTTAATGATAACAGCATGTAAGAATATGAACCCTATGAGGATAAGGCACAGACTAATGGTTGCTACATACGTTTGTGCAGTTGGCAGTTCAACTTTTGATAAAGCACAGTGATTTACTGAAAGTGTAAAGAAGTTTTTGTGCCTAATCAGTTGATATTTACTGACATTTTAGTGCCATAACTTTTCATATATATATCTTTTTCCTAAGGCCAAACCATACAAGAATGACCCAGAGATTCTAGCAATGACAAACTTAGTAAGGTAAGCATGTATTTTTTTTTCTCATATAACGAAGGTGTATCCAAAAGGTCTGTCTGTGCCACCATGGCATAAAAGTTGATTGTCGTGTTGGCTGGTTGGTTATTGTTATAAGTAACATATTACAAGCTGTGATTGTGGTCGTGTTCCAGGCAACAACATATAAACTCTGCCTGATTAGTATGCAAAAGATTGCATGTGACTGGTTCATCATACGGTGGATTCAGTTCTGTGTATGACTCACCCCTCCACTCTGATCAAGTCCCTCACCCTTCACTCACTGGTAGTAACATCCTGTGTACGACACCCAACTTAGATGAGTAACGTACTTATTTAAACCGAAATCAAGCTCTTTTCCTGAATCCAACCTAGTAGTTTATGTGCCTAAACCTAACCACACTGTGACTGTGTCACAATGTGAACCATGTAATGTCACATACGCAACCTCCATTTTTATCCTGTTGAAAGCGACAGACATATCTCCACTTTATCAACCAGTTTTTATTCTGAGGTGTACACTTATACCGACGACCACAGCTTTAGTAAGGAGCACAAATAGACAAGCAGTGAGAATAATGAGTCGGACCACTGTTGGTATTTATTATCGTCTATTTATTGTCTACTTTTAAACTGTTCACATAATGTTTTCAGTGGATAGTTATCTCTTGAGTGTTGCCTTTACTGTGTGGCCTGTGCTCACTATTTCAGCTGTGCTACTTATTCCCTGTCCCCATATTAGTTCTGGCACAGTTTGGTGTGCAGTGTGTTCAACACATTTCATGGATGCCTTGTATCATTTCCTCTTCGTATAGAATTATGTCTCGACAACATTTCACAGTATTGTGTGTGAGTGTGGAACGTGACTGTTGTCTTCCTCGGGCCTTCAGTTGTCTTCTGCTTCCTTGTTTGCGCTCTTTTGTCCTCATGTTTATATCAGTAACAGGCATCGTCTCAGATTCCTCTGGTTCAGGGCATATATTTGAAATTTATATTTCATAAACAAGAAACTCAGAATGCACGGCCAAAACTGTAACAAGAATAGTGTTTACAAGAAGTCTAATATTTTGAAATGTGTTTGACAGCTATCAGGACGAGAGTTTATGTTCTGGTCACAGAGACACAATGTATATATTAAAACAACACTGACTGTTTGTCCTTCCAGCGCCTACCAGAACAATGACATCACTGAATTTGAGAAAATCTTGAAAACAAATCACAGTAACATAATGGACGACCCCTTCATTAGAGAGCACATAGAGGGTGAGTGGCGAACGTGACTTCAGTCCACACGCATGATAAATGTGTAAAAATAAATGTGAAACTTTTTTTAAGCTGATGATGTGATGTTGTGTTGCAGAGCTGCTGAGGAACATTAGAACTCAAGTACTTATCAAACTCATCAAACCGTACACGAGAATACACATCCCTTTCATTTCTAAGGTAAGCCCGCTCGATCCAAAAAACTTCTCTACAGTCGGCTTATATTTTATCTTCACTTTTACAGTCATTTGATCTGTACTGAAAGCCAATCAGTCATATCAATTTAAAAAAATGCAGAACTAGACACAGAACCATCTCGGAAGTTGTCCTTCCAAACTGTTCATTTGGAAAACAGCAGGCACTGAAAGTATCTGTTCCATCAAGAAACGTTTTCAGTTCCATTCTTTGCTGTTCTTTCAATGAAATGCCGTCTGCAGTTCTGATGTCACTGATGCTATAGCAGCTATGCTAACTTATCTGGACGCCATAATTTTAGTTTGCGAACAAACTGTTGCTTCTCTCAGTGGTCGTCACACCTAAACCACACCCGTATCTGCCAGTAGGTCTTCATGGGACACTGATTGGTTCGGCCACGAGCGCATAATTTGAAGCATGGCGAAAAGGATTTGTGAGATCACGTGATCTTGCAAGGCATAGCAAAGCATATGATACAAGTAAATGAAATGTAGTTCCAGCATTAACATAAACCATACATGATAATCACATCCACACATTAAAAGCTAGGCTATTAAAAACTCTATGTGTACATTTCAGATTTATTCTCCTGGACTTTTTATTTATTTACTTTTTTGTAAAAGCGCAGTTTTTTTATGCCAAAAAGGTTTTTCTTCTATTGCCATAACGTTACTAAGGGTTTCACTTACTTGAAATGACGTAACATCAGGAAAGACGGTAACATGAGGAAGAAACAGTGTGACTGTGTGTGACAGTCATCACTTATGTTTGTGCATAAAGGGAATCTGTTAATGCTTTTCAACCCGTTCTCTGTATTTTTTAAATCTACTTACTAGTTTACATACTTGCAGGATAGACTTTCTCCACAGGTGTTTTGCAACACATCTAACACAATATATGGGATTTGCATTGTGTGTTGACTTCAGTGCATGCATTAATGTTAACACATTGTTGCTGACATACTTGACAGATGTGAGAATGAGTCTCTGTGTCTTGTGTTTCAGGAGCTGAACATCGATGTGTGTGATGTGGAGAGTTTGCTGGTGCAGTGCATCTTGGATAAGTGAGTTTCTCTGTCACATGTCTGCTGAGAAGTTGAAGAAAAAAATCCCTTCCTATTAATAGTTCCTCATAGTTTGCATCCTTTGGCCCTTAAGAGAGTCAGGCGGCGTGATTTGACAGCTTCACTCACATTATGTACTTAATTTATTGTTTTACTGTAATAGTAAACTTCACATCCCCAGTTCTACTGGTTCTGTGACGTAAATGACTTGGCAGGAAGAGAAACCACCAAATAACTCTTTCGTACTCTGTTGCGTAAAGTGTTTTATAAGTTTTAAACTTTATTTTAACACTTCCTTATATGTTTAAAGATAAAATAGCATTGTCTTCAAGATTATTTGGGGGATTTCTCCGGAGTTCTCCGATTGATTGTCCACCAATCATTATTATATTCATTCAAAATGATCAACTTAATTTGTTCCTAATTCTTTTTTTCACAGTTTACAGATAACTTTTTTTTTTTTTTAATATTAGGCCTATTTCTATAAATATAAGTGTTAATTTTCTCAACATTATAATGTTTTTTTTTTTATTTCAATAATAATGAACAACCATAAATGAAAGAAAGTAAAATAATGTCTTTCTGATCAGTGATTGGCCTCAAAAACTCTGATCTGAGCACCCATAGGATTCTAATTACTGTGCATTCTCAGGACATTTTGATAAAAATTTGTTTATTGTCTTCATTTGCTGTCTTTATTAGCAGCCAGTCAGATGCAACACACAGATCAGCTGCAGGAAGACTATAGGAACTGGTTAATTGGCATTTTAAAGCAAACTATGAGAGCTTGACTAAATTGTGTGAAGAAACTGGACTGCCTTTAATGAGTTACTTTTATATTGCAACGTGTGTCTTCTGTGCTCACGCTTTTATTTTCTTCCCAGCACAATCCACGGCCGGATCGACCAAGTCAACCAGCTACTAGAACTGGACTACCAGAAGAGAGGAGGGGCTCGCTACACAGCTTTAGACAAATGGACAAATCAGCTGAACACGCTCAACCAAGCCATTGTTAGCAAGCTCACATGATGGCATGTAAAATCAAGAGACAAGGAAAAATGGCATGTTTTAATACATCCATAAAGTATGCTACTGTGCTTCTTCAAGTATATCCTCTGATACAAGATACACAGCACAGGTTTTTGAGAATGCCACCAATTTCAAGAAGACTCCAGGAACCCCCGAGAACGTGTTCAAAGTGTGTTGTTTTGTGGTGATGAGAGGAAATCACTGACACTTATTTTTGTTTTTCATGTTCCTGATTGGCAGATCCTTCCATGTGCAACACACAAATGCTTCAGTTGTTGAAAATAAAAAGTCCAAATGTGTATGAAAACTTGTACACAGTATTTTAATGTATACTGTTGCCTGTTGGTAATAAACAGAGTTCTCTCAGCACTAAAAGGATTCAGCTGCTTTTGACTAGCTACGTTTTACAAGTGTGACGGGCTGAACGTCTAATAAACTATTTTTATCTGTCATACGTGAGAGATAAGGATTATCTTTGGGTTTTGAAACTATTTCCATGAGTGCATGACGTGCTGTAGTTTCCAGTCCGTCAAAGCTTTATGGTCCTCGACGGTTTCCGTTCCAGGTGACTCCCATTTCCACACTGACAGCAGTTGGCTCAGTCGCAGGCAGGCGAAGCTACAGGCTAGTCCGTCTCGAGCGCAGCTAGCTGACGCAGCAGCATCTCGCAACAGTTAGCGGTGGGGTTTAGTTAGCGGTGAGGAGGAATTGGGTGTGAGTATCTAAGCCTTCGGTGATTATTGTTTACAATGAAGAAATTAAAAAGGACCGCATCCTGACGTCGGCACTGTGGTCAATGACGGTCTGTCGCGGCGTTGGTGACTGACATGGACGCTAGTGACAATAAGGTACAGTTTATTTTCACATTATCTGCTTTTGTTGGGGTTCTGCTAAAGCTTTAGCCCATGAAAGAGGGGGGCATATCGTCAGTGTTTGCTTCTGAGGCCCAAAATCGGACTTAGGTTAATGTTATTCAAGAAGCCGCTGTTCTGTTAGCGTTATTAGAAATAGCAAAGAGTCTTAGTGGTGACTCAAATGAGCTATTTGGGCCATTAGCCCTCCGAACAGCCCGGCAGGGTTTGGTGTTTGGTCATGTGAAGCAGCAGTGCAGATTTGGCTAGCAAGCTAGCGTTAAACCAGCTAACGGCAACCGCACTTCATAACAAAAGATAACGGATAAAGCACGCAATGTCTTTCAGTGCAGTGCATATGTTTTCACTCATTTTACAACATTGCTTATATTAATTTCCATGACAATAATTATTGACGTTAAAGACAGTCTACGTTAAGTTTTAGCTTGGCCAGCTAGCTAAAGCTAAATATCCCAGCTGTCACCTGACGGCGCTTGTCAGATGCAGACACAGCTAGCAGTATTTTTAAACACGTACTGTTCGATCACAACCTGTAAAGGTGTGAAGATAAAAAGGTTTCAGTCAGGTAGAGGAGGAGGAGAAGGAATGTGTGCATGAGTGTTGTTGTCCGGAGGGGCGGAGAGGTTTCGTGGATCGTCAACAGAGGAATGTCTGGTTCTTCAGCATGTATGACATTCCTCTGACGATGTTTGCAATGCAGAAAGTTTAGTTTGGTTGCGTTTCGCCAGTGCCTCAGGTCAGCCTGTCAGTCTGCGCATAGCACGATGGTATTTTCTGGGTGACAACATGGGTTAGGTAAAACTGTATCAGAAAATGTGTGGTGTAGTGTTGTGATTCTCCTCAGCCCTGCCCCCTCTTGTCTTCACTACATATGCTTTACCTTCTGCACAGCCCACCCCGGCCTTTCCTCTCAGGTCAGATACCATCTGATGGTGTGTGAGCCACTGGTGGTGTGAGAGTAACACTAAATGCTGACACAAACAGAGGCTTGTGAGATCAGTCACCCCCAGTCTAATCACTCCGAGATCTGTCATCCCCAGCGATCGCACATCTGGGTCTGACCTCATTGCCTTTTTCACAATCACAGCTATTCTGACCCACCCTGTCACTAACGCACATACACAGAGACACACATGGTTGAATGAGGAGATGGAGCCTCTGACCAGCTCTGTTTTCCTTCACAGCCTTTTTTTTTTTTTTTTTAAATATATTTATTTCTCCGCTGCTGTTCAAAATTAACCACGACCGCACATGAAGCCTCTGTGTTAAGACTCGCTGTATAATTAGCTTAACTTATAGTACTGTCCCTACTTTATCCTCTCAAACTTAATCCTATAACAACAGCCTGTAAGCTATACTGTACAGGTTCAGACAAGCTAGTGTAGATGTATCGGTCTGGGCATTGAGGCTGCTATTACACCCCAAGAGTTTGTAAAAATCTTTCTTTTAAAATGTAATTTGTTTTTCAATGAATTGCTTAATGCTTAACAGGCTCTATTCACACTAAATCTTGTTTAGATTGGATGGGAAAGATTACCTAAAAAAAAGTGAGAGAACCACCCATAGACAGTAGCAGTGGGAGACAATAGCTGTCTGTGTGACATCCACTGGCTGCACTGATGCTCTATTCATGCATCCCGACCACTGTTGCAGAGAAGTGAGGGGGCGTCTTTGTACTCTGAACCCTGTCACCTCTCCTCTTCCTTTGCAAAATAGCAGATTATCTTAAATGGGACCTCTCGGGCAGAGCGGCCACCTTGGGTCAGTCCAGTGCTACTGTGATGTCATGAAAGAGGCACGCAGAGGTGTGAAAGATGCTTTCCAGACAGCAGAGGAAAAGGACAGTGAAGGATGGGACAGGAGGGGTGGTTATGTTGTTTTGCCAGTTAGGAAGAAATCATTTTGGGTTTTGCTCAAGAGGATGTCAAGCGTGTAAATGAAAGTTAAATGCATTCATCCTGGCGACAACAGACGTTATGTAGAGCGGCAACGAAAATGGATTAGTTGTCAACTATTAAATTAATTGCCAACTATTTTGATGAGGGATTTATCTGTATGTGTAATTATTGAAGAAAAAAAGTAAAAATTTCTGGTTTCTTTACTCCTCTATGAGAGTTAACCTAAAATATTTGGAGATGTCATCTTGGAATTCGTCAAACACTGATTGACGTTTTTCTTCCTGACATTTTACAATAATAGTTGACACATTATTAGACAGTGTAATTAATTGTTGTTTGCAGCCCAAATATTATATATATGTATTTTAACTTTAACATGAGATTTACTACATTTCAAAGTGTGCAGTTCAATGTGTAAAGGCATTGTCTCGTTGGTTTTAATATGTACTATACATCTAACAATGGTATGTTTTTCATATTTGATTATTACTCTTCTTTATGATGGAGACCCATAGACCTGCTGGTTAGTTGGCACCATCAGTAAGCACATCCTGCCCAGTGGGAACAGTGTCTACAGAAATGTTTTCTGAAGTGGCTGATTGAGCTCGCAAGTACTTAATGTTTCAGTCCCCAAACCCGCCTTCAAAGACTGCAGACCTGTAATCTGTGGCCTTTCGGTGGCCTGCTGTAGGGTTTCCTACAGCCTGACTGTCTGGGTTATAAATCTGGAGACCCATAAAACTGAACTGTCAAGTTAGTGCATTATTGTGCTTTTAGTTTTTTGACAGAATTGCTGTACACAGGAAATGACTGACAGCGCCAAAGCTCTTTGTTGAGTGAAATGTAACGCAACACTTCTAGTTGCCTATCATCCTTTTCCATCTTACTTCAGTTTCCTGGTTCTTAACATTTTTGTCAGTTTAAAAGTGGTAAAAACAACAACAACAACTGTGTGGTTAAATCTTTATTTGGGGAAAATAACCTACAAGTCATTCTAATCATTCATAATCATTATTTGTCTCACAAGGCTGAGTCTGTTGGTTACCACTTGGTTCTCTCAAAGGCTTTGAGGAAAATAAACAACACAACTCAAGTTAAGTTTCTCTTAAAAAAGCTGAAGACTGATGATGGCTGTAAGCTAGAGAGACTCACCTCATTGAAGATGATAACAAGAAGTGGGCCATGGTTTATGTCCTTCAGCTCTGTTTATCCAGCTGTAGATTTCTTACATGAGAAACTGACTGAAAGTAGCTGGAGCATTTTTTCCTGCTTGCTTTGCACCATTTTGTTTTAGGGTTGTTCATACGTCTGTCTGTCCTTTATGTTCTCATGAATGTGATATGTCTCAGAAACATCTTTTGGGAAATCCTTCAAATTTGGCACAAATATCCACTTCAACTCAAGTATGAACTGATTAGATTTTGGTGTTCGCAGGTCAATGTGACTTCACAAAACCTGTTTACTTTTACTACGCTAATTCTGAAAAAGATTCACAGAAATGTAGAATAATATAATGAAGTGATGAGACGTTGTGCTGCAATTCATTGCAATCTGGAAGAAGATGTATCAGAGTCGGTATTCCCTAATCTAATCTTAATACGTCCCAGTGCATCTGCTCGTGAAAACACAGACTCTCGCAGGAAACTGATGTTGTGTGGCAGGTTTCTGAACTTCACCAACAACTACAGTAGGCTTTACACGATCAGGATTTTTGGGGCCGATCACCGATCACCGATCAGACTGTTTTAAAAAAACGATCACCGATCCGATCTAGACAATAAAAGTCTATTGGTCTTTATCACAGATAATATCCAATCAGTAAAATTAATTTCACTATGATTTGATCAAAAACAAATTATTTCCACGTAAATGTCTGTGGTCAAACTAGTCGAGGGACTGTCTTCTCTCAGAAGGCGTGAGAATAAACAACCCGGTGCAGCTCGTTAAGTCCGGTATCACCACAGTGTGTGTGTCCTGGGAGGCGATAACGCGGATCAAAATGCGCCAGCAAGCGTTGGAATGCGGGGTTCTCGACAATATTAAATGGCAAGTCGGCCAGCACAATAAACTCCATCAGCTTTCTTGTACCCACCCTTGCCTTCTCGCTGTCACGGCTGTACGGCTGGGCACGGTCCAAAGTCGTTTGCTGTAGCCGTTTGGGTGTCTTTTTCCTTTTCTGCACTCCGCTTTTTGAAATCAGCATGCTCCTCGTTATGTTCTTTCTCTAAGTGCCTAATTAAATTTGTTGTGTTATAAGCTTTTGCAGATTTACTGAAACGTTACACAGGGAGCAGACAGCTTTTTTTGTTTCGTATTGACGTGCGCGTCGCGGCGTATTCAGGTTTATAAAACTTTATTGTCCCTCACAGAGCTCAAAACACACACGTCGGTGCTGCAGTCACAGTGCAGTAATGATGATGATGATGATGTCGATAGCGAGACATATTACAAGCCAGCTGTAATCTTTACAAATGTCATGTCTCTATAATGTTTTAAATATTGTAATAAAGTTTGTCTGTTTTTTTTTTTAATGTCATCATGACGTCATTGATCGGATCGGTGAATGAAGACTTTAGGGCCGATCACAAAAATTGAAAAAAATGTGAAATATCGGCCGATCCGATCGGCGGAAAGTCTAAACTACAGCATCTGATTTAACAGATAAGCACATGTCAAAAGAGACAGGAGGAGTGACCTTATACCGCTCAGTCACAAAGACTTCTGTCAAGCATACTAGGGGATTTCATAGCAAAAATGGTATTTGATAATCTCTGGGAACTATTCAAAGATTATTTGAAGGTAGACTCCCCTGCTGGCACAAACAGGGAGAGACAGAGGAAGGGAGTGAGGCCGTTCAACTATGTTTAAAGTTGGTTATTGATAATTGTGTGCAAGAAACCCTATCGCACAAGGTATAATAAACAGCGCCATGTCTGTGCAGCAGCAGATTTTACACTGACCTCATGTGGAAAAGACTCCAGCTCCATGCAGCACTACTAAAGCCTGTAATAAGGTTATTTCCAGGCCCTGGTTAAAACAATGGAAAGTTTATTTTTTAAGACAAAACCATAGTCACATGAACTGTTCAATTTTTTATAGTTTAATGACTTTTTGAATATTTGAAAATCGTGTTCTGTCAGGATCGGCTTTATCAAAACTGTAAGTTTACGCATACAAGGAATATGGCTGTTTTTTGTTTCTCTCATTGAACTTGAACACTAATGGACATATAGCAGCAGTCCAACGCAATCTCATTAGTTTTAAAGTTTGAATTTAACCGGTTACACATGTCACCAATAAGAAATGGGCACAAGTACAACAAAGAGTATCTTATAGTAACAGATTACATATTAAATATATCCAAATAAAACATGAAATATTGGTATGAGAATTTTCCCTTTTTTGTATTTAAGTAATTTGTCATTTAGAAAAATACTAACAGACCTATGACACAAACTCATATAATGACATTGTGGCCATTTAGTCGCCCCTGTATGGGTTTGATTTTGTTACCAGTTGTTGAAAAGCGACAGATAGGAGCTCTGCGATTAAAATGAAGTTATGATTTAGTGATAGTTGATTCATCATTCAACTTGCTGTTTACTCCATCTAATCTGTTCTTTTATCTGCTAATGTAGCCGTCTCTGATTTTACATCAAACATAGATCATGTCAGTGGTTAAAACAGTTTTCTAAAGGAACATTTTTCAACATGTTTCATATGTTATAAACGATTAATCGATAATTGTTTGTAAAGCCAGCTGACTATCAATTAAAGAAATTACTTATAATGTGCATCCCTAGTTGGGCATCACGGAATTGCCATTGCACCATGTGATGAAATTCCTCCTACTCCCTCTGTAACAATCTCTAAATGAAGACATCTTTTCATCAAGAACTACACTCACCCTTTAATAAATTCCTTCAGTCTTGACTACATATATACAGATTTGGGTGTAAACTCCAACCTCACTGGCAACAGACACAATAATTATAGTTCTAGACATGCTGTGTACTTTGCTTGGATCCTCTGGCAGCTGAGTGTTACGTCATCTCTAACATCTTGAACATAAAATGTCATAAAAATAAAAAAAAACATTTTATGTCCTTGTGTTAAGGCCTGATACCTTTTTTATTGATGGCTGTAGTCATACAAGACTGTAAACCAACTGGAACACTGAGGAGAAGCAGCACACAGCTGTGATTATCACTAGACTGACAGGCTGTTGGTCTGCTGGTAGACTGTGTTCAGTTCTGTATCAGACAGTTCTCAAATTATTAAGTTAAAATACCTGGGGATAGCTCTTTGCATACAGAGTTTAAGTTTTTACAGTGTTTTGATAGTTGATGATGGGAAGTTGTGTAATTATTCTGGATCAGAGACTAGATTATCAAAATAGTTGAAGATTAATAGTTTGCAACTAATCAATTCATTATTGCAGCTCTATCCTACAGAGACGGTTACAAACTTTACAGACCCATCAAAAAAATAAAAACAAATTATGAATGATGACCTAGGTGGTTCATTCATAATTTATATGGTATCCATTTTGATATGGAGTGTTGCTTTCACCATCTCGTTTTATATGTGTGGTATGCCGAGAACAGTAATAAAACAATTATAATCTGTTGTATCATGCTGATACAAAGAAGGTAATCAGTTGGCTTGATAAGACGAATGGGATGTCTGACGAGTGCAACTTTATTTCAGCAGTTTGAGAAATGTCTCTGCTCTAGGGCTGCAACTAATGGTTATTTTCATTGTTGATCAATCTGTTGATTTTCTCGACGAATTAATATTTTTTTTGGTCTATTAAAGGTCAGAAAATGGTGAAAAGCTCAAGATGGCGTGCTCAAAAGTCTTGTTGTGTTCACAACCCAAATATATTCAGTTTAGAGAAGGAAAGAAACCTGGAAATATTCACATGTAAGAAGATGGAATCAGAGAATATACAGCTTTTTTTTTTTTTTTTAAACTACACAAATCAACTGATCGAATGGCACAATAGTTGGCGATTAATTTGGCAGTGGACAACTAATCGATTAGTTGACACAGCCCTACTCTGCTCTTAGGAGTAGACCTTTTTCTCACTCATGTTGTCAGTAATTGGTGGTTGTTTCTCACGGTGTGACAGTAATGGCTGCTCTTTTGTCTTTGTGCAGGATGTGAAGCTTTCAGCCGAAGTGGAACCGTTCATCCCACAGAAGAAAGGTCTCGAAGGATCCCTCGTCAGCATGAGTCTTTCTGGAGAGGCAGGCGGAGGAGGAGGGGGCGGAGGTTTAGGAGGAAGCAATGGAGGGGTCGAAACCACTCCCATACCCAGCTACCTCATCACCTGCTACCCTTTCGTCCAAGAGAACCAACCCAACAGGTACTGTTACTCTGTCACAGCCGGGAGAGATTTGGCTATGACTGGAACTCTGAGGGCAGACAACTGTGGTTCATGATAATCGTGGATTTTGACGATGCTTTTAATTTTGGCAGAAATATTGCAATTTCCTGCGGCATTGTGTAAAGTCTGGTGTCCCTGTTTTGCACCGCCTGAGAACAATCTGCTCTCTTCTGGACCCTTTTCATTTCCAGAGTAACTCATTTACTGCCCCGTTTACTAGAACAAGGAGAAAAGAACACCGTGTCCCAAATGCTGTGCTTGACAAGGAGATCACAATCAGATCCTTTAAACACCGTACTTAGTTTGAGCGATTAGATGCTCTGAAGTTTAAAACAGCTTAATTATGAATGGAAACCTCCCCAGAGTTGCAGAGTTTACATGAAACCACAATCTATGTTTCCAGTGGCTCTGTCTTTGTCCACAGTGATCTGCTGTATCCTGCACACATCCGTTCTTTTGTTTCCTTCCCCCGTATTTGAATGCAAGGAAATGCTCGCTATAGTAGACTGGCTGTGAAAATGTCATCTGGATCCTTATCGACTGTACCGCATACATGTACACACCCCCTTAACAAACCATCGTGCACATCACTGTGGCTTTACAGATGTTAACCTGGGCATCACCCCTCTCCTGCTACAGAGTTAATCCTATTTGTGGAACGCATTTAATTATTTTCACCAACATGGCTGCATGTTTAGGAAAAAAACAAACTGAGAAAGTTTTAAATGTTGGAAACAAAGTCTAAAAAATGTTACACAATGTTGTTTGATTGGGTGATTAAAAGATAATAAATCAGCAACTTTTGATGGTTGATTAATTATATGTCAAGCAAAAATATGAAACATTTGGTTCCAGCTTCTTAACGGTGAGAATTTGCTGCTTTTCTTTAACATTTATGACAGTAAATTTTCCCACAATTTTTTATGTTTTATAGACTAAATGATTATTCGATGATGAAAATAATCATTAAGTGCAGGCCGATTAATTCCGGATGACACAGTCATGGTTCGCTTAACTGACTACCTGTGTTTGTTAATATTGAGTCTAATTGTATTTTTGTTTTCAATCTGTACTTTATAATATATATTTATTTAAATATAATATAATGATAATGATGATAGTAGGGCTGCAACATACTATTATTGTCATTATCGATTCATCTGCCAATTATTAATGGTTGAAGGTGTGGAAGGCAATTCTGGAGAAAGATAGTTGACTGTTGAATCTCATTCCTAGGTTGTCAAATGCTGAAACATTGGGTTGGTATTTGGCCTGAATTCTAACCCAAAGCGTCAGTATTCAACAACCTGGGAATAAATCAGATAATTCAGTTAGATTAAAAAATAAAACAACATTAACAACAACAACAACACAAATTGGACATGTTGGAGTAAGACTTTTTTTAAAGATAAGTTTTGAGAAGTGACTTTAAAAGACATCACAGATTCTGGAAGTAGTAAAATATCATTATTAATTCATGTTACTTCTCTGCTGCTTTACAGGCAACATCCGATGTATAATGGAGGGGAGCTGCGCTGGCAGCAGCCTAACCCCAGCCCTGGTGGTTCGTACCTGGCCTACCCCATCCTGTCTTCCCCCCAGCCTCCTGTCTCCAATGACTATGCTTACTACCAGATCATGCCTGCTCCGTGCCCACCTGTGATGGGCTTCTACCAGCCCTTCCCTGGCACATATGCAGGTCCTGTGCAAGCCGGAGTGGTCAACCCCGTCTCAGCAGATGTCAGCGAAAGGCCGCTGCCTCTGGGGCCGGCTTATGGGATGGCCAGTCAGAGGGGGAGAGGCATGATCCGACCTAATGTTCTCCCAAAGGTACAGAAGGTCAACAGCCTCATTGTGATGCTGTCACATTAACATCATATATTATTTGGATAACTAAGGTTCCCTCTTCAGCCTACGTTTAAAGTAAGCATGCCGCTGCCTCGCTCTCTTTCTCCTACAGCAGCCGTTGGGTATCTGCCAGCCTCCAAGGGGTCGCCGGCCTCCAACCAGGAGTGTAGCTGTGCAGAAGGAGGTGTGCACTTTGGGGCCTGATGGAAGGACCAAGACAGTCATGCTGGTGGATGCAGCCCAGCAGACCGGTAAGAATACTTCGGTTTTTTAAGAGCCGGAACCTGTTGTTTGTAGCAGCGAGAAAACTATGAGTCTGAATTTCCAGCCAACGTCACTGACCTTCGTCAGTCTTGTGGCTGAAAGGAAGCTGAAGCCGAAAACATTCCAGACTTTGTTACGGTAAGCTCTGTTGCCTGTGAACATGAATCTTTCCTGTCAGTGAGGAAGCAGAAACAATGCTAGTAAGAGTGTTGTCTGGTCGTACAGGTTGATGTTGATGATGTCAATCTTTAACCTCAAAGAAACTGGAATGCAGAGTTTCCAGTTGGGGAGGTGAATATGTGTCAGCTCAAGATGTCATTAATGATGTCTCCGTTCTTAAAATAGTTAACAAGCCTGTGTAAATAGTTTGGCTACTCAGTTGTTGTTGAAACCACATGAAAAACATCATGGATGAAAGTAAAGTTGGTCCAAGTCTCCATTGATTAGCTTACAGAAGTTATAGTGCTTTTTAATTAACACACATGTGTGATGATGACGTGGTTTATGCGTCTTTACGACACTGTGTAAGAAGTTCACATCAGGTCTAAGTTTCTCCTTCTTGTCCCTCAGATTTTCCTGGCGAGGTGTCAAATCGGGGTGCTGCTGAGCGGGCGAGCCCCCTGCTGTGGAAGAACCGAACAAAGAGGAGACGAGCGTCGCATCCAGGTGAAATCTACAACGAGCAGGGCGCCAGTGAGGCAGATATAGACAGTGACAGCGGCTACTGTAGCCCCAAACACAACCAGGGTGCAGGGGCAACGCAGCGAACAGCAGAGAACACAGCAGCACCAACAGTAAGTCGGCTACTTAACTTCAGCCCCAAACTGTAGTCATCAACATGTAAAGTGTACAATAAAGACAGCTGTACAGGTAGCAAGTCAGACAAGTAACAAGGTGAAATTGCTCAAGTAATTTAGTTAGAAAGAAGTAATTAAAATAACTTAATTGAGAAAGGCTATTATGTTATTGAACATTAAGGTCAGAAATTGTTTGGTTTTCACTTTTGATTGGTGGAGCTGGTTGTAACTTGAAGGATTTTAAATCTCTTTGAACAGTTATGAGTTTTAAAAGCTGCAAAAGCTACCATGTCATGTCTACAAGCTGAACAAAATAAATCAAGAAATGCTTTTTCAAATGTTTAATTATTAACTGTGTCGTTGCAAGTATTAAGTAATTTTCGCAAATTGTCCAACTGTTACTGAACTTAAATAAATCATAAGCGGACAGAGGATATGGACAAAAAGCATTTACTGAGGGGCGAGAGGTGACATTTGACCAACTTTAAAAGAGAGCCGAAACAAAAAATGAGCATTATATTTCTTGACTTTGTTTACTAAACTAAATCTTTTAATATCAAAACTTTAGAAACCTGGATGAACAATATTTTGACATTTATATAAAAAAAAACAACTATATACAGACGTGTACTTCTGTCCTTTTGACCACAAATCAAAAGTGTTCAGTGCTTCAGTTTCAGTTTCTGATTAATAGCTATGGACGGGTTTATACTTGTGCCCTTGTAGCGCTAGCAAGCTCTCATCAAGAGCTTTCATTTGATATATGTAGCTCATTTTCACCCAAATGTCACATACACCCATCTAATTCTCTGGTCCTCCTTGTCATGTTCACTGCATAAGGTGCTAATGAATATTATGACCATGGCATTTCTTTGTAGTAACAATGGTAGAGTTCACACTGCAGATAAACCAGGAAGAACAACTAAGAAATATCACAACGTGAAAGACTCCACTTGTGTAACAGGAGAGCAGATAACAGTGGGGGAGGTGTAATGTAGACCTTATATAAGCTACCTCACACTGTTACTAGCATATTTAACAAACACTAGACATCTCAGCCTTTTCTCTCCTTTGTCTCATCTGTACAGGGAGTGGAGGCTGGTGTAATGACAGGTAAGCTTGATTCATGTCCTTGAACAAAGTGCAGGAGTGTTTCCCTCCCTTCACTTCTTCCCACCGTTATTTCATAGCTAAATTCCTGATCCTTCCTCTATATATCATATATTACAAATTTGTGAGGATTTTGTTCAACCTGAGAATCAATGTCAATGTTTTTGTCCTCTAGCAGGTACCTGGGTGAATGTAGCCTCTCAGGCTGCCCCGAAGCCCTGGGGGGACAGGAACGGCCAGTTTCACAGAGCAGACCAGCGGAAGAATCCTGAGCAGAGAAACTTCTCACAGGTACAGTCGATCCCACTGATGTATGTCAGTTTCTATATTGTCCTGTTCTTCAAGTTGCACCAATATAATTCACATCTGAAGTGTCCATCACACGTAGTCAACAAACAATATAAACAACATCCATTCACAAGGAAATATCCACCAGTCAACCTAATACATCACCTGAAATACTGATGCAGAGCCAGCTGTGCTATCTATAAGCTCTAGCCTCCTTTCATGCTACTGGTACCCTGTCTGACTCCTGTGTTGTTTGTGCATCTCTGCTTTTCAGGATTTCCACAGTGGCTATCCAGGACGTGTGCCGCCCAACCAGCCAGAGCAAAGAATGCAGCCAGCGGGGGTCACTGGCACTGAGCTCACCCCAGAGCCTCTCTACTTTGAGGTGAGAAAGGGTTTCTTGTGAATTTCATTGTAATGCATTCTCAATGCAGCACTGTTACCTTTACACTCATTAGAGATTTAGAGTTAAATTATTCTGATGAGATGTTTTCTACGTGTGTGTCAGGATGAAGACGAGTTCCCAGATCTGGCTACAGGAGGGGCTGCTCAGCGCAGCACCAAACCAGAATCTGCTGCAGCCCAGACACACACACAACCTAAACTGCCCAAAAACCTGGTAAGAGAAGGTGTTTTCCTACAGATGACTGTCTGTAAAGGCTCTCTGTGTCATGTTCTTGCTTGTTAAGTGTCATGTTACTTATCTGTAACAATATGATTTACTGCAATTCAGTGCAGAGTCTGTAAGATTTGAATCAGCTGCACTGAGTATTGATATATTTTACTTTTAGATGACCAATATACTTGTTTTCCTCAGTTTTTATTTCAAATATTGAATCAGAAATATCTGAGTAACTCATAACTCTCTGCTACTCTAACAGCACTAATCATGAGCAGTGATCCACTGGCTAACTTTTTACCAAATTCCTGAACTTTTCACTAAAAAAAGTCAGTGTCATCCCTCTGAATTTGGTATTTTTAATCATCTTCATGGGTGCATTAAAAATACCAAATTAAACAAATAGAAAAGCTGATGGCTTCAGTAACAGCTTGGAAGTAGCATTAGCTGCATTACTCGTCTTGTGTTGACTGCCCGTCTATGTAATTTTACTGTCAGTGTACATGTTGCCTTCTTGGATTAGTTGGAGGCAGAGATGTGCAGAGAGCGCACTTGGGAAAGACAACTATATCATTTTTTTATTTTTTTTATTTGGTTTTGTGGCTGTGGATCCATCCTTGTATCGGTTGAACTTTACACCCTGACTAAATACTTTGTTTTGTCTCTGCATGCATCACAGCTGGATAACCTTCCAGAAAACTCTCCTATCAACATCGTGCAGACACCCATCCCCATCACCACCTCTGTTCCCAAGAGGGCCAAGAGCCAGAGGAAGAAGGCTCTGGCTGCTGCCTTGGCCACTGCACAGGAGTACTCTGAGATCAGCATGGAACAGAAGAAATTACAGGTATACACCTGCACTCTGTCTTCTGGTCATGTAGGCTGGATTGCCACTGAATAGTTTTAACGTCATGGCTTGTTGTTTCATCAGCTCCATGTTACTATTCTGATCTTCCATTATTTAACTGGTTCATTTTTGTGACCTTGTTCTGCTTTTTCTTTCTCTGCCTGGCAGGAGGCGTTCACCAAAGCAGCTGGGAAGAAGAGTAAAACCTCTGTGGAGCTGGACCTGGGAGACATGTTGGCAGCTTTGGAGAAACATCAGCAAGCTATGAAGGCCAGACAGCTCACCAACACCAAGCCACTGTCTTTTACAGGTACTCATTAACTCTATGAGACATAAACAAGCAGTATAATAAATGAAACAAATAACGTATCCAGTGGAGATGGTTGTTTTCTTCTTGCCAGTGCTCTCCTTTGCAGTTAGAAATTTTGTGGGGCTGCATCCAACAATTATTTTCATTGTTGATTAATCTGTCAGAAAATGCCAGAAAATAATGACATTTTTTATCAATACTCCCCAAAGCCCAAGATGACGTCCACAACCTAAAAATATTCAATCATCAGATAGTTGGCTACTAATTTAAAAGTTTGTAACGTATTGAGAAGTTGTTGCAGTTCTATAATTTAGGAATTTCCTCATGCCCCACTTTGTAGTTTTGCTGTGTTTTTGTATGTTGATAAATGCCCCACAATCCCATTAAAAACATGTTAATTGATTGCCAGACTTGCCAAAGCACAAGCAAACTTCTAAACTTTGTGTAGCTGCCTTGTGACTAACTGTGACTGACAGCAGCCTGAATCTTACAGACATGTACACATACTCACATTGTGCTTGTAAACTAACGTAGTTGTCCGTCTCTGCAGTTGGAACAACTACTCCATTCCACGGCTCAGGCTCCACCAACGTGGCGTCCATGTTGAAGGGTCATCAGCAGCCATACTCTGCCCCACATAATTCCCTGGATTCCACTGCACCGCGTATCAAGAGGGGGAAGGAGAGAGAGATCCCTAAAGTGAAACGGCCAACAGCTCTCAAGAAGGTCATGATTTAAATTGAAAATAATGATTTATGGAAATATGGGAGGAATATTTTTTTTGAACCTGCAGTTGTTTTAAGTGCCCTTGTGTTTGACATCCTTTTTGTTCTGTGTTTTGCTAGATTATCTTGAAGGAACGTGAAGGGAAGAAAGGGAAGACGAGTGTAGAACAAGAGCCAGGCCAGGAGGAGCATGGGGAGGATAGTCTACATTTTACGGATGATCTTCCACGAGAGCCTGCCTCCCAAGAAGGTGATGGTCATTTATTATTGAAAAGGGATCACATTTCAGTTGTACCCAAACTTATTTTGTCCATGATATAGTTTCTTATTGTTGTTTCTGTTCTGTTCCACAGACAACGGTCTGAGCGTGCCCAGTGATGCTTCCCTCTCTCCGGCCAGTCAGAACTCTCCGTATAGCATCACCCCAGTATCCCAGGGCTCTCCTGCCAGCTCAGGCATTGGGAGTCCAATGGCTTCGAACGCCATCACCAAGATCCACAGCAGACGTTTCAGGGAGTAAGTATGCACTCGTTGAACGGGCAGAAGTTTGTAGGAATCAGCGCTGGAATGTCTCAAAACTGCACAACATGGTAACAAAAAAAATGAGTCTGAAAAATCGAATACTTGTCCCACTCAAACATCACAGAGCCTTGGCTGCAAGAAGCTCTGAAAGTTAATGGGTGTTTTTAAGGGCGGGACTGTACAATAAAGAATTGTAGAGTATGGCACAGATGCCTAGCACATTGTCCCTTCTCAGCAAAAATGTATGCCAGCGGTCACAAACACAGCTTTGTCCCCCCGTGTCCTCCGCTGTAGGCCTATTGTCCCAGCCCGCCCTTCTCTCACAGATTTTGCATTTCAAAGCATCCAAAAGGCCTCTGTAGCAATGCTCCTCCTCTCAGCCTTGACCTCCAGGACACTTGTTCCTCAGGCCACACGGCGTCGACCGTCTGACAGATATTTCATCAAAACAGAAAGCTGGGGGTCCTGTACCAACAAAGTATTATAACATAAGCATAACTAACACGCAGTTGCAGCAAAGTCAACAAATAATTAAAGATAGAAAGGTAACACATGCAGAGGGAATTAATGTGGTGCTGATCACCGGCAGCAGAGTAGAAAGTGAAAAAAGTGTTGCACATTCTTGCTCCATGTGCAGTTTTCTATAATTATATGATGTTTCGTCCGTCTCCATGATCAAGTTTTGATCTTCTTCAAGAGTGTGCAACCCTTTTTCTTTGGTTTCTGGTGTATAAGATGTCAGAAGCTAGGATAAAAAGACATCAAATTGTTTGTTTTGTTACAACTACACTACAAAACCTAAAAGTATTCAGAATTGTTCTTTTTGTCAATTGGCTACTGGAATATTAAACTACTTGTTTAATTTCTGAATACTGTAAATAACATTTCACTGTATTATTATTATTGGCAGTCAACAATAATGGCAACCATCATTGTTAGCTTGCTAGGCATGCAAAAGATGGTTTGGCTCACCTGGTGTATACTGTGGCTGTTAGCCTGCCATTCTCCATTTGTCTCAGTCAGCATTCTCCTCCCTTCTGCTGTCTGCGCATTATAGTTTTTTATATTATAAATACCCGTCATGGGAAACGATAACAAAAACCACCAAGCAGAGGACGTAGGCACTAAAAATGTGAGGTAACTCTAACCTGGTCATTAACAGTACAAATGTAAACAAGCTCACAGTTGTTACCTTTTCTTTTACAGTATTTTGTCATTTTAATGCCAGGGTTCGGCTCCCAGCACACCTGCTTTGTTTTTGCACCGCCTGAGATGATTTTGAAGAGGAGATGAGATTAAACAATCCAGAGCATTTTTTCACGTATACCAGACTGATGATAATGGATGCAGCCGGACTTTGTGGTGATAGGTCTGACTATAGGAGACTACCCTAAAGATGAAAACACCTTCCTAACCTGCACTATGTTTCCTCTTCCCTCTCGTGCTTTTTCCAGGTACTGTAACCAAGTGCTGAGTAAAGAGATCGACGAGAGCGTGACGCTGCTCCTGCAGGAACTGGTTCGGTTCCAGGAGCGGGTCTACCAGAAGGATCCCACCAAGGCCAAATCCAAGCGCCGCCTGGTCATGGGTCTCAGAGAGGTCACCAAACACATGAAGCTGCACAAGATCAAGTGTGTCATCATCTCTCCCAACTGTGAGAAGATCCAGGCCAAAGGTGAAGAATGTTATAGACTACATAGTCTGTATTCAATCAGATCATCTGAAGTCTGACCATCCTAGCTGCAAACACATGTACAGTTGTTCTAATCAATATTTTATGATGTAATTTCTATAATGTTTTAAATAATGATGTGAAAAGAATTTGAAAGCAGCCAAGCCTCACTTTGATTTTACCAAAACAGCAGGTTCTTGCACTCTTGTGTTCAAGTCATTAGCTGGTATTTTTTGTTCTGTTTCTTACTTTAGTTAAATTTTTGGTACATTTGAGTCACTGATCGTTTACTGTGTTGCAGGTGGTTTGGATGAAGCTTTATACAATGTGATTGCCATGGCTCGGGAGCAGGAAATCCCATTTGTGTTTGCTTTGGGCAGAAAGGCTCTCGGACGCTGCGTCAACAAACTAGTGCCTGTTAGTGTGGTCGGCATTTTCAACTATTCTGGAGCCGAGGTAAAGCAATACCATCCACTTAAAACCTCTTTGTTTGTTTGATTGTAATAAACTTCTGTTAATATTTTATTATCTACCACGTCACTATACTTATCTTAATGTCAGGTGAATGATTGAACAAATGAAATGTGGACAGTAGGTCAGCAGAGACCTGTCGGAAACACCTTGGACACACAGGATAGTTAATCGTGGTTAAATCCCTCCTCCTCTTCCAGGGTCTCTTCAACCGGCTGGTGTCTCTGACAGAAGAGGCGAGGAAGGCCTACAAGGACATGGTGTCAGCTCTGGAGCAGGAGCAGGCCGAGGAGGCTCTGAAAAATGACAAGAAAGTCATGGGCCATTCCCGCAACCACTCTGCTGCTTCTGCTATCTCCTTCTGCTCCATCTTCTCTGAGCCCATCTCAGAGGTCAATGAGAAGGAGTACGGTAAGATCCCACGTGTTTTGACTCTCAATCCAGTGATTCCCAACCTTGAAGCTGGACCTGAACCAAAGTGTCAGTAGATAAACCTGAACGGTTGTGAAATGATTGGCCCAATCCCAATGACCACGCTGATGTACAGATGTAACATTTAACAGACTTTGAGGCGCATTTCCGGTACAATCTGGTACGTTAGGGCTGTCCAACTGTCAAATCATCAAGTGTGTGAGGGCTCCCTTGCAGAAATTTTGAGCCCTTTGTGGCCAGTTTCCGTAAGTCTGCACTTCTGCAGAGAAAATTACCAAGACTTCATACCTTGTGACATTAAACACATGGTTACCAGGGTAAAACGTTTTTAAAACCTGATAATCCAGATGATGGTGCTCCTAAATATCTATGTAACATTTTTTTCTATTGAAAAGAGATTTTCTAAACATGTCACCTTTTCTCCTTGTACTCATCTTCTACTTGAGTCACTCAGTTTAAAAAAACAACAAAAAAGTTATAGGTTTTTGAAACATTATGGAACTTGTTTCTCCCAAACCGCTCACTGAATCAGTTTCTATTTGTGTGCGAGTGTACTCCTGTTTTTAATTGATCATACGTTTTTTATTATACATTTTAGAATAAAAGTCCTAAGCCCACGGGGTAAATTTGAACGTCATATAGTGCTGTCCCATTCCTATTGATACCCTTTTGGACCCTTGCAGCCTCTCTAACTTATCAGGTGATGTCAGTTATAGTGTGTGAGGGTTCAGGGCTTAGACTTTAGGGGGATAGATTGGGATAAAGCCCTTAAATAGGTAGAAAATTAGGAAAGATACATTTCTGTTCCTAAAAATTCCTGTTTAGTTTAAATCAAACCATCTTTTATGATTTAGCTACAAAAATTCTTAATCTAAAACTAACTCGGAACTACAGCTGTGAGATAGATGTAGCAGGGTGAAAAAAAATAATTCCCTTAGAAATGCAGTAGAGTGGAGATGTTAAGTAGCAGAAAATGAAAATATTCAACTAAACTGTAAGTTTAATTGAAATACAGTATTTGGATATATGTCCTCAGTTACTTTACATCAGTAGCCGTTTTTATTCTGGGCAGTAAGCCACCAATTTGCCGTCCTTTTGGTGGCTCGCTCCGCAGATTTAGACAGAAGGCGGCAAATTGGTGGTCTGTTTTGGTCCGCCAACTTTGCACCTCGGAGGGTAACGTTACACTTATTTGCACCTCCACTGCTGTGTAAATCCGAGGCGGCAATGTGGTGGCAAATGCTGAGATGGGCGGAGGTGTGGATGTCCGGCCTCTACAGGCTCTCTAGCTACTAGCGATCACTAATTTCAAATTAAAAGCCCCCCGCTAAGAACCCAGTTCTAAACTCCGATGGGGTGCAATGTAAAGCTCTTATTTTGAAGACAAATTCGACCTGCTTCACGTCACGTCACATGTTGACGCCTACCAGAGGAGGAAATGTGGTGGCTTATTTGAAAAGGAGGAATATTACACCTCCCTTTTAGATAGACAAGGCGCACACTGCAGCCTTTACCTTGCTGCAAATGTGCCACCTTTTCTATCTAAAAGGGGCTCCTGTCTGTCATGTTGCTGAGATATGAAAAAAGAAAATGGAGCATAACAAGTCGTTTCATTTCTTCAGAGACCAACTGGAGGAATATGGTGGAGACTTCAGATGCTCTGGAGCCCGTGGAGCCTGGGCCCAGTCGTCCTACACCTCCCACAGCCACCCAGAAAGACAGTGAGGCTCCGGCAGCCACCACCCCCACCACCGCCCCTCCTGCCTCCACTGCTCCCCCGCCCAGGACAGGGCCGCTCACACAGGGTACCGGCGAGAGAGACGAGGTCCGAGTGGACGACCGGCTGGAGCTGGCATCTCAGCAGAGCACAGAGACAGGCTCATTGGATGGGAGCTGCAGGGGCCCACTAAACTCCTCCATCACCTCCACGACCTCCACCCTGGTCCCCGGGATGTTGGAGGAGGCAGAGGAGGAGGACGAGGAGGAGGAGGACTACACTCCTGAACCTATTTCTGTGGAGGTGCCCACTCTGAGCAGCCGCATCGAATCCTGGGTGTCGAAGACCCTGGAAAACCTGCAGCTGGGAAAGAGCCAGGAGAGTACGGAGGAGGAGGAGGAGGAGGAGGAAGAGGAGGATGACGAAGAGGAGAGAGGGCCGAGCGAGGACGAGGAGGACCTCTATACAGCGGACATCACAGAGACGGTGATTGAGGGCAAAGAGCAGGTGGAGGTGAAGAAGGTCGCCGGTTGATGGCACCTCTGTTCTTACATACACTCATTCCCTCTGTCGCACTCACGCATCCATCTTCACAGCAGCCAGCAGTGTTTCTCCTTCGTCTCTAACCCCTGACACCACACATAATCTCAGGTATCCAACCAACTGACCAATGCATACACACACACACCTTTAAAGCATTACAGAAAAACTGACCAACAAACAAACGTATAGCATTGCAGACCAAACGACGACTAACACAGTTTGAGGGATTAGTTATTGAAACCAACGCTCACCTGGTAATTTAAACCGATGCCCTCACTACTTCTTCTGCCCATAACCTGCTACACTTGAATTCAGAGGGAAGTCCTAGACTTTCCTCCTCCGAAACTGAACTCCTTGAGAGTCGGGACGTTTTTGGGAGCAAGTGATGAGCGCTGACATGTTGAACTGCTGTCTGTAGCTCACAGAGAAGGAAGGTTTCGGCTCCCATCTTAATTAACTTTACACAGAGCTCAGAAGGTTTACAGCTCTGCAAGTATTTGTGTGCGTGTGTGAGTGTGTGTGTGTGTGTGTGTGTGTGTGTGTGTGTGTGTGTGTGTTTTGCAGGCACATAGTTTGCATTTATTTTGCCGTGTTCATTAGCTTTATCTTTGTAAATAATGTGTGTATGTGTTTTCTTTTCACCTGTCTGCTCCGTGAGTAAGTAGGAGAGACGTTGCTTTTTTAATTACTGCTTAGTTAGCTTTCCTAACAGGATATTACAGTGTCAGGGGTTCTGTCTTTGTACCAAAACCACTCCCGCCCGTCAGTCTTCAGAGAGTGTTTTGTCATATTCAAATAATAAGTGACCCATTCTGTGTTCAGATGATTCAAACGACTTAACTTCTAAGAAGCAAAACAAGCTTTGTGTATATATAACCTTGTCTATGTGGTTCTACTACAGTATGTAATGAGTTGTCATACTGATCTTGCCCAGTGTGAAACTGTTTGGGGTTGTTTTTCCTCTGACTGGAATTGTCCTGAGTTCCCAGATGCTGTCTGTGCTTCATAAATGAGTGCTCCTGTTCTGTTCTGGTGGTGTTTGTTGTCTAATGGGGTGCTCTCAAGCTGTCTCTTACTTGCTAATGAGCTAACACCATTTTTAAAAGCCTGTCTATCAAGTGTATCAACATTTTTAAAGGATAAATTCACCCAAAAATGAAATTTCAGTCATTGTCCGCTCACCTCCGTGCTGATGGAAAGCAGGGTGACGCTTCGTAGTCCAAAGCAAACCAGCGTTGCAGCATTCTGCCAAACAACTGAAGTAGCTGGGGACTTGTTTTAAAATGTGAACAAGAACTTAAAATGGTTCCATCCAGCTCATCTAGTGTAATCCAAGTCTCCAAAAACCCTGAGATGCCAAACTGATTTGAGAAGAAGTTATTTACACCTTTTTAAAGCAAAACCACAAGTCAAGGGTGTTAAAAAAAAGTCTTTTCAAATCAGTTTGGGATCTTGGAGACTTGAGTTACAACTGATGAGCAGTGTGGAGCCATTACTGGTTTCTTTTGGTTGTTTTAAAACAAGTCCCCAGCTTCTTCAGTTGTTTAGAAGAATGCTTCAACTCTGTTTCGCTGTGAAGCTCCTGAACTGTTTTGTGGACGACACAACTTCAGCTGACTTTTAATTTGCATGAAGGTGAGTAGATAATGGCTACATTTTAATTTGGGGGGAACTTTAAGTCCTTTCACCCAGAAAAAAAGTTTATTTTATTTAGAAAAAGAAAACAGTTTGCCAGAGAAGTTTTTTTTAGTTTTTATCATCAATTGTTAAATGAAAAAAATTGCAACTTAAACCACATCAATGAATAGGAGATGCAAGTGTTTGCTGGTATTAAAGGTCCCATATTATGATCATTTTCAGGTTCATACTTTTATTTAAGTTGTCTACTAGAAAATGTTTACATGCTTTAATGTTTAAAAACCGCTTTATTTTTTCTCATACTGCTGCAGCACCTCTGTTCACCCACTGTCTATCTGAATGCTCTGTTTTAGCACCTATCTCTTTAGGACCCACCTCCCAGAAGGCCCACTCTACTCTGATTGGTCGGCTGTCACAGGCCTGAGCAGGCACCGCCCAACTTGTTTCTGCCTCAGGATGTGGCTGAAGGTGGAGACTGTATAGTTGTGACATCACAACTTTACAGAAGTCCTGACTGCTCGTTTAAAGGCACAGTTTCTGAATTTCTCTGTGCAGTTGACACTTTAACAGTATTTTTCTATCACCTACACCTGCTTTATAATCAGAAGACATGCAAATCTTACTTTCTACAATATGGGACCTTTAATCGAATTTACCAATACCCAAGTTTACAAAAAATCTGATGTTCGCATACAACTGAAATGAATCCTTGTAGAGCTCCTCTACAGTTTGTAGACACATGTCGTTAGCATCGTCCCTGACTGGGTCAGAGTCACCACTGGAAGTCAAACGAGTCGTCACAAAGTCCTGCACATGCTCATGAACCCTTGTAAATACAAGTGTACAAAAGAGATTTTGATTTTGCATTGTATTTAAAAAAAAATACAATCATCCTGTTCTTAAAGCCATTTGATAGTTTTAACATTTAAACAGTTGGAATCCAATTTGATAACGGTATTTGAGGGTGAATCATGCCGAGAGTTCAGCCAGTCGATGGAGATGTTGGCAGTGTGTGTACAGTAAATGCAGTATGTCGGGCTGTATGCAATGTGAAGCCGTGCGATGGGAGACGACAGTGTGCTGGATATCATGCTCCTGAAAGTGTTTCTGGTTTGATAGAAGGTGCGCTGTGTGCCGGCTTTTTGTTGCTCTGACTTCCATCAAAGTGTTTGAAGTATGTTCATTGACAGCGAGTGTTTTTTGCACTATGTAAATACGTACTGGTAAAGGTCTTGTAACTAATGTGAACAAAAAAAATCAAAACAAAAAAAAACGGTTCAATGAAGTACTTTTTTCAGCGTGTTCCTCGTCTTTATATGGATATTTAAGACCGTCTCCTTCCGACTGTACATCACTAGCAACATTGTTAGAGGCTGTTTCTCATAATCCTGTTATCTTAACCTATATGGACTGATGATTAACATCATTAAAATGTTTATGTAAATCATTTGACTGATGTCTCTTCTTTTATCCACTGTTGATCATCAGCGTGCACACTGCAGACTGCAGTAGAGCTAGGACTGCACGATTCATTGAAATATTATTCAAATTGCAAGAAGCTGCGATTTTTTTGTTAAAGGTAAAATGTATGACAAACAGCATTATAATGAAGAACTGTGGTGCTGCAGAGATGTCATCACATTCAAATCCTGTTCGCCAGATGTAAGAAAACATGTTTGTTTGGTCACATCTTCACAGTTTTTATAGTTTTTATAGTGAAAAATGATCATGCTCACTAATTGTGAATCAAATCAAATCTGTCAAAATAATAACTTTTCTTTAACCATATCATGCAGCCCAAAGTAGAGTCGAAGCAGATCAACTGAGAATAAATCTGAAACTATTTTCATTTCAAAATTTCTCTCTTTCTGAGCCCTGAATAGTGAGGAATTGATGGTTTTCTTTGTTGCATATATGATGGTTAAATTGGGTTTTAGACAGTTTGTTGGATAATTGTAGGTAAAGAAGTTAATTTATTGAAGGAAAAAAAAATATGCATACATAAATTGAGAAAATAGTCCTCAGAATAATGGATAATTGAACTAGAATGGCAGTCAGTAGAGCATAAACCTCCATCAAGGCCTGACAGCCCCCTTTAATTCAATCAAGACTAATCCGTAATCCTAATCCACCCATAACTGCTTCACCATAATTTACACTCAACTGATCTAGGATCCTTGTCAGATTCCACTGACTGATGCCTTTGTCTTGTTAAAGAAAGTGAGAAAAAAATTCCTGGATGGGTGCCTTTATCCAAATCTGCACTAAAAGTAAACAGGATTTATTCTGAGCCGAGACCCGTCCTCCATCCAAGCTTCATGGACAAGTTTAGTAGTTTTTGTGTAATCCTGCTGACAAACCATCATACAAACTGACATGGATGTGATATGATGTAAAAAGTCAGTTCGGATTTAGATGCAGTTTTACCGAATGACCACTAGGAGGAGACAAAGCTCTGCTGCCCACTGCTGAATGCACTCAGAGTTGACGACTTGTGACGTCTTTCTGTAGTCACAGACAGTTTTTGACTTTTAATAATGTGTTGGTTTTAAGCAAAATCCTTGTGAACAAGTTCCTTACTCTTAAAGATAGAACATGTAACATTTCTATATCAGAAGACCTTTCCAATATTTTGTTGAGTTGTGTCTCCAACAATATTTAAACTCAGATAAATCTGTTATTCTATTCAAAGTAAGCGTGTGTTTCGTTTGGTTGGCTGTTATTAAAACTTGTGAGGAAACATCAGAGGGTGACGGAGGGAGTGGCCAAACCTGTTTGAATGTAACGTGAATACAGTTTTAAAACATGTCCTCGTCTGTGGACATTTCTGCCTGTGTCGTGTAGACACATTTTGCTAAAGCTAGTTGTAAGATCAGAACTTAGATTCTGTGTGTTTGATATCATAAATGACCCTGTTATTCCACGCCTAAGTGTGGAAGTACAGCTCCTCTCTTCCTTTGCTCTTGTTAGATAATAATCTTTTAATCAGGAATTACAGTGTGCAAAACAGTCTGTAGTCGGCTCTCGTGTATTGTTCTGATTGGAATCAAGCAGAAATGCAAATGTCTCATAAATCCTGTTCCTCTTGTATGCTCATCCAGGTCATTTGAATATTACATGCATTACATATTATGTTATCAAATGTCTTTCAGTGTCGACCTGATCTACAAGTGAAACCAAGATGTATTAAAAACACACTTTAACAGCATCTCAGAGGTGCAGCTGATGTTAGGAGAGAGGAATAGAGCACTCATGTACTGTATTGGCTCTGCTTCAGTGTATAAGTGTGTGTGTGTGTGTGTGTGTGTGTGTGTGTGTGTACAGCATGAGTCACCCTACCCGCCTGTGATTGGATGGTAGTTTACGGGTGAGGGAGGGAGGGGAGAGAGAGAGCCTCAGGGGCCGTCTGTCAATCTCTCCCCCCCTCCATTCACATATTTATCTGCATGCAGCGTCACAGAGAGACAGGGGAAGTGAGCGAGAGCCTCTCATTCATAAAAAAAAGAGAGAGAGCGAGAGAGAGAGAAAGTCCATTCATAAAAATTCTGCACAGTTCTGCTGCGCGTCAGAAAGTTGATGTGGAGGTGAAGCAGCAGTGGAAGCCTGGAGACTAAGAGAGAGTGTGTGTGTGTGTGTGTGTCGGGAGGATGGGACTGCACTCAGCGTGAGTACAGCCGAGCAGACTGGACTTCAGACTGCACAGGACATCGCTCAGTCCCACACCGGTGAGTCCAATCTACCGTAACGTACTCTTGGAGTCTGATCTACTAATCTGAGGACACAGGACACGAGACGCTCAGAAGATTCCCCAAATTTCATCTGAAAAAATTCTAAACTTTACCCTTTTTTTCTACTATTTCTAATCTGATCTGTTCTATCTGTGTGTAATAACTGATTTTTATTTTCCTGGCAGGTTTTTCTTTTTGACTTTGTCCCAGTGCTCTCCTCTGTCCAGTTCCCAGATTATGAGAGAGCAAACCTTACCCAGGTTCAAATCACAGACAGGACTCTTACCAGGTAGCTCATCAGTTGTCTAGTCATTCCACATGCCTGTGTGGATGAAAACCACTGTGCTGCGTCTGATTCTAACATGTCTTTCGTTGTCTACAGGCATGCTGAAGCGCAGCAAATACAGTCGTCTGCGCAACGATTCCCTGACGTCTCTGGAGGACCGGCCCCTGAAGACGGACCTTTGCTTGGACTCTGATTTCGCCCAGCTGGATCCAGGGGCGCCCACTCACCACGGGCCGTCCACCCTGAGGGACTTCATCCCCCGCATGGCCAACATCCGATTGCAAAGTCCAATTTCCCTGCGGGCCCTGAGGGGACAGACAGCTGGACCCACTGACAGACCCTTGTCAACGACAGAGTGGGGCTCAGGGCCCAATCAGAGATTTTGTAGCCAGCCTTCCCTCAATGTCCCCCTATCGACCGGACCCTCGGCTCTGAGCTGCACAAAAAGACCCATCACCCTGCACCGGATGGCCAGCCTCCCCAGCTGTCCTCCCTGCTCGCAACACAGAGACGGTTTGTGCTGTTTGAAGACTTCCTCTGCAGCGAACAGAGCGGTCCACCATCACATCAAGGTACCTGACAACACACAGACAAATTGGGCTGGTTGTGTTGCAAACTGCAGCCCAGAGTGTGTTTGAGGCTCCTTTGCCTGATTAATCTTCATTTCTTTCACTTTTGATGATTTGCCTAAACTCATAACCTCATATCCAGGGTCCCAGCAGAGAGTTGAGGCAGATTAATTCCTACCTTTGGCGACACAAACACACACGTGAACTCCGGACACACACACAAATTCACACTCCATCACCACCACACTCACTTTCGTACATTCACCCCCTCCCTCTCAGATAGAGCTTCCTGTGTAGGCAGTAGTGACTCATCCTGGCTCCTCTCTAGATCTGCTCTGCTTCTGTGTGTGTGTGTCTGTGTGTGTCGGTGTGCACATGCAAGTGTGTGTGTGTGTGTGTGTGTGTGTGTGTACGTGTGATTGTATCCGGTATCGGCAGAGCCCATGCTGTCCTAAAACCGGAGGTGTGTCCGCATGGGTGATTAGGAGCAGGGCCTGTGGACAGACTGTTTGATTGTCCTCTATAAACAAGCACACACGTACATTACACTCACCCCACTCCCCCACACACACACACACACACACACACACACACACACACGTATTGATTTAAGTCTGGTCCATCAATGGATTTACTCATCTTGCCTCCAGCCTCTAGTGTGTGCTCTACTGAAGCTCCTGGCCAATGGAAGTGGGGCTGGCTGGAGTTTATTCGAGCAAATGGCCTAAATATTGTCTGACGCATTTACTAACCTTTGACTCTCTTCATATCCTCACAATGTAATAGAGATCAAAAGGTGCAAAACTAACTCTTAAGTGCAGAGTTGCAGGCTATGGACAGACGAATCCACAGTTTTGACAGCAGAAATGACTGAGCAAGGAGTGACCGACACGTGTGAAGACGCTGCAACTACTTTCTAACAGTTGCAGAGAGAAAACATAGTTGTCATGTGTTCAGCTGGGAGCGTGCCTCAAAGGATGGAAATGTTGGTCAGTCAGTTGGTCAGTCCAACATTTTGCTCCAGACTCATGCACGCCACAGGATTAGGGGCCACTGTGTTCAGTGATCCCCTGATTGTTCCTATACATGCATGCGTGCACTAGAAAAAGAAAACATGTTTAAAACATACGCTGAATTTACAAGAAGGCCCAAGTAAATAAGAACCCGTCATTGTCAGCCTTTCATGAAGTTTATAAAGTTTCTCTTAACTCAAAAACTTACAAAATTGAGTGATTTTTTAAGGGAGTCTGGGGGCTTTCTCTCCTTCATCTCCTCGCTGTTGTTGACTGTAGTTGGTGTGGTTGCTTTAGTGCAAAGTGTTCTCAAAATGTTGTAAATTATTGTTAATAATGATCAGATACATGTTTTTGCCAGACATTCAAATGAATACAAAAACAAATGAATGACCCCTCAGCACCAACTGTGACTGTCTTCCTGTAGTGCCACCAAGAGACTGACGTTTCTGTTTTGTAGCGACTTCCTGTTTCTCTACAACTATTGGCTGGATTTCAATGAAATTTGGTGCACATAACTACATTGCCCTGAGGATGGATCCTAATGACTTAATGAAATATCTCGTCATCTACTTGATAGACTGGCACCAATTTTTTTGCAGACACTCATGGGTCCCAGACGATGGATCTTAATGAATCTTGTGATCTCCGGACATTTTTAAGGTTTTGTGTAAAAGTCTCATCAACAACTGTGGATTAACTTTAAATTTGAAAGAAGAGTTGCAGGATATATTTCAACAATTCGTTAAATCCTATTTTTTCAAGATTCAAGATTAACTTGATTAATTTTAGAAGTCAAGATTGTATAAGAAACTCCAGCTGTAGTTCACTATGTGACACACTGTCTGCACCCCTGAACTAATGATTAATAATCCAATATCAGACTCGATAGCCCTGTGTCACTCTTAGTCTAAGTTTTAAATCACCCTTAACTACTTCACTATAATTTCTAGCTCACCAAATCTAGGATCGATCCACACATTATTCCCTGAGTAATGAACCACAGTGTTAAAGAAAGTGTGAAAAAAACCTATATTCCTGAACTAATTATTAATAGTAAGTCACAAAGTTGAACTTTTCATGGTGGATGAGTTCAGGAGTCTCACAGCTGCTCTGAAGTCTGGTGGTCTGTATCTTTTGCCAGAATGCAAATCTTAATTGAGTACCATTATTCATTTGTCATAGTTTGACACATGACTAAATACCAGAAGAACTAATGACATTTAGCCTCACTGCTGTACTGTTATTTTATTTGACTTAGGAAATGTTAGCATGCCAACAGGCTAACCTGGGATGGTGAACATGTTTCCTGCTACACATCAACATGTTAGCACTGGTGTTTTTTTTTATTATATGGATGCACCTGCATTTATTGTTGCCTCACAGAGTTTCTAGTGTGGCTTTGAAATAAAAGCATTTCTTAATTTTTTAGTTGTTGTTTTGTTGCATGAGGTAAAAGGGCCAGAACATCTACAGACACTAAAGATACTAAAAGACAACATTTCAGGGAACAAAGGTGCATATTTTGCTATTTCCCTGGTGGAAAAATACAGTCTAAGTGAACTTTCCTGCACCAGCGTGATTTATATGCCCATCAACTTAAATAGCTGAGGTCATGGGACACAGCAGATACAGCTGGCTGTCATCTGCAAGTGATTAGCTCGCTTTATGGTTTCATCACATAATTTCAGTTCCTTGAAGACATCTTCGAGGATTTATTTTGTCCAGTTTCCTGCAATATAGCTCTTAGAATTACCATTTCTCTGTACGTTAGAAAATAATGTCTGTGTTCTGTGAAATAATCCAAAATCTAGTGTCACACTTCAATGTGGTACAATCTGTCCAGTAATTTCCAGGATTTTTGGCTTGTGCACATTGTATATACTGTATATATATATATATATGTGTCATGAACGCTTCAACTCTACTACAGAATGATATTCCTCTGAACTTTTTCAGCTGTGATTTTGGAGAGGTAAATCAATATAACATTTTTAAAAAAAGAAGAAGAAAGAAATGTGTTTTCTTCCCCTCTCCTTTCCTCACAGGCTGTCTGATTTACCATAAACTGAGGAGGAGGAGGATATAAACATGCCTACATGAGCACTCTGTGTTTGCTTTACACTACGATCAGTGTGTAACTGCTGTTTTGTTGTGTTTTTTTTCTCCTGTCCTTGTAGTACATGGGCAGCGTCGAGGTGACCCAGTCCATGAGAACTCTCGACTTTGACACAAGAATGCAAGTCACACGGTAGTAGGACCTTCCACCACACACACACACACGCAATTATGCTGCGATAAATGAAAGCGTACAGTATATCTGTCTGCCGACACGGCCTCTTAATGAAACTAAGCATGAAAAAGCTGATGTTTTGCTGAAAAGAGGAAGCTGCATATTTGCCAAACAAGTCATGTGTGGCTTATTTAAAAAATGTTTCAAAGGGGGAAATCAAATTAAACGGATAATGTTTCATAAACCGGGGCTTTCTCCTCAGCATTTGATATCGACATCCTAGAGCAGGATGCCAAAAGCACCGATGGACACAGTAACCTCTGTTCACAACAACGCTGCTGAATGATGGGGCAGAAAATCCAATTAGATGAATTTCCTCCTAATGAGCTCTCATAGTCTTATTAAGAGAGAGAGAGGGGGAGGGAGGGAGGGAGGGAGGGAGCGGGAGAGAGACCTCGATCCATTACAAACAATTTGTTCTGGAGGAGAAGAAAAGCAATTTCTGGAAAAAATGTGTTGCTTTGTAGATAGTGGGATTCTACTGTGTGTGTGTGTGTGTGTGTGTGTGTGTGTGTGTGTGTGCTTTGACCCCCCTTTTTTAAAACACAAACAGAATTTCATTTTCATTACTTTTCATGCAGTTTTTTATGTTTGGTGTAATCTGATTTTTGATCTGTGTTTTGTATATATAGATAAAATGTTATCAAAGAATTAAAGAAAAGCATGAATTAAGAAGTTAATTGAATATTGGAAGAGTTAGTATCCAATAAAGGCAAAACAAAACAAAACACACACACACACACACACACACACACACACACACACACACACACACACACACACACACCTGCCTTTATGCTGCTCCAAACTACTTTTCAGAATATCTTTACATAAAACTTTTACATAAAACAAAATACAATGAGTTTATTTCTCATCCCATGTCCCATCTCAAGACTTATCTTGTGACCCTTTGGAAGGAGACCAGCCCCCCACTGTGGACTCTGAGGTCATGTCTTCAGTATGTTTACTGGGTCTTTGATAGATTAATACATATTTATATTTGATAACATCTATCATTTTATCAAAATAAACAATTATATAAAATTGAAAATGTCAAATTTATAGTTAATAGTTATTTCCCTGTTAACAAGCAATGAGATGCTTTATAAACTATTTATTTGCAGTTGTTTTTTGGAGAGTTGCAGTTGATGTTTTTAACTTTACAATTGCTTAATAAATGTTTTATGAACAATTTCATTGTTTCTTAACATTAAAATGACTAAACTAAATCTAATTAACTGTATATTTTCCATTTATTAATGACGGTTGTTATAAAGTGTTACCCAGGTTCATAAGTTCTTTTTAGCAAAGAAACAAGTTTAAATCAGTCAAAATTGGCCATATTTGTTACTTGTCTTCGTCTTCTTTGTCTTCTTCTTCTTCTTCTTCTTCTTCTTCTTCTCCTCCTCTTCTTCTTCCTCTCCTCCTTCTCTTCTTCTTCTTCTTCTTCTTCTTCTCCTCTTCTTCTTCTTCCTCTCCTTCTTCTCTTCTTCTTCTTCCTCTCCTCCTTCTCTTCTTCTTCGTCTTCTTCTTCTTCTTCTCCTCTTCTTCTTCTTCCTCTCCTTCTTCTCTTCTTCTTCTTCCTCTCCTCCTTCTCTTCTTCTTCGTCTTCTTCTTCTTCTTCTTGTTCTCATCTTCTTTCTCTTCTTCTTCTTCTTCTTCTTCTTCTTCTTCTTCTTCTTCTTCTTCTTCTTCTTCTTCTTCTGTTGGAATTTGAGTCCAATTTTCATCTATGTTCTGGAACTGATATTATTTCCTAAGCGATTATTGGTCCTGTCGATTTATACTATAATCTTTCAAATGTTCTTGATGGACGGGTGGAGGGCAGGACCTCAGTACTCCTAAAATTAGTAGTAGCAGCAGCCGCCTAGTAGTAGTAGTTAAAAATCCGATGTTGAGGACGATGAGGGATAGGTGAAACAAAGCAGGTCAATCACAAAGGTGGGAAAGAGACAAAGACAGGAAGTAAAACAAAACACCACGATGAAAATTGCAAACCTAAACAAGAAATGGCTAAACTCTTCTCTCTCTTCTCTCCTCCACCACTCTTCAGTTTCCCTCTGAAATGTAGTGGAATCAAGTAGAAAGTAGCATAAAATAGAAATACTCAAATAAAGTAGAAATGCCTCATAATTGCACTTTGGTAATCTACTTAAATGAACGTATTTAGTTACATTCACTTCTTCATATAGAGCTACTTTTAAAAGTCATATTACTGGATATAAACAACTTCTTGTGCTGAAGTTTCCTTCCTCTCATATTCTCACATGTCAGTCACATGTTAGCTCGGCACACTGGACACATTTACAAAGGTGTCTCTGTGTTTGGTGTGTGCGTGTGTGTGTGTGTGTGTGTGTGTGTGTGTGTGTGTGTGTACATGTTTATAATCTGTGTTTGTGTGTGCAGAGAGGCAATCAGCAGACTGTGTGAGAGGACATCAGCCAAGACTGCAGTGAAAACTAAAAGGGTAAGACACACACACACACACACACACACACACACACACACACACACACACACACACACACACACACACATCAATGTAGTCAGACTTGAATAACTGAGATTTTTGTCCACAGCCTGTTTGTAAGTCGCCGTGTGCTGTTCTGGGTCAAATCAACCTCCAGTTCTCTGGAAGGAGGATCATCCTCGCTGTCTCCACCGACAGTGTGACTCTGATCGCTGCATCCTCCTTACAGGTGACAGCTTCAACACGCTTAACCGCATAACATAACTGTCACACACACACATCTGGATTGTGGAGTAAAATAACCTTCCTTTGCTTCTGTGTTGTTTCTCTCTTCTGTTCCTCAGAAGATCGCCCATCATCCCATGCAGGCCATTTCATTTGCCTCAGGAGGAGACCCGGTATGTTCATATTCTCACTGTCGCTCATGTACAAATACGTTCATTCAGGGACACAAACACGCACAATACACATGCCCATGTATCTATGGACCTGCCAAGATACATAAGGAAGTAGCACCACTCAGACTCATCAGCAGCAGCATCAATTCAGTTACCTTTAACATATCCAAGCACTTAGCCAGTGTTCTAGCTCCACACTCAACAAAAACTCACAGGATTTTGCCAACAAGGTGAGAGAAATTACACTGGACTCAATGATTTCAATGGTTTATTATGATGTCACATCACCACTCAAGAAGCGTTTAATACAGTGAAGAAACGCCGGCTACAGGACAGCATCCTGTCCAGCAGAACCACCTTCACCCCGGACCACATTTGTGCCTTACTTGACCTCTGTCTGACGACCACCTACTTCCAGTACAGTGAGGGTCTCACAGACAGAAGCACGGTGTTGAGAGCAGAGCCTCGATTACCTTCACAGGAACTGCTCCTAGCCACTGGTTTAGGTATGTGGATGACACCTGGGTCCAAATCAGAACAAGAGAAGTGGAAGCCTTCACAGAACATATAAATGCTGTGGACAATAACATCAAGTTCACAGGGAAAGATGTCAGAGGAGACAGTCTGTCCTTCTTGGACTGTGCAGTACACGCTGAAGAAGACAGAAGCCTCAACATTGAGGTGTAAAGAAAACCTACACACAGATCATCACCCGCTGGAGCACAAGCTGGGGTCATCAGAACCCTGAACCATCAAGCTGAGACTGTGCCCACTAAGTAAGAGGGGAAGGAGACAGAAACCTGTGGCTACCCAAACTGGACCTTTGTCAAAACCTCTAAAAGATCCAGAGCAGGCAGAGAGGAGGAGAAGAGAAAAACATAAGCATGTTGTCATTCCTTATGTCACGAGAACATCTGAGAAACTCAGGAGGATCTTCAATAAACATCATATCCTGGTTCACTTTAAACCTACCAACACACTGAGGCAGAAACTTGTCCATCCTCAGTACAAAACACCCAGGCATAAACAGAGTAATGTAGTTTATGGTGTTCAGTACAGCCAGGACTGCACAGATTTGTGCACTGGGGAGACAAAACAACCTCTCCATAAACGAATGGACTAACACAGGAGGGCCAACTCCTCAGGTCAAGACTCTGCTGTCCACTTACATCTGAAGGAGACAAAGCTTTCCTTTGAGGACAACAATGTAAGACATGACTTATCACCCACCTACAGTGCAGTACTGAGTTCCCTCCCCAGACAGCTGAGCAACCATCCACACCTGGGCTCACCTGGCCTTAGCAACCCACATGAAGGCCGGTTGGGTCAACGACCCACAAGTGTCCTTAACGACTCTGAAACGCAGAGCTCAGGTGTCCTGAACGACTCTGTACAAACACATACAAACACAGTGAGTAATTTGATTTAGTTTGATTAGTGGTTAGTTTGCTGCCATGTGAGGATTGAATTATTTTCTAACCCAACTCTTGAGCCTGCTGTACTTTTAATTGGTGGTGTGAGGTCAGCGACAGTGAAATTCTTGACTGGAGAGATAAAAGTCAAAGTTACTCACTTTAACTGCACTTAAAATGCAAAACTGTGCTATTTATCACATTTCTCAAGGTCTAGGGTTAGAGTCTCTAGATGACTGCATGGTAAAACTCACCCTCTGAGGCACGTTTGGAAAAGATTGCACAAAATATCAGTGGCCACGATGAGTTTTGTAGTTCTGAAACCCAGAAATCAGTTAGCATTTTAGCACTTCCGGTTCCCTCATCTCAAAGTCAGAGTTTTTTTAAATTGTTTTTTGGTTAAATGCCTTATTTCACACAAATAAGAAACTTTTATTTAAGGAATGTCAAAATGTTCATGCAGAATCTGGGCTGTACGTGCACAGAGTCACTGATAAACCTCATGACCATGTTGTTGCACAGAGCAGATTAAAACCTGTCAGTCTGATAGGTTCGTGGTCTGTAATCAGCCTCTTGATTCATAATTTCGCAGCATGTTTAATCACTGAAAACACAGCAGACATTCTCAGTGAGCGGTCATTCCTGTGTATTCCCTGTTTAATCAGTTCACTCCCTGCCAGTGGCTCTCTGATAAAAGCAGATTCAGCTGAATGTGTTTCACCATAAAGCCTCAGTGGCAGATTGATTTTAATTCCCCTCTGCTATCTTCCACGTGTCCGAGGCTCAGAGCACGCTGCAAGATTATTTTAGCTAATTAATTAAACAGTGAGCTGTAATCCCATCCATGGCTTCTCCGCAGAGGAACGACCCTCCTGTTCTCTCTAATCTTTGGCCAGTGCAACCTCGCAGCATTAAAATGAAATATAACAGTGTGTATCCAGCGCTGGTATTCACTGTTTGTTCGAACTGAAGAGAACACTCGGAGATCTGGCCTTGATAGCCGACATGTCCTGCAGGTTGTTCAGACATTAACAGAGCTGCATTGATTTTGTTTTTTACTTTCACTCATGTTGCGATTTCTGGAAATAATGTGGGCATAGAAAAAAGAGAGGGAAAAACAATAAGAGTAACTTCAATTTAGATTTAAAGGTCACATATTATGCTGACATATTACTGATGTGCTCGACTCTCGTCCCGACAGCTGTGTGACTGAAATTATTTAGTTGGTTTTATATTTGTATCATTCTCATCTACTTGTATACAATCTATATTCACATACAGCATCTTGTAATTGCCATTTGTGGCCACAGTGGCCACTGTTCAGCAAAAGTTACATAGTCTGGCTTTAAGTCACGTTTGTTATCGTCATTAAACATCAGTAGACGTTACCTTGTTATTCTCCTAATTTATCGCTTACATTATCCACCGTGGTTGGAAGGTTTTTGGGCTTTTACATGACTGTGATTTAATTTACCTTTGAATTATCTTAACTTACTGATCAAATTCATTATCCACAGTGAATTAAGCGTTTTTAATGGTTATTTATTATTCAATTGTGGGACTGTCTTTTCTTTGTCAGTATAACTTATTTTTTCCTTTTCTTTAATTTAAAATTGACTTTATATGATTGCACATGAGGGAGTATAAATAAAGGTTGAATGAATGAAAATGAATTAATGAATTTTTCTCTCTGTTTGTTCACAGGACATGGCCGATTACATCGCTTATGTTGCCAAGGATCTGTTCAATCAGAGAGGTAAGAGACAGATTCATTCATCATCATGATGAGCCGGGTTTCCACTGGACTCCTCTCTTCATTGTGTTATTGTCATGATTATGGACCAAACATCTCTCTCTCCTTCTGTCTCTATGTCAGCGTGTCACATCCTGGAGTGTCCTCAGGGTCGAGCCAGTGAGGTCATCAACAGCATCGGTCAGGCCTTCGAGACCCGTTTCCGCCAACTTCTCAACCACACACCATCGCTGCTCTGCGACAATCCCAGGTTGTCCTTTTGACTTCTGCAGCTGTCTTACTGGTGGCACCCAACACAATTAATTATCACATGAACTCAATAGTTCACCTATAGTAAAATTGCTCCAAGTGAAAGTTGAGAACTTTTAGAGTTCCTCAGTCTTAGGTCCCTTGTTCTATTCTGTGACTCTCTGTGCACAGATCAGCAGTCAGACTCTGTCACAAATGGAGCCCAGAGAAGACAACAACAGACCAAAAGGCGGAGCAGAAGGGTGAAGTCAGGCAGCATCGTGACTACTATAACATGATCCCAGGAAAGACGCCGCCTGCTGGTGGAACAGAGGACCTGCGGATCACAAGGGAGGAGGACAGAGTTGACCTCCAGCGGGTAAGAGTGAGCTGTAACACCAAAACACTAACAGTGTTCAGTCAGTTGAGTTGGATACCTGTTTTTAACTTAGAGACAGAAGTTTGACAGGAACCACAAAGTCCATCTCATGGTGTTAACGAGGAACATATCGACAGGGGAACAGACTTTGACACAACACCAGCGCTCTCCATCTAGTGAATCTGTTCACTCTTGTTCTACCTCGGTTTCTATCACTCTCCCCCTTCACCTCCTCTGCCTCCCCCATCAGTTTCAACCACATCTCATGGCCTTCGTCCGCGGATTGCGTTGTCCAGTTGTCATGGAGATGGATCAGTAGCTATCACATCACATCAGAGGACTATTATGATGAAATAATGTATTAACATATTGATTAGATAGAAACATAGATTATATAGCCTATTGTATTACATCGGGCCTAAAAATATAAGGTAATATAATAAAACCTACACATATATTTGACAATCTTGTTATTTTTCTTCAAGAATATAGAACAAAATATAATGCGTGTACTGTACATTTTGATAATACACTCATAATATACACTGAAATGTATTTAAATCTGTTACTTTATATATATATTTCTGTATGTGTGTGTAATACATAATATATTTCAACACGAGAATTATAAGAAGATAATAAGAATTTCAAACATAAACCTTCATCGACTCTTCATGTAAGTGTAAAATTGAATTACAAGGTATAAATATACATAGATATTATAACACTGTCTATTGATTGAATGAGTAATGTTTATAAATCAGATCTACATATATACATATATGAAAAACATATTTAATTTGCACAAGGGGAAACTTTATCTCCTGAGGACTGTACAACATGGTTGAAAGCTTCGAAGCAACAAGTAAGTTGGACCTCGTGTTGATGAAACGTGTTGGTCACAAATGTTGTCACACCTTGAAGCTGCCTCGTACAACATAATCTATCTCCTGAGCAGAAACAGCTGAGCGCTAAGTGTTGTCCTCAGTGATCGGTAATAAAGAAGACAGGAAAACTTCTCGTTCACTTCCCAGAATGATTATTCCAGTGTGGGAACTGAGTCAGACTTTCCTGTCATGTCTCACCTTTAGGCCATCACTACTGCTCCCTGGACACACACACACACACACACACACACACACACACACACACACACACACACACACACACACACACACACACACACACACACACACACACACACACACACAGGAGATCTCTGTCTTGTGTGTATGACTCATCTGGTGTTGTTGCAGGTTTGCTCCTCTCAGCCTGTTTCACTGTATGAGAACTGCTCCATCACAGAAGAAACTGCAGCTCCACCTGCAGGTAAGAACCAGCAGCACACCTCCAGCACGAGATGAATAGTTTGTCTGTGTGTCTGTGTCTGTACTGTGTTTCACTGTGGTTATGTGCATTTAAAAGTGCAGTTTAAAGATTAATTATAGTTTAAAATGATTAAATTAGATATCATCCCATCATCCGTGCTGTGTGATTTAAATTAAAACCAGGTTTAGTAAAATGATGCAAGTGACATATTAATTCAAAGGATTTTAATCCTTCACATTGGTCCTTTAAGGGGAGATGCTACAGGCGACAATATCCTTTTTGCAAATAAAGATTTTTAGATTTAGTCCAAAATACAATTCTAGGTGTTTATTTCACTTCTGTTCTGGACATTCATACAAATTTGTGCATTTTTCATGAGATAAGTCTCATTTTCATGTTTACATTAACAATTTTACCACATTCATGGTGATATCTATTAGTTTAGAAATCTTTATTTATTTGTTTATTTTTCTTTATTGTGTTCTCCGGTAGTGTACAATTGAAAACAGTACAGAAACAATACCTGACAGAAGCCCATGAATAGAGCCAGCACTTCTACATTATGTAGTTACATTTGAATGAAAAACCCTGTTTGAGTTTAACATTATTAGAGCTGTAGAAGAAGAAATGGTGGCGCCAGCAAGCTTTCCACTTAATGTCATGTTTGATAGGAGCTCCAACTTTTCTGTTGAGTCTATAGAACTGGAGCTGCAGTGTGTTAAACCTGCAGAATTGTTATGAAACTCAAATCCATTATTTTTTCCTCAGAGAACTCGCTCAGTTTTGATCCGTCAGTTTAAATTTCAAAGAGTTTAAATTGGAGGTTTAGAGCCTGGAACTGATTCAAAAGTAGCTTCAGGGTAAGATTAGATTGGATTTTAAGAACAGTCTCAAATTCAAACTGTTAATTTGAAAATAAGTTTAATTATTTGTTGTAACAGAATCGCTTTATAAATAATGATATAATCCTGGTTTAGAGTTAATCCTGTTTGGAGCAGCCCCGCCCGTCTGCTCTGTTTCATTCTTCTTCTGCTGTATCTCCATCAGACCCAGCTGAGTGTGAGGTCAGAGCTCAACAGAGCGCTCCTCTCTCTGAGATCCAGGACCTGATCCAGGAGGAGGGCTGGTTTCATGGCAGGTTGGTAGTTCACATCCCAGCACATGAAGTAACAACTTCTCTCTCCTCCTTTCTCACTAACTGTGTTCTCGATCACAGGTTAGGAAGACAGCAGGCCGAGTCACTCCTCACCTGTAGTGGGGATTTCCTGGTCAGAGAGAGCAGCTCTGCGTCTGGTCAGTATGTCCTCAGCGGTGTGGAGGGAGCCACCGTGCGCCACCTGCTGCTGGTTGATCCACATGGACAGGTAGAGTCGTGGTGTTGGATTTCATATACACATGCATGAGCAGCAGAAAATGTCAACCGGCCTCATGTGATCCCGCTGTCTGTGTGTTTTTGTGTGAGCAGGTGCGGACCCGTGATCAGGTGTTCCTGAGCGTCGGTCACCTGGTGCGTTTCCACATGGAGAACCAGATGCCCATCGTGTCGGGAAGCAGCGAGCTGTGTCTGAAACAGCCAGTCCTGCAAAGACACTAACACGCACATCACACACAGACTGTCACATGTATATTTAGTCTGCAGCAGCGGTTCTCAACATGTATTTTTGGAGCTGAGGCTCAATGTACACAAGCAAGAATGTAACTGAGTACACTTGGTACAATTTATGAAATGAATAACTGATTATGAAACCATCTGGGTTGCTTCTTTATGACCTACATAAGCAAATGAGAGCAAGAAGACTGGCATTTTTCTATATAATTTGCCTGTCACCCATTCATCTTCTGACCTATTCAGGTTGGATATGTCATAAGAAATTAAAGCGGTTGTTCATGGCCGAGTGCTCAGAGTGAACTGAGGAGAGAAGCTGCTCTGTGGTCTGGTGGTACGGCACCAGAACAAACATTACTTGTTTCGCTTTTGTCCACAGGGGGTGCCAGAATGAACAAAACATAAAAGTTCCATGTAGCAGCTTTAAGTACACGTTCAAGGTGCTTGTACTTTCCATTTTATGCAGAGTTATACTTTTACTTTAGTGCATTTTAGACACAAATATTGTACTTTTTAAATAAACCCTTTAAACCTGCTCAGTATATAAAGTACAGCTCAACCTTGTACATCTACAGCAGTAAAATGTTACATACACATTAATGCACAGGTGATATTAATCAAAGAACAGCAGATATAATAATAAAACACTGACAGGGAACATCTTACTGCATAATGAGTACTTTTACTTGTACTTGTAGTGGAGTATTTTCACAGTGTGGTATTAGTACTTTTACTCAAGCAAAGGATCTGAATACTTCTCCCACCGCTGCCCTCAGCACCTTTAGCCAGAATGTTTTCTGATTAAAGTAATCAAACTACATGTAATGTGTGTACATGTGCAGTGGGTTGTTTATTAATATTTTTCCCAACATTTGACCAAACAACAAACAACACTTGTGCACGCTGAGCCTCGCCCTGTATTGAGAACAGCTGCTGGTCTGCAGAACATCCTGTCTCTGCCTCTCAGGCTGAATTTGCTGGTGTTTACTCAAAGTTTAAGCACAATCACTGGTGTCGGGAGGAAATTACCAGAATGTTGGCAGACCTTCAGAATAATTTTTATAGGCTAAATTTGTCTTGTGTTCATTCATTTTGATCTGTTATTGTTCTGTGTCCCTGTTTCCCATGCTCCACTTTTGAAAACAACTTTTCATCGCGCTTGTTTGATACGTTATGAGTGTTTAATTCAGCTGCTCTTTGTAACCAGGTTGGTCTCAGATAAGCTGTCGAATATACAAATAGTGTCCGTCTTTGGTCCCCATTAAGTGTAATCAAATACATCTTCAGCTCTTTTACAGAATGGATTGTTGCTTTGTCTGGTTTGTTCTTTCTTGTTAAACCTCAAACCACAAAAACACAACTTTATTTCTTCTTCTTCGCTGGTGGACCAAACAACTCGCTCCAAGACACCTTTAAATGATTCGTCACATCACAATACAACAATTTATTCTTAAACTGAGGAGACTGAAAGCATTTTGTTGCCATTTTAGTCACAGTCCAAGTTTAGCTTCTGTTCACTGTCACTAACTGGTCAGCGATCAGCTGCACAACACAAATGTGACAAGTTTAAAGATCAAGATCGTTTTAATTATCATCAAGCAGCCAGAGATGCACAACAAAATCATAGTTCTTATCCACTCACGGTACTTTTAATAATAATAAAATAACATATAAATCATAAAAAACTATACTCTTTCCTTTAAAAAAAAAAAAAGTCATTTTTTTCTGCACATAGACGATGAAGAGTTGGTATCAAATGTGACCAAAGACACGTGAAGTCAAGAGCAACAGGTGCCATTTTTGGAGACCAGCACACACAAACTCACACGATGAGGTGCAGACAGGAGATTGTACATTTAACCATGACTCTTCTCCTTCTACTACAACTACTGCTTTACACGCTGCTTCAACTTAAAAGCAACTTCAGTTTGGCACAAAATGTGAAAGCCATGTTGTGAGAATTACGTTATTAAGTCCAGTTTGATTCCAACAACAATAAAAACTTCATGCAAATCTAATGAAAACAACTTCAGAGCAGGAATCTAGAACCTAGTCTGTAGAGTTTCATGTTTTCTTATCAAGTCTTCCACAACAGGGAGACGGTGCCAAACTGGGAAATCACTAGTTGAGCGGCTCAGATGCCATTGTGTCAGCTCCATGGAACAAAGTTAAATGCCTTAGAGATTTATATCTCTCAGGATAATGACTTACATATTCACACACTTCTTCCTCAAGGTCTGCTCTTGATCTTAACTTGTAATTTTGGATTTTAGTCATGTCAAAAAATCTTTTCGAGGTGGGAGGCCTTGCACAGTGATGTAAAAAGTACTCAAAAGTCATACTCGAGTAAAAGAACGGATATCGTGTTAAAATATTACTTGAAAGTGAAAGTGAAAGTCACCCACAGGAACTTGAGTGAAAGTCTTGAAAGCAAAGACATGTTCGTCTTTCCCAAAGATGTTGCTATGACTTCAGTTTGTTCATCTGAGGCCACACCTGGAGAAATAATCAGTTTAGACTCGAAGTAATCCAATCTTTTAACTGTCTGAATTCTTTGAGCCACAAGATGGCGCTGTCAGTCTTTACAAGAGCTCTTTCCTCCTCAGCATTTTCCAAAATATGTTTTCTTGATTGGTTGAACAGTCTCTGGCTGGTTGTCTAAAAGTCTCCATTTGTTTATGCGACAGCTCCATTCCTTCATAATCGTATGTATCACATGTTCATGATGAATATGACAAATACATAAATGTTCAGCACAGTGACATCCTGCGTTTCGTTGGTTAGCTCTTGAAACAGATGTGTGTCTCAGAGAGCGGTGAAAATGACTGGTAGTAAACAGCCTATAATAATGGCTGCAGCACTTCTCCCTCAGCTTTCGGCAGCCTGTCACTCGCAGATTTGGGTGAAGTAAAAAGATGACTGTGTGCTCAAAGTATGCAGTTGACTGCTCTCGGGCTGTGGCCCTCATCGTCCTCTGAGAGGCTCGGAGGGTCTCGCCCACATTAATCACCCTCAGCTTGTTAGGCTGAGATCAGGGAAGCACTGGCAGCTGATGGGGAGAGAAGCAGCTCAGCTCAGCTCAGGGCTGATACAAACACTGATAGTGTATCTGAAGAAAAACAACACTTGAAGCCTCTCTGTTCAGACAACTCTGACAAACTTCCCACAATCCCCAGTTCATGGGGTGTCAAAAGAGGGCTCATTTTGTATGTCACAAAGAACAGGAAATGAGCATGCTCGAAGCGTTATCTCTGCTTTTCCCTGAGCACTTTATACACAAGTTAAACACGACGATGATATCTGCATCTTATCGGATTCAGTCCGTAAACAAACGGAAACAGAAAGTGTCTCTCTCACCAAGCTAAAACCCAGATGATTATCGTATATAAACATGAAGGCTATCATAAGTGTGAAATTGTGTGATTTTTCAACACAGTTATTTTCCTGCTTCGATTTCGTCCCTCTGGATTTTTCTCTGAGTCACAAGGACCTCGCCCAAAACAGCTCACCAAGAACACAGATGACCTAGTGTGTGATTCTTTGAGACCTGTGAGGCCTGATGATGGTCACATGTTGTCAAACCTGTGAGGTCACTGTTTGACCTCTGGCCCTCATTAATGTCGGAGCAGCAGCTGGCAACCTGTGTGGTGGGAGGAACACGAGCTGGATCACAATCTCAAGTCCCTCGTTAGACTTCTTTCACAAGGAGGTCAGCTTTGCACCTGTAAAACCAATACAGAGAATCTGGGTCATTGGGTTATTAACATGATGCTAAAGTCTGTCCTTAGATAATCAAGAATAACTGTTCAGGGTATAAAAAGCAAGAGAAATATAGTCTCGAATTATGTAGGGCTGCACAATTATTCAAAATATTATCAAAACCACAATATGGCCAAGTTCAGTGCTGCTTGAATATCCATACAATGGCACATTTTAGTCATTGCTATGGAAGACACGCTAGCCTCCTCTGCTGTGATCTTATGACCTTTGTCATATATTTTGTTGGGTTGTGTACTTGCATTATCCCAAATGTTTCCAACAATATCAGAGAAAACTGGAATTTTATGAGGTGACGAAGCGTTTGTTTTTGTTGCCCGTTGCTATAACTTCAGAGAAAGCTTTGGATGAAGGAAGGAAGTTGGCTAATACGACTAAATGCAACTTGGAAAAAACTTTTAAACCTCAGTGGACATTTCTTCCTGACTCACCTCAGAGAGATTTTCACCAACAATGGTGGTTGTTCAACAAAGTAAGGCAACAACTCCCATCACCCAACACTACTTCAAGACCACTACTTGTGTTTTCAGTTATTTAATACATGATGGTCATTGTTGATAACAGCTTTTTGGTCATAATAGCATTTAACATATAATAACTGCAACCAGATAAAACTATTTGAATACATCTTACAAAACTCTTCCTCACTATTTTGTCAACAATCAGTCACTGAAGTTATTTTTTCAGTAAACATCCTTAAAGTGGATGCAGCTCCTTAAAAATAAATATTTGCTGATGTTTTCTTCGCCCTCTGTTATGGCAGACTAAATATTTTTGGGGTTCTGGACTGTTGGTCAGACAAATCAAGCTGTTTGAATAGGTCAACTTGAGTTTTGGGAAAATTGTGAGAAACATTACTCTCTGACATCCAAAGATTTATTGATAAATCGAGAAATAATATAATTGGCTGATTAATTAATTTTACCTTAGGTGATCTTTTGTACCAGTGGTCATCAAACTGTTGTTGTCCTCTACACTCCTTTCTGGCACAATATTTTTTTCTTTCGATGTCTTATCTCATTTTATCTTGTAAGCACTCTTTAACTCTTGTAATCATGTCAACAAAAGATTGAACTCACTAAATAACGTCCAGTAGCTTCCTCTAAATGACCACTGTGGTCAGCTGCGACTTGTTTTATGATCATTTAATTATAAAACAGAAATTCATCAGCTCTAGTAATAAATTCAGATATTGTTCAGTTCCTCCATCAGCATGAGGCGCCGAGAGGCTGAAAGCTTTCAGGAAAAACTTAATTAGTCAGCAGGTTGGTTTTGAGAGACCCCGTGAGTTGACACAATACCTTCACCGATGCAACCACTCGTTGTGTGTGCATTTGTTGGTGCGTTCGTGTGCATTCCTTGAACCCAGCCAGTGACATGACTCTGAAACAGGAAATGATAAACATTCAGTGTAATCTTCAGGTTCTGTGGCTTTGGTTCAGATCCAGAGCATTAAAAAGCCTAATCTCTTTGAATTCCTTTATAGAATAAACTCGCGGGCTGATGAGCCCGAGGACATTAACATTAAACACACACACACACAGATGACAAAGCATTCCCAGACCCTGAAGGGCCTTAATGGAACAATTAAAGTCATAAAAAGCGGCCAGAGTACGAGAGCATGAAATTGTTCCTCGTTTCAATGTTATCAGAGTCACACAGAGTTCAAATCTGGGAGGAAACAAAACAAGACTTGGCCACTGACGGGGCCGCTCTGCAGCAGTTACTGGCATGCCAAAATCTACACGTATGTTCCTCCGGAGACAGCGCAGAGGAGGAGACACGTGAGTCATGTGAGGTTCGCAAACAAATGCACACAAACAAAGAGACGGCCTGGTTTCTGTGCCTGGTTCTGTTTCCTGTTTCCAAAAGTCAGGAACCAGTGAGGGCACGCTGAGGAGAGCAGGGAGCCAGAAGTCTCTGTTAAATGAGTATACAGTAAGTTGCTGTTGGCCGGTGCAGAATAGATGTGCATGTGTGTGTGTGTGTGTGCGCGTGTGTGTGTGTGTGTAACCCCCACAGTGATCGCCTCACTCCTTTTACCTCCCCTCTACCGCTGCTTAGCATGATGGCTCATCTCGAAGCTCTGATGGGTGTGTGGACTGCTGGCTGTTGGCAGGCCTCTCTGAGCGGAAACACACACACACACACGCGCGCACACGCACAACACACTGTGTCCTCAAGCACAACATACCCTGGAGTTTCTTTACCTCTTTCCACTCTCTCTTTATCATTGCCCCTTTGGAAACTAGGTCACTGTCAGTTCATGCCATTAGCCTCTGCTCCAAGAGTATGACTCTGTGTGCGCGTGTGTGCATGTGTGTGCATGTCTGTGTGTGTGGGTGTGTGTGTGTGTGGGTGTGTGTGTGTGTTCATGTTCAGTTAGCAGCCATGCTTATCTGCCACTTGGCTTAAGAACTTCCTTGAAAATGTTTGTTTTCATGCCCTGTGCCGGTGGATTGGAATCGAATCTGCATTTGTGTGTGTGTGTGTGTGTGTGTGTGTGTGTGTGTGACACGGTGATGATGAGGGGGTGGGGGATTCCAGGATTCTTGCACGAGGCAGCAGCAGACAGATGTGGGAGACTTGAATCAAAACTTTTTCTGTTGGCCGGCCTCAGAACGCGACTTTTCCTCCACTGTTGGTCTCTCTCTTCGCTCTCCATTCCTCTGCCCTTTCCTCATGCTTTGGCCAGCAGCTCACACTTCTCCCTTGGATTTCGAGCAGAGGCTGAGATCAAAACTTGGATTCTAGCAAACACCAGGAGGCATGATTCAGTGATTCTTGGTCATGCTGGACTTTCTGTTCGTGGTCCAGAAGAACATCTCAGCAGCTCAAAAAACACAATCTTGTTTGATTGTTTTATCGCCTTGTTACTTCTTGACTTTTCCCAATTTCATGAGCATTGCTTATATACATGGTTTAAAACTGATGACATGTTTCAGAAGCTACAGAAAATGAAACGTTAGTTCTGTTTGGGCTCTCAAAGGGTCTCATAATGTTTTCATTAGTGTATAATCACCTGAAACTAAAGCACAATCCACCCCTTGACTCTACCACTTTATTACAGTGTTAGTACCCGTATAAAACATCATTGCTAGTTTGCTGATGTCTTAATAGCTAACTAGCTAAAGTTACATTGCAATTGGTGTGATTGCATATGACGGCCAAAATCCATCCAAAGTCCAGCAGTGAAGTTGTTTGACTTGGTACTGCTCCTATAATATCAGTGCAGACTGAAGGAGAAGCTATTGCTAATGTTAGCCTATAACGTACTGCTTGTGGTCAGGTAATGAGGTGGTGTTCTCTTTTATTTGATGACTTGATTGATTGTATGAAGCTGTCACCGAACTGTGAAGCAAATGTCCTTGTGATAATACCAGGTCTGCCACAGTAACACAAAATAAATCACCACAGCTGAAGGCAGCATTTTGGAAATGTCCAGTCGGCGTCAGCAACAGCTTGTGAGATGTTGATGAAGGTTCTCAGTCATCCAGGTCATGGTAATTCTAAGTGCTGTATCGTAAGTCACAGGACTTGTTTCAGTTTCTTACAGACGTTTCATCTCTCACCCAAGAAGCATCCTCAGTTTGAAGTACCTGGAGGTGAGTTGTAGACTTTTAAACCCTGTGTGGGAGTGTCCTTACAGAGTCTTTAAGGGCACGTGTGAACTCTGAGTCGTTAGGGCCACTTGTGGGTTGTTTGGGCTAGGTGAGCCCAGGTGTGAATGGTTGTTCAGCTGTCTGGGGAGAGAACTCAGTACAGCATTGTAGGTGGGTGATAAGTAATGTGTTAGGCCACCTCCTCTGTTCAAAGATGGTCATTCCAGTTTGATATCGATGGATTCTTTTACTCCTCTTTCAAACCACCTGGCTTCTCTGGACAAGATGTTCACATTGTTGTCCTCAAAGGAATGACCTTTCTCCTTCAGATGTAAGTGGACAACAGAGTCTTGACCTGAGGAGTTGGCCCTCCTGTGTTGGTCCATTCGTTTATGGAGATGTTGTTTTGTCTCCCCAGTGCACAAGTCTGTGCAGTCCTGGCTGCATTGAACCCCATAAACTACATTACTCTGTTTATGCCTGGGTGTTTTGTACTGAGGATGGACACGTTTCTGCCTCAGTGTGTTAGTAGGTTTAAAGTGAACCAGGATATGATGTTTATTGAAGATCCTCCTGAGTTTCTCAGATGTTCTCGTGACATAAGGAATGACAACATGCTTATGTTTTTCTCGTCTCCTCCTCTCTGTCTGCTCTGGATCTTTTAGAGGTTTTGACAAAGGTCCAGTTTGTGTAACCACAGGTTTTAAGTGCTCCCCTGATGTGCTTCTGTTCCTTCTCCTTCCCCTCTGTCTTTATGGGCAAGGTCTCAGTCCGATGGTTTAGTGTTCTGATGACCCCAGCTTGTGCTCCAGTGGGTGATGAGAGTCAATCACCAAGTAGATCTGTGTGTAGGTTTTCTTTACACCTCAATGTTGAGGTTTCTGTCTTCTTCAATGTGTACCGCACATGTGTACCCCAAGAAGGGCAGACTGTCTCCTCTGACATCTTCCCCCGTGAACTTGATGTTATTGTCCACAGCATTTATATGTTCTGTGAAGACTTCTCTTGTTCTGATTTTGATGTGTCTAACTCATCCACATACCTGAACCAGTGGCTAGGAGCAGTTCATGTGAAGGTAATCAAAGGTCTGCTCTCAACGTCTTCCATGTAGAGGTTGGCCACTATTGGGGACACCAGGGAGCCCATAGCACAGCCGTGCAAGAAACCCTCACTGTACTGGAAGTACTGTAGTTGTTGTGTTTCAACTTGAGATGCAGGCAACACAGGATAATCCCTAAGAGAATACACCTGGGTTCCCCCGTGAAAGGACACAGAGCCACAAGGATCCTTCAGAGGGTTTAAAACCAGCTACTCAATGAACGAGTGCGGCAGATTAATTCTACCATCGATGCAATCACTATTAGGACTGACCAGACATTAGAGGACTTAACATCACTGCTACCAAGCAAAGTTCTGCAAAATGTCTCCAAGTTTGTTGAGAAGGCACAAGCATCACAACACACTAAAGGTAAGGAACGGCAGACACAAAAATTCCAAACTTTACAGGCACTTCAGCGACTTGCATAGAACAGAAGCTCTCACCTGGAGAAAAAAGGACATCAACAACACAGCACATCTGGATACATCCAACACAGAGAAGGATCCAACATCCAACTGGAGAAGGATGCCCTTGCCAAAGGGCTGAAGTTTGCAGTAACTCCAGAAAAGATACTGTTAGTAGATTTCATCACAGCAACAGAGTCAGCCATCAGAAACAATAAGTTGGCAGACACAGAGGCAGAGCAGCTACAGTTGAAGGTATCAGCTGCTCTTTCTCACACAAAAGCGTCCCCCTCTAACCTCATTACTGAGGAAAGGAAGGCCCTGGTATCACTCAAAAGAGACCAGAACATCACCATCTTGCCCTCAGACAAAGGGAGATGCACTGTAGTGCTAAACACAACAGACTACTACACCAAAGTCACTGTTTTGTTTCATGATACTAACACCTATGAGACACTGAGGCAAGACTGGTAGCTACTGGCCATTATATTACTGACTATAGCCCGTGGAAGGCATCCCATGTATCTATGGACTCCCCAAGATACATAAGGAAGGAGAACCGCTCAGACCCATCTGCAGCAGCATCAACTCATTTAGAAGCAGTCCAGGAGAACCAACTTCACCCCAGACCACATTTTTTCCTAACTTGACCTCTGTCTGACAACCACCTACTTCAAGTACAGTGAAGGTCTCATTGCTGTCCCAAATAGTGGCCAATCACCTCATCGAAAAAGTTGAGAGGAGGGCCAACTCCTCAGGTCAAGACTCTGCTTACATCTGAAGGAGGAAAATCATTCCTTTGAGGACAACAATGTGAACATATCGGTCAGAGAAGACAGATGATTTGGAAGAGGAGTAAAATAATCCATCTATGTCAAGCTGGAATGACCGTCTTTGAACAGAGGAGGTGGCCTAAGACATTACTTATCACCAACCTACAATGCTGTACTGAGTTCCCTACCTAGACAGCTCAACAACCATTCACAGCTGGGCTCACCGAGCCTTAGCAACCCACATGAAAGCTGGTTGGGTCAACAATCCACAAGTGACCCTAACGACTCTGAAACTCAGAGCTCACAAGTGACCCTAACGACTCTGTAAGGACACTCCCACACGGGGTTTATAATCCTGCAAACTCCCTTCCAGTTAGTTGGAACTGAAGAAGCCTCTTGGATGAGAGGTGAAACGTTTTCAAGATACTGAAACACGGACAGTTCCCTACGATACAGCACTTAGAACAACTTGTGAGGTTCTTGGAAGGGTTGTCCCATTTCTCGTAACTCTCTTCTGAGGGTCAAGGGGGCACTTGAAAATGGGTGTTAGGGGTAAAATTTGGAAATGGGATTGAACCTAACTATTGTTGTGTTTTTGTAACCTTAGAATCAGCCTGTATGGCAGGTCCTCGTCCACAGAGCCCGCTGTGTTGCTCCACCAATTGCGGTTCAGTTGGTTGTAATCTGCCAACTCACCACTAGATGCCACTATTTCCTACAAGAAGTTTTATTGCAAATGAGAGGTAGTTTTATCCTGAACATTACACTATGCATGATTACTCACTGTACATTTCTTCTTTCATGACATTTTGGCCAACAAATTGATTATATACAGGTTTTGTTTATTAATAACTCATATAACATATCAAACTGAAAAATATATTTCTTTATGTGGGATCACTTTTTGTTCTTTTTTTCTCCATTTTTTCACCATTGAATGTGCAAGCTTAGTTTATGATAAAGGAAAGTTTACCACTTCAAAACGTATCAATAAATTCTGTTTTAATAAAGTCAGAAGAAAAAGATTATTTGAAGGAGAAATTTGGTTGCTACGAAGCTATTATCATCATTAACCACACAGCTGCTATGATATTATCAGTTAGTTGGTCCACAACTTTGATCCAGACTTTAATTTATCAGAAACCGTTGGATGGATTGCCAAGAAATTCGGTATCATTCATGGGTCCCGGAGGATGAATACTGCTGATGTTCATGATGTCTTCATTTGTCCTAAAGCAACATCAGCAGGTCAAAGGTCAACATCTGCTGGACAGATATCATGTTGCACTTCAGGATGAATTGTAATAACTTTGGTGACCATCTAACTGTCATCTTGCACCATCATCAGGTCAAAGTTTGTGTTTGTCCAATAATTTTGACCTAAGACCATAATGACATTCCCTTGGAGAATCAGGAGTGATAACATGTTCTGCTACAAACAGGCCAAACATGAGGATTTTAGCATCGGTCAATGTGGCCATCCTATAATCCTGATGTTAGCATTTAGCCCAAAGCACCGCTGCACATAAGCGGGACCCCGAACAACAACGAACCAAAACCAAAGTCAACAACAACTCAAGGGTTAAATTCTGTCTTCTCTTTTCCATCACTGACATCTTTTCATCTAATGTATCTTAATGACAACCCCTGTCCTCCTCCCCACCTCCTCTTCTGTTCTCCTTTGTGTAAGGAAAGTATTTATATCTGAAGTGATAAAGGCATCACATTAACACAGGAGTAGTGTGTATATGAGTATATTTCTCAATGTGTCTATTTGCATGGAGTGTGTTTATGGGTCTCTACAAATGAGCGGAGTGTCTCTTACAGATGGTGGCGGTGAACCCCTGGCGGGAAAACTCACCAGGGAATGTTTTCCATCCCTAAGATGGTCAGATTTGTGTGGGGGGACACTGACGGCAGCGTAAATCACATGTGGAGGGGAGATACTGTAAGTGGGCGGCTAGACCAGCCTGGATAGATGGCTTCTGCCAAAAATACTATCCAATGTGCCCGACAGGGGACAGACCCTGAATAAATCTGTCTGTGTTCAGACACAGGGTGTGGACAAAATAACAGGAACACCTATGATTCATTACAATTGCTGGTGTTTTAAGGTAAAAAAAAAAGTTACATGATGTTGCTTTAAAGCCTTGTTGCTGTCATTATAAAAACTGTCAGTGTTGTAAAAGTAATTAACTTTGATTCATGTCTAGAATTATGAAAGATTAGCACCTTAAATGTAATAGTATTTGACCTGGTAAGTCTTTGAAAAGTCATTCAGTATAATGTTTAAGAAGGTTTTGGTCTGCTCCTGGTCAAGAAAAAGTCAGGCACACAATCCCAGTAAAAGCAGTTGTGATTTTTACACAACTTTATATGAATCAAACAAACAAGATAATTAATAGTGTTAATTAGTAGGGTTTAGAGGTGCTTGAAAGTGAATTTTGACGGAGCCAGGCCAGCTGTTTCCCCCTGTTTCATAGCTTTAAGCTAAGCTAAGCTAACCAGCTGCTGGCTGCAGTTTTCTATTCGCTGACAGATTCCTAAATTATTCCTAAAAAGTGTGTATGAATCTCCAAACACACCTAAACTTTACGCACATACACTCCTCGGTGTTTAATGCTTAAACTGTTTCAAGTGGGTTTATTGATCCCAAGAATATAAGCTCTTACTAGGGATGACATTGAGGATGCAATGGGTTGCCCTGATACAATATCTTGTTTTTTTTTTATTGGGAACGACGCCAGAGGCTGGGGAGTACGGCCCAAAAACATCCAGGGTGAGTACATCAGCTATTAAACTCTGCTCCCCGGACACTCAGAGATGACTCATGCTGTCAACCTTGTGTTCCTCCTTGTCCTCCTCAGAGCTGCTGCTTCAGAGAGGCATCCTGACCATTAAAGGGACGAATTACAACTTTTTATGACCTGAAAAAATCTAGTCTGTTCTTCTCTGGGAAGCATTTTTAAGGGAAATTAGTTCATGCAGCGCCTAGGTACACACAAGGAAAATGATCCGCTTGGAGGCGAAAAGGGATTCCTCCCAGTTATTTTGTGGTTATGTTTGATTCTGTGCTGCTGCAGTGTGTTGTATATGTGTGGTGTGTGTTAGTGAGGGAGACCATATGTGATAATAGACGGCCAATCCTGAACAGTTGATATAATTCAATCATTATTTTATCCTCGTGACAAAAAAGCAACCAAACTCAAGAACCACGAGTAACCCCATTACATACATACACACATGTATAGAGTGTGTGAGTGTGTGAGAAAGAGTGAGAGAGGAGGAGGAGGAGGAGGAGGAGGAGGGATGGGAGAGAGATGGGGGAGACTCATTTCTGCTGCAGCTCATTTTCTTGAAATATTTCACATGAATATTGGCAGCAGTTGTGCTGCAGAAGACAAAAGGAAATGAACCGTGGCTGCTGGAGCCAAAGACAACACACAGTGTGAGAAAGTCTCGCTACAGTTACCGCTCGCAGCACAGCGAGAGACAATCTCAATCTAAGCTATTAAAAAACGGCCCTGGGTTATATGAAACACATAAGCAAGACAATAAGTTGGTGAAGGGAATGTTGATGTGACGTAGCCGGAGAAAAATGAGTTTCTGTCATGTGAGAAGCAAGTAAACTACAGAGTTTTATTATGAAATGACAATAGCTTGAGGGATATTTTGTTTGATATTGAAATACTCGACAGAAACAATCTGACTAAACTCTGAAAAATGTTTATCTAACCTTTCTGTCAGTTTTGCTATTTTAGATCTTTTTAGTTCAGGCCAGAGGAGTAAACATTCCTCGAAATGAAACCCACGCTCAGTAACCAAGTGAGGATATTAACTGAGGAAAGGATGGGGTAAGAGGCAGCGGCGGGTAAAGGGGGAATCACAGGAGGGTGGGGTGTGGTGGGGTAGGGAGGTGGTGTCTTACTGTAAATGACACCTCCTCTGTGGTGATGAAGAGCAGAGGGCAACCCAGCCGGGCCCGGCATCGGTTTCTCCCACGCTACGTCTTGTTGACGAGAACCATGACTTGAAGTTTCTCGAGAAACAATCCTGTGTTACACTCAGCTCTGACATCACTCCTACAATGTGGTGTGTGTGTGTGTGTGTGTGTGTGTGTGTGTGTGTGTGTGTGTGTTTGAGTGCACTTGTATCTGTTTGCGTGTCTTCAGTGGTGCATTGTTATCTGAAATGTCCACTGCCTCTCAGACTGGTATGCCTCAGGTTATTATTACTGATCCATTAAAGATCCTTCGGCCAACATGATGACGAGTTAACTCATCCGAGTTTGATTTAGCTTGTGAAAACAGTCGTACAATGCCTTCTGCAACCTTTATGTCAAATCTGAGGAATTCAATATGTAAGAATTCTGCATTAAAAGGCCTAAAAAACAACTTGACCTTTGTTGTATATTTTGTTGAGTTGTGTATCTTTATGTTTCATTCGTTCACTTGTTGCTTTAACTTCCAGGAAAGAGTCAGAGAATGAGGAAGGAAGTTGTTGAACAAGACAAAGGACAAAAGTGATGTGGATGAAACTTTTTAAAACTTACCTTGTCCATCAACATTTCTGTCTCAGTCATGTAAGATAGATGTTAAATAGCACTGGTAGATTTTTAAGGGTGTTTTCACCACCAGCAAAGATGTTTTTACTCAGGCAAGTTTGACGGTTGGACTTTTGCTGTTTATTTGGCCTAAACAGCCTGATTAGCCTGAGCCTTTGTCAACCTACCTACTGTCAAATTACTCTGTCAACCTCCGACTTACCTCAGCACTCACCAGAGACTCTGGTTCTCTCTCCTCTTCATCCCCTCTCCTCCAGCTCCAGTCAGAAGTCAACATTACAGAACATAAATGCCCGACAATGCAGGCCAGGTCTGCAAATCGCTGCTACAGTCGGGTTGATAAACCGACGTGAAGAAAAATCCACTTTTTAATCCCTAAAGTATAAAAATAATCTCTCTATATGCATAAATACTATGTTTTGTACATTAAAAGATTACACTTTTATTGCACATTTGGTGTGGATTCAGCTTTATTGTCACTTTAGAGACCGTGTTTGTGTTGCTGAATTTCATTACATTATCACGTTTGTGTTATTTCATCCACCACTGACTCTATATACAGACAGTTAGTTGGTTGCTGGCTGTATCTTTTCATCCACCTCACAGCAAGAAAGCAAATATGCGTCACGTTTAAAATGTCAGACTGTTTAAGTACAGCACTTGGGTGAGCGTACTTGCTTATTGAGATAAGGAAAACCTGTCGATGCCCGACGTCAAAAGTCTCTTAGTGTCAAAGCCAGTGACAACACACCCCAAACCACTTTACACTCCTCACACCCAGGTCACTTACGTGTCAGAGGCTGATCTCAGCTCAGCTCGGAGAGAGAGAGAGAGAGAGAGAGAGTCGAGGCTCCAGGACGACCGGGGAGAGGCTGTCTTACTGTCAAAACAATCCACTCCAATCAACAGTGGCCACTTCTGCCTCTCCCCCAAACTCTCTCACTCCTCCACTAACTTCAGTCCTTTCCTCAGGACCTTTGTCTCTTCTGCCTCCATCCTTCACTACTCATACTGTACACACCATTTACAATAATCAATGTTCTTATTCTTCAACGAGCCTAATAGTATATAGTATAGAGTAGTTCCTTCTTAAACCAAACATACGTACCTTCTCATCACTTATTATTATGGAACACAGGGAGTCCCGAGATAATAATAATGCTGTTACAGAGCAAAAGAGAGAGATTCATTTTTTCAGTAGCAGAGAGGAGAAATTTAAACAAAAGAAGAGAGGTGATCTGAGTGTAACTGTGCTTGTTAAAGGCCGGCACACACCGGCTAAAACGTCGGACGTCTGAAGCGTTTGGAGAGAGTCGGACGAGTTCGGAAGTGACGATGGTAAACAAACCACATAAACAGAGACGGCACAGAGTTACAAACAACACTTCACCGTTCGTTATTTTGGGGATAAACCGACGTATTTTTGGAAGCCATGGCTGTGTGGACCGAGGACTTTGAGGAGCAGCTGGCTGCCCTGGTGGAAGAGAGACCACCGTAATACGACATCACGCAAGTAATGCTGAGCTAACACTGTGTGTGCTTTGTTTTGATAAGCTACGGTCCGCACTCCGTTCTGTCATTTCCTGTTTTTATGTTTTGGGTGACTGGCACAAGACTAGCGCCACCTGATGTTTAGGAGACTTATTGCATTTCGCGCAGGCACAGAACGTATACGCTGCTGTGTAGCCGGGGCGGTGTGTTTCAATGTGACTTTTCTGCCGAACGGGTCAGACAGGAGGCGACGGAGTGGCCGGATAAGGAAGTCGGCCTTGGGCGGTGTGTGGGGGCATTAAAGCATTATTATGTAGAAATTGGCATTTTGTGCGATTTGGCGCCCCCCACAATTTCTGAGTGCAACACCACTGTTGTAAATACAAATCCCAGATCTGTAACAACCTGTCAGATGTAATGTAGCTGCTAACTACAAACAGAGCTCGTTACATAACAACGTTGTGTGTGGAAGTCTTGTATGTTGAAGTAAACATGTATGTAACGCTGTGATCCTATCAAACTGAAATAGAGGCTGTTATTTTAAGGTTAAAAACTAACATAGCTAGGTTAAAAAAGTGCTTCCTCACCAGCTCAGTCAATGAGTCCCTGTCTTGCCTTGGTTATAGGTTATAAAGTACAGCGTTTTAAAGTTGAGAGTAAATCCTGTTGGCCAGCTGCTTTGTACAATGATGGAAGGTTGAGGCAATTGCCCATGACAGAGCAATACATTAAATCCAGAGCTGGGGTCTGACATGAATCTTGAATTAATGTTTGACATGCTGAGTATATACAACTGTTTAAATGGCACTACAATGTGGTTTATAGCAGTTAACCTTGATCAGAGAGTGACCTCAGCCGGAGAGGGATGATGGCTGATTTGCATTAAGATGTTTTTTTCTAACTAAACACACTCTAGTTCTCAAAATCCTCATTTTGTCTCAGTGGATATAATATGAAAACTGTTTTATTCCTCCTCGTTTAGCGTGGAATTATGTCCAATAAATATTTACACCTTGCATACACTGTGTGTTTGGAGGAATTTTGTCCAGCGCAGTGATAGTTTTCACACACACTGATTCATGCCTGCAGCCACACCCAGCAAATATAGAGTCCTCCTGGCTTCCCTCTCCACTGCGCTATCACGCTAAAACCAACAGAAACCTCCTCACTGTATATCCCACAACATTTGTCTCCACGATCAGCTTTTCTCACACACGTCCGAACAAGGCCTCAACCTGCTCTCATTCACGACTTTGAGTTGATTTTGCACGTTCGATTTTACATTTTTGATCAAGATAACAGACACGTAAAACATCATCAGTGAAGAAGGTTGGGACCCGCACCACAGCCCATTTTTTCACCTCCTCTCCAAAGAAAATAGTTGCGACCTGCCTGAGCTGCTCCAACAGGCATCTCTCCGTATGCACTGTTTCATGTGGTGTTCAGGATAGTATATATATCATTAACCCAACTTCCACATCTTTCCTTTTCCATCCTCTGACACTCAGGTTGAGGCACGCATCTCCACTAGCCCTGCTGACATCTCCAGTTGGATGCCTGCCCACCACCTCAAACTTAGTCTCAACAATACCGCGCTGCTTTTTTTCCCCTGGAAAGTCCTGCCCTCTGCAAGGCCTCTCCATCACCGCTGACAAGACCACGTTTGCTCCTGAACACACTGCCAAGAGTCTTTGTATGCCTCGAGACAACCGACTGTCAGGCAGCAGAGTGCAGCCTCGGTGCAGTCCTGCAGGTTTGCTCTCAATAACCTCCATCTGATTCGGCTTTCCTAATCAGTCTCCCTGCAAAGCTTCTTTTTTTCGACTACTGCAGCCGCCCATAACACGCCCTGGAAGCCCCCGACCTCTCCACTGAAGTATTGGAGGCGGCCCCATCTTCAGTTTCATAAGTTTCTCCATCTTACTCCCTTTGTAAACTCCCTTTCTTGCCTGCCTGACCTTTTGTATGCAATTTGAAATGCTGACGCGTTCATGAAGGGCTTTGAAGGGATCTGCTTCCATACCTCCACATCATGACTTTTATTTTTTTGTTGTTGGCTCTGCAGCTCTCCTGCTCGACGCTTCGCCGAGTCCCAACTCATCTCTCTGTTAGCTGCACAATGGAGGAAGCAAACACTGAACATTTTTACATTTCTACAGTCGTTAATGCAAAACTCTCCTCTAATATCTTTCTCATTGTCAGTGTAAAAGATAACAGAATGAATGTATCTACACCGATCAGGCAGAACATTATGACCACCTGCCTGATACTCTCAAGACATGGACTTCAGACCTCTGAGGGTGTCCTGTGGTGTCTGGCACCAGGGTGTTTTGTAGTGGATCCTCTGGGTCCTGTATGTTGGGGGGTGGGGCCTCCATGGATCAGACCTGCTCAGCACGTCTTACAGATGCTCCATCAGATTGAGATCTGGGGAATGTGGAGGCCCGGTCAACACCTTGGGCCCTTTATTGTGTTCCTGGAGCTGTTCCTGAGCAGTGTTTGTGGTGTGTCAGGGCACATCGTCCTGCTGGGGGGCCACTGCCATCAGGTAGTGTTGTTGTGATGAGGGGGGTGTAGTTGGTCCACAACAGTGTTTGGATGGGTGGTGCTTCACATGAATGCCAGCACCCAAGGTTTCCCAGCAGAACATCGAATTGTGAAGAGTTGATCAATGTTATTCACGTCACCTGTCAGTGGTTTTAATGTTGTGGCTGATCGGTGTGTATCATGCCTCGTTCCCTACTGTTGTAGAAAATTACAAATGTTTTAACCATCACTCACATAATAACCATCACGTGTTATTGTTGCCGCTACTGGATCATTTCTGTTGTACATTTCCTCTGCACTATGGTGTGGTAGACGTATAAAGAAGTAGAGAACTGAGTTACTCCAGTAGCTAAAAGTACCTCAAAACTGTACTTATGTACAGTACTTGAACAAATGTGCTAAAGCAAAAATGACTTTCCACCACTGACATCATGTTATTCATAAAGCCATAATACCAAGAAGCTCAATCAGATACTAAATCAACAATTTTTTGTTTCTCAGACGATGAAAAATCCCTTTTCCAGTGTTAATTCTCCTCCAAGAAAAGGCTAAATACTTGCTTTATCTTTTTGTCCTTTTAGTTCATCAGGAGGGAACAGACAGGCAGCGGGGAATCTGCACCTAAAACAATTTATCAGAAACGTATTAATGTTTCCAGCAGCAGATTCAAATGGTTGCTCTTGCAAAAAAAAAAAAAAGCTGTCTCCCTCCAGTCAAAAATGTGTTTTTCTTCTTCTCCTCGTGAATTAGGGCTTTGTAGAATGATGTATGTGCAGAGTTCGACACCAGGAGGCTGTTTTCACAATCACTGCTGAACGTGTAAGCCTCCAGAGCACAAACACTGAGAACGGACTTCACAGTGAAGAAGGAGACTTCGCGTATCCAGCAGGCAGACCTGTGAAACGTAAAATATTTGCATATATTCTGGAACTTTTGATGAGGGAGAAGGATTAGGTGCCATTTAAAGGATTTTGATGTTTTGATTTAACTCTTTAAAGAGAGATTTTAAAACTTGGTAACCTGTCAGTTCTTATTAAAGGCTTATAACTGATATATAAAGCAAAAGTACATATTCATTAACATTCATAAACCAATCAACAGTTTGGTTGAAAGTACCCCAAAGTCCAACAACGAGTAAAAGTATCAGATCATTATCAAAAGTACACGTAAGAGTAAATAATACATACATTCAGTATTCAGTATTTAATACTCAGCATTTTTCCTGATTATTAGCATCAGTGTGTTTTTTAATTGGATTACAGATAAATTGAATTAAATAAAAAATCTAATGAAGCAAGTAATCGACAATGTAACTAGTAACTAAAGTTATAGTATAAATATAGATGGGTAAAAAGTCATATTTGCCTCTAAAATGTTGTGTAGTGGAAGTATAAAGTAGCAGAAAATGGAAATACTCAAGGAAGGTAAAATTGTACTTCAGTACTTGAGCAAATGTTCTGTGTCCTGTAAGGAATGAACAGGTTTTTTTTTAAATGCAAAAAAAGATCTCAAAGTTGATTATTAATGATGAAACTTTGACACAGGTTAAAGAGTGTGTCAGAAGCTCTGTCCTCTTCTACTCCCAGCCTCCTCTGTGCTGACTGTCAGATGACTGTAGCAGCCAACAGTCCTGGCTGAAGGTCCACAGTTAACTTTTTGCGCTCAGGCTTTTGTATCGCGAGAGCAGGAGAAGAGAAGAAAAAACAGTTTTGGGGAAAGTTGAGCAGAGAGGGAGATGAGGAAAGAGCTGTGCAGTGAGGGAGAGCCACAGTGAGTTTTGCCCTTCTCATCCTCTGGAATGCATCAGCTCCTCTAACTTATCTGTGCAGAGTCAACACGCGACTGGATGCGCACGAGCAGACTCCGAAAGTTACCATGCGCATCTATTTATAGCAGCTCAGCGAAGCGTTTCACTGACTTTCCTTCTTCTCCGCAGTTTGCTTCTTAAACGTTTATTCAGCAATACCTGCAAGTCAAAGTGAAGTAGTCCTCTGTCGGGTCCGAGGCGAATCTCCTGTCCGGGAGACAAGGTAAAGTAACCGCTCTCTCGTGCGTAATTGTGCACGGTATTATTTTTACGCTGCAACTTTTTGCGGTTTGATGATTCTCTAACTTAATAAGAGTCAAGTCTCATCACACTAACTTCTTCCCAGAGTTGTTTTTCCTATGTGCGCAGCATCTCTGCACTCTCCTCTGCGCCGCTCACTAATGTTTTTGCATTGTTTTGCAGCTTTGACTCCAGACTGCAGAGGTCGACGGGACTGGGAAACGAGTCAGGGAGACTTTTATTCTACCGAGCACTGGACTTGTACACATGAGAGTGGATATGCCGGACAGTAGGTGTGGAGGACGGCTGCCGCAGCTGGCCGTGGCTCTGGTGGCCTTGCTGTCGCTCTGCCCCGAGCTGAGAGACGCTGCAGAGGTGGTGGACACCGGGGACAGCGAGCTGATGACCAAGCCGACCGACTCCAGAGCCAGCAGGGCCAAGAGGAGGGGAGGGACGGACGTCCTCAGAGGGTAATGTGACTATGATAATCCTCCTGAGTCCAATTTGGGAACAGTTTCACTTCTTTTCCTCTTCCACTGCATGCAAGTTTCATTTTCCAACTTTTAATTTAAAATGGGCATCTGTGCGTGTGTTTAATGATTTGGCTCGGAGCAGGTGTCTGCTCCTCTCACGTAAAACCTGAAGGTCAGAAAACTGAGAGAGAGAGAGAGAGAGAGAGAGAGAGAGAGAGAGAGAGAGAGAGAGAGAGAGAGTGTGTGTGTGTGTGTGTGTGTGTGTGTGTGTGTGTGTGTTTTAATAAGGCAGACTGAGACCCATGAGTGACATTGTCTGTGATGGGAAGTTTGGAGCAAAGTTTAGTAATTAAATACTGGCAAGAATATCACATTCCTGCTGACTGCAATAATAAATTACATCCAAACAAAGGAGGCCATTGGTCGTGTGTGGCTGTGGCAGAGAGAGAGAGAGAGAGAGAGAGAGAGAGAGAGAGAGAGAGAGAGAGAGAGAGAGAGACTTACAGCCTAATCCTCTTTCTGGCCAAAAACACCACACCCCAGTTGTGGATAAATCACATCTGCAGCTGTACACAGTGGGTCACTGCTGGAGAGGCTGTGTGTGTGTGTGTGTGTGTGTGTGTGTGTGTGTGTGTGTGAGTGAGAAGGAGAGCGAGAAAGAAAGAGAAAGACAGACAGAAGGAAATCAAGACAAAAAAGGAAAGAGGGGAAAGAAGTTTCTGCGTCCAGCGATGACAGCGAACAGCTGATGAGGGGTCGCACAGTCGACGGCTCACTGAGAGTTCCTCCGCTGGCATTTTCATTTGACATGCTTTAAGTTAATTTATCAGAACATCTGGGTCCAGAGGCAGGAAGTGCATACAGGCTGCACACTGTGTCACGCTGACTTACCTCTGTAAGAATGTTGCAGAGATCCAACAGGCGTCATTATTCATCTCGTGGATCTGTTTAAAGTTACTTTGTACAGTATATACATCGAGCCCCGAGATAATACATAGTGATTACAAATTCATATACAGTACAGTATGTAGGCCTGTCACAGACCTGCAGGTGGCAGGATGGCCCAGAGGTTCACCTCCATCTTAGATAAAATGGCTTTTACAGGTGCATCAAACGTCTTCAAACACCTTTTACTGCAAATTATTTTCCTCAGAAACAATATTTTGTACCAAATGCTGCAATGCTGCGATGGCGCACATCATACTTGTCAGCATAGTCCAGTGAATTGAGACCTTTAAGGGTTGAAATGTAATGTGTCCAACAGAGACTTCCTTTACATAAAAAATAATATGGCTCTCAGTAGAGTGCATACCTCTGCCAAGAAGCAACAGTTTCCTTAAATGCGATCAAGCCAAATGTTGTAAGTGTTTCTTCATTATCTCAGCTGCACACTGGTGTTAGTTGCAGGTTTCTGTCCCTGTTTGTTACTGTGAAGCAGCTGAAAAAAGACGACCCTCTATAAAAACATTTAAAGCTGCCAGATCCAGATTTTTATTAGGATCTGCATCAAATTGTACTCACTCATAAATGCCACCTGAATATGCCTGATTTTTACCTCAATATCCATGAATTATTCCCTGAGAAATGGACAAAAATGTCCAAAAACGCCTCAACCTGTCTTGCACTGGTCAAGAAAGTGAGAGGAAAAAGTCCTGGATCCTGCATTTCGTTTTTCTATTCATGGAAATTGGTTCAGTAGTAGACAAACCAACCAACCAACAAATGGTCCACAGTGAAAACATAACCTACTTGGCGGAGATAATAATTAGGATAGCAGCAGGTGCATTCTCATATCCTGACTAATATGCCCGACGAGTGATAGAATATTGCGAGAATTACCATCGCACAAACCTCGAAGTGTTACAAATCGTTTCTCCAGCATCTCTCTTTGTCTGCAGAAAAATTGATCGTCCACCAAATCCTCTTGGCGTCCGCTTTAAAGATATTTAAAATGGTATAAAGTGCTGGATTGGTTTTAATCCAAAGCATAGAAAATTGCAAAAGAGATCATTCCTTTATTTTAACTCATACATAAGTGCATAATTGCTGCTAACTTTAATCACCTAGGCTAAATGTCATGCATGATTACGCTATAAGATGCAAAAGCTTCTTTGGCCACGCTTGTGATTACTAAAATTATAAAAATACTATAAACTATAAAGACATACCTTTGCCATCATCGCGGGCATCAAATTAATTGTAATCGCAGCTGCAGACAAACTTGAAACGGAGCTACAATCCATTTTTGGGGCATTGCCCTCAATGCATTTCTAGCAACAGCCACTAGGGGGTTCGGGGATCCTCCTGAATCATCGCAAACTGATCTTGTGTCTGAGACCCTGCTCCCTATTGGGTGACAGGATGAATCTATTGCGGGTTTAAGAAATAATACCTTATAACATGTCTTTACACTGTATTCTTGTAAAATACTTTATAGTTTGATGGATTACGACTACAAAAGAAGGGAAAATCTCTCTTCTACTGAACTGCTCACTTCTCGTGACACCCATGATGCGGAGCTATAAGTTTGCTTCAGGGCTGCAACTCGCAATTCCAGATTTATTGTGACAAAAAAATAAAAGAGAATGAAGAGAAAGAGAAAAGTGAGATCTTTAAATTGCTTCTTTTATCCAACCAACAGTCCAAAACCCAAAGACTCTTCATTTACCATCATAAGTGACAAAGAACAGCAGCAGATCTTCACACAAGCTGGAACCTGCAGATGTTTGACAGTTTTGCTTGAAAACCGAACAACTGTATTGATTATCAAAATAGTTGGTGATTAATTTTTCTTTAGTTAATTAATCGACTAATTGTTGGAGCTCTGCTTGGCTTCGCTTCAGAGTATGGGGACACGACCTCTGGCAGTTTATACTGGAGTGTTGTTGCACAAGATGTTTTTGGAAAGTTTATTCATGATGAGAGGAGGGTCTGTAAAATAATAATTCAGTATCTTGGGAGGGGCCGTGAGTTTGCTAATCCCACAAATGTCACTGGAATTTTGAATGACACGGAGGTGAGCCTGTGATGACTGAATCTTGATCCTTTGCCCCGAAAAACTGGGTCAGGATGCAAATTGTCACCTTTGCTGAAGCGTCCATGAGCAATGTGCTATTATTCCTGCTGTGTGTGATGAGGTGTTCTGCAGAGGGGTCAGCAAACGGGAGATTTGATCCTACGGTTTGTGGATCAGTGATCAGAGCTTTCATCAGTAGTGTGCACAGAGGGTGTTGTGTGTTTTACAGACTGTAAATCCATCTAAAATCTCTATTTATGGTCTTGATAAATATATAATGGACCTGATTTAAGAGTGATCCGAACTTCTGCTTCCTCCACAGACCAAATGTGTGTGGATCAAGGAACAACGCCTACTGCTGCCCAGGCTGGAAGACTCTGACCGGAGGGAACCAGTGCATTGTTCGTGAGTATCACCTCCATTATTATTATTATATTGGAGCATTTTACACCACATAGGATTCAAAGTGAATGCATGTTACACTACTGGAAATGTTTCTACACTTTTGGAAAATGCAGACCAGACATAAATATTCAGTCATCTGCAGCACATAAAAAAGAATTCAGCCTCTTTCTTGGTCAGTATCAAATTAACATTAGGAATAAAATGCACCGTCAGATGAAATCTATAGGTCACACCGACAAGAGACTGCAAAGTACACAACTACATTGCTTAAAGGGATATTCCGGTGTAAGTTTAATCCATGGTCTAACACACCTTGACATCGAGTAAGACTCCCCCTCGAGAGGTCAAGTTAGCTGACCGCTAGCTTAGCTAGTTTTAGCAACCTCAGAAAAGACCGCACGATAACAATACACTGCAGCTTATGTCTCCAACTAGAAACCGCCATCAAAAAGCCACAATTAATGGTGAGAACAGCACCAAACTTCAGCAACAGTACATGTACAGTCCCAGCACACAGTACGAAGCATCAAACATCTGCTAGCTTTGCTGGATTTGTATTAAAAACAGCACAACCAGAGAATGTCTAATAGGAAGAGAATTGGCACTGACTGGTTAGTTTCGGTTTTCTGGACTGGTTACGGAAATGATTTCTGTCCACGCGGGGAGCTCGCAGGCGAGTGCAGAATGAATGAGAGGCTATGGGGTTTTACCCTCAGAATACACTTTTCTCACAATGTAATTTTAAAGTTGCATTCAAAAGGGGGGGCTAAGATAATACACTCAGCTGAATATTGCATTTTTTAAGGTCACTTATCGATTCTAAAAAGCCGTTCAAAAAATGCGATGACGTCACATTTCATACTGTCAGAGGTGCTGCTTTACGGCAGTTTCTGAATCACTTCTGCATCATGGCTTCTTTTCTTCTCGTGGCATCTGCAACGAAAACACCAGCTGTTGTTAGAGGTAAGGCTCTTTTGGTTAATACACGAGTTACAGAGAGTTTTAGTTAGTTAGTTAGTCCGTAGGCGGGCTCTGCTTTAGCTTCAGATGCTGTCAAGCGGGGGTCGCTGGTCGTAATCAGTTGCAAGTCCGTCACTGACCAATCAGCATTCATTAGCAGAATGCTAGTGTGTTCAGGCCAACAACTACCCAACCTGTAAGAAATCGAAAGGACATAAGTACTCATTCATTCGACTTTTGACCTATAATCTATATTGATCTCTCGGAATTTACAAAAAAATCTGCAATGTTTCAACAACAAGCAGGTGAAAAGAGATAATTTAGCCGTCTAGCTCCATAGACCCCCATTCAATCTGCGCTCGCCTGCGATCACCCCCAGTGGATGTCTAATGGAACTGCAACCAAGATCGGTACAATGGGGCGTATAGGAAGTGCCAAGAGCTCTCCGTAGACGGGCTCTGGCACAACTCACCTCTCTCATCCAGCAGCCTGCTCGTTCTTGGGAAGCCCTGGCGAGTCGATTACCGAGTGCAGTAGATTTCTGCACCTCAAGGATGAATGAAAATTTATGATTATTACTCCATTACTTCCGTTCTTTTCCCTGTCAGCTCTCGATAATAAGAACTGAGCATTCCATGGAGTAATAATCATACATTTTCATCCTTGAGCTGCAGAAATCTACTGCACTCGGTAATCGACTCGTCAGGGCTTCCCCACACAGGCAGGCTGCTGGAGGAGAGGGTGAGTTGTGCTGTGTTTTTAATACAAATCCGGCAAAGCTAGCAGATGTTTGATGCTTCGTACTGTGTGCTGGGACTGTACATGTACTGTTGCTGAAGTTTGCTGCTGTTCTCACCATTAATTGTGGCTTTTTGATGGCGGTTTCTAGTTGGAGACATAAGCTGCAGTGTATTGTTATCGTGCGGTCTTTTCTGAGGTTGCTAAAACTAGCTAAGCTAGCGGTCAGCTAACTTGACCTCTCGAGGGGGAGTCTTACTCGGTGTCAAGGTGTGTTAGACCATGGATTAAACTTACACCGGAATATCCCTTTAAGTCAAGGTATAGACACAACTGGTCAAGTGTCATTCCAACGTGCAAAGTTTTTCAGTCAAATATTTATTTGAGTGAAAGTACTGCATTACTCACTTATATATAAATATTTAAGCATTCAAAAGGACATTTTCTTTTTAAAGTCAACACATTGTTGTTTTCAACACCTGAGGCCGGGTTAATGTTGAGTCTTGGTGATAGTTCTATGTTTCTTTGACCAGATTAAAACACATTCCAGAGGAAGCTGCATGTAATCTGATAAATTGCCTCCGGTGATGTCACTCAGTGGCCAAGTCGCATTGTGGGTATTGTAGGCACCAGGTTATGAAAAGGAAGAAGACTATGTGGAATAAAAAAGGTGAATCTCTGGTTGTGCTGGATCCATTATGGTCTAAAAACTTTCCATAATGAGACCAACAGTGTTACAGGAGTGCAATGCTCGACCAGTGGACTGTTTTTAAAACTGGAAGTACTCCCCAAGACCTGTTAACGCAAAGATTGGTGGAGTTACCTTTTAGGTAAAACACAGACACTCAGAAAAAGCCCTTCAGTACAGTAGTCTGTCCACTGTCCACCTCTTATAACAGCAAAAACATCCAACACCTTCAGGAGCTTTGTTGCATTCAGATGGTGTCAGACTTTTAATCACAGAAGATACTCGCACATCTAACTCACTCAGTTGCAGGTGCAGGAGAAGTGACCCACACCTGTGACCTATTTAAGAGCGCTGTTGTGAGAATTGTTTGAAACACTCAAACACTCACAAGATCCAGAGGGAACTGAATGTCATTAAAATGAATAAACTGTGACGCTTAGCAGGAGCAGTGTGCGGGATCTTCTTTTGTCAAGAGTTTGAACAGGTGAAGAAGAAAGCTTGTACTAATATGGTCCATCTTTTCAAAGCTACATGAGTAATTATAATAAATCATTTTAAATATATTTATGTGAAGCATCTATGGCAAATTATTACACCCTAACTCAGGTGGCAATAAAATATGTTTTCTTGACTTATCTCTTTATTCTCTTTCCTATAACAGGATGCTAAAACTGTTTTCATGACCCAAATTTGTCACTTTGCCAAATAAATCGGCTCATTTATAAGAGTTTACTCCAGTATAAACCAGTATTGCTTTTGAATTGTTTAAAGGTGTTAATTACCCAGTAATATTTTACAGCAGTGGGTTTCTGGTTTTCTGTTTCCTTGTATCCCCTCCCCTCTCTCTCTCTCTCTTTCCCTCTCTCTCTCACCCTCTCTCACCCCTCAGTAGACAGGAAGGCCTGAGAGGCTGTAGACTTGTGTGATTGCAGTCTGGCTGTTCGGCTGGCCGGATGCCTGTCGCGGCTCTAATGACATTGTTTAGCAGTGGGGTTCAGGGAGTAGGGGTCAGCGGCTGGACTCTACCTGATGGGAGCAGGGGGCAGGAGACCATGCCAACAACAGTCTGTGGGAAAGAGAACAACTGAGCGAAAACAGCCTGCGCCGACTGAAAACACACACATTTATGGCAACAGAACTCAAAGAAGAAAATAGCTCAGAGCTGTTGCCAAGAGGGCTTCTATAACTTAACCATGATGAAGGTTAAGAGGAAGATTTGGCCATATTTGGACTGCGGTCTGTTTGAGTTTTGAAATATTATAGATGAGAGTTCAGAATGAGGTTTAGACCGTGGCCTACGCTGCACCGAGTGAAACTCAAACATGAAATCCAAACCCTGCAGCGGACAGGCTGACAAGCACCAGATACATAACATGAATTTTCTCTCACGCACAATCAAGACAAAGCCTGGCGCCTCGAAGCGAGCGCTGGGCTGTTATTTTATCTTGCACCTGACAGAGGACATTTTCATGTTGTTTGACCGAGTGTCATGTTCCTCTTTTGCAGCGATCTGCCGGAGTTCATGTGGAGATGGTTTCTGCTCCAGACCAAACATGTGCACCTGCCCCAACGGACAGATCGCCCCATCCTGTGGATCCAAGTCAGGTTGTTAAACAGCACCTCCTCACTTCTCAAGCAGTGAACTCGCCGTCATCGGCTTGATGGATTATTTTATGTAGTGTTCATAGACGGGGGCTGACTGTTTGCCAAGATATAAACATGCTAATGGTATGATTTATTCTAATAGGAGTGTATGTCGAAAATGTGTTTGGAATGCGCGGCCCACACCACACCCCTGTCTTTGCACTTTGTGAATAAAGGAGCTGTAGTCTAAAGAAAGAACATTTCACCATGCAGAAACAATAATGACAGATGTTAGATGACAGAAAATATGCAGTTTCTAGGATGAAAATTAAAGAGCTTATAATTGGCTCAGAGTTTTTGACTTCAGACCACGCTGTGCATCTGTTTTTTTAAGTTTTCTTCTCCTCGTCATGAGTAATGAGCACTAACTAGCCTGGTACAAAAATACTCGATACGGAGCCAAAGAACCTCCTGAAAACATCCCTGAAACTGCCCCAAGCAACGGACATATGTTGCAATCACGTTCTTGCAAAAAGTGGTCAATCTCGTGAGTTGTTGCGTGTGTGTGTGAGTCGACTGGGTGTGTGTGTTTTTTGGAAGGCGTCCACGGTCAACATCTCTTCCATGTCGCTCTCTTGCAGCTCGCAGCGCTTCAGCCCAATGCGCTCATCTGTTTGCAGACCACACATTTCTAAGAAAATACATTTGAGAGCAACTTTCAAGAAGCATGGTTCAGAGTGCATTCTAATCTAATATGCCGTGTGTGTTTCTGATTTGTAACCCCAGTGTTGTCTGTCTCTGTCTGTGTGTGTTTGTGTTGTTCCGCCCACAGTCCAGAACTGTAATATTCGCTGTATGAACGGTGGATCGTGTGCAGAGGATAACTGCCTGTGTCAGAAGGGCTACGTGGGAAACCACTGCGGTCAACGTAAGGATCACCCTGAACACACACTGTGACACACTCCAACACTATCAGCATATTTTAAAAGTCCAGTGTGTAGGATTTAGGGGCAGAGATGGTAGATTAAAATGCATAATTATGTTTTAATTTGTGTATAAGCATTTAAAAACGTATGTTTTCGTTGCCTGAGAATGAAACTTTAGAAGTACAGAGGGACGTTCAGCAGGCGATCCACAACGTCACGCCTGATGTCACTAAATCCTACATACTGGACCTTTAAAAAACATCATTTTTGAGTTATTGAAGACAAAGTTATGCTACAATTCCCAACATTTTCCCATTTAAGCTTGTGTTTAGTGCTAGTTATAAATGTTAGCATGCTAACTGGCTAAATTAAGATGGTAAGAATGGTGAAACATTTGACATGCTAAACATCAGCATGGTAACATCATCACTGGGAGCACGTTGCCATGTTAGCATTAGCACTTAGCTCATAGCTTTGCTGTGCCCAAGTACAACGAGTAGCGTGGCTGTAGACGGATCGACTGATTCCTCTGATCCATATTTTTCTGATTGTCAGAATCGGTGTTTTATTTTTGTATGATTGCTGATAGAATAAGTCAATTTGAAAATACGCTACTTGAGCTCTGAAGCAGTGAAAGTGGTGTGTCGACCACATGACTGATATGAACACCGACATTTCATGACAGATAAAACAGAGAGTTGGTAGTTACTGCAAAGTAACTAGTTACTTAAGTTAGTACTACTAAAGTAATACACGCGGAGTGGAAAGGACAATAATTGCCTCCAAAATGTAGTGGAGTGGAAGTATAAAGAAGCAGAAATACTCAAGTAAAGTTATATTTAAGCTATGTTTGATCGCTGTTTCAAATTAATTTTAACACAATGATTTTCGTGTTTACTGCAATATTGGTTCCAGATATTGGTTTTATGCTCTCCTTCATTACCAATAATCCGTATTGTTGTTGGCACTCACGAAAACACATCAGTGTTGGTCCCTGTTGTAGACACTTATCACACTTTGGCCATCCTTCCTATCGGTAATAACTCTGCACTTGCCAAGCTATTTGCTGAGACGTGTGCATGGCAACATTTCAAAAAAGAAGTGTGATGGGGCCAGAAACATTAGCAGTCAGTTGGTCGAATACCCCCAAATGTGGAAGAGAAAACAAATATGAACTGGAAAGGAACACTATTAAACTTCTAAGTATCACAGTGTACAGAACAGCTTGCCCCATCGACTCCTTTTTAGCAATGTCATCGTGTTCCCAGATCTCTGCAGTCAGTCCAGGGACTGCCATGTTGTCATAACCAATAAAAGTGACGGACGAAACTGCAAACACGCGACCCAAGTTGTTTACGCCAGAAATATCCTTTGAATTTTTTGTAAATCACAGGAGTGTCCTCACGTCAGCGCCATTGTTTGTCTTTCTTTTCTTCTTCCCCAGCGGTTTGTGAAAATGGCTGTCTGAATGGAGGACGGTGTGTGGCTCCCAACAGATGTGTGTGCACCTATGGCTTCACCGGAGCTCAGTGCGAGAGAGGTAAGGAACGCCACGACGCCACTCACCTTACATCACACTGTCTGTATAGCAGAAGTCCTCGAAGCCACTCGTGCTGCTTTGGAGAAAACTCGATGCTGAATGGCGGTTGTTTTCTGTGACTGCGGACGATTCCTGCTTCGTCATGCTGTCCGCTCCAGGAATGTGGTTTGTTGTGGAACATTTGCATGTCAAGCTTGAGCTCAGAAGTGACCATTATTTTCCACATCTGCTCCGAAACGATGCTCTGGGGAGTGTAACGTCTCTCTAAATGTGTGCTGTTTGTTAACCGAAGACCTCCCAACCTCCTGTGGTTGCTCTCTGGCACATGTGGCTCCAAAGTATACAAGCACACGCAAACCGAGGGCGGCCTGCCCTGTGTTTGTGACTGAAACGTGCACACATGCAGCCGTGCGCGTATGTTTCGTGTATGTGCTGGGGGTCTGTGGCAGTGATGACCTAAAGAGGTCAAAGAGGCGACCTTGTAAAGCTAATATTTGGATTGGCGGCAGAGCTCCTAATTAGTAACGTCCCTTTTAACGAGGCCATGCTTCAGAGGCCTGTCAGTTGGGTCTGGCTGAGGATTTGTCCGTTGATCTACAGCGTTTTCTTCAACCCTGCAAGTAATAAGATTCTCCCTGGTTGCCTGGTGGGTAAGTGCCAGGTCTTATCTGCTGAGGCACACTTCTACATGTTGTAACGTTGGTTCTCACATTTTCCTGTGGGAGTTTGGCCAAAGGGTTCGTTAGACTGTTGGAGAATTAGATTAAGCTCGTAATATCTTCTAGAGATTCATACTTTTCAGGGAACACAAGGATTCTCATAAATCCTCTGTTGTTGTGCCTTGGGTAATAGTTTCTGGTGAAGAAACGATGTAAACTTCGATGTGAGGTGACAACCATTTAATCCGGCCACTCGCTGTCTGCAGCCTCATGAATGGTAGAGTTGTCTTCTTTAGTGAAAGTGTCTTCCTGTGAGTGGAAACAGGCAGATCCTTATTGTTGTCTGTTTGTGTTTTGGTGTGTGCCTGGGAACAGCTGCTTGGAGACCAACGGCAGTCTTCAGTCGTTCATCTTGACGCAGCATGTTGTGCTGAATTTTGTGTTATAAAAGTGACACGAAGTCAAGTGAGTGAGTAACATCGATCGTCTTGTCACAATGCAAAGCTCCTTGCATTCATGTGGATGCCACTGGACACGTACCACCCACCATAACCCTGCTGCAGACCAACAACACCCAAACCCTGATGGCAACGGCACTCAACAAAAAGCCTTTGGGATTTTTGAATATTGCCGGAAATAATCTCTTTGGCAAACACAAGTTTCTGATACTTAGATCAGCAAGATAATCATGCAGATGAGTCTCCGTGTTTGGTGTGATGACATTTAACGTCCGTGACAATCTCTGCAGTGTCATTTAGACACTTGTTAGCAACCGCTGTTATTCACATGTAAGCGCTTTCTAATTAAATTGTGGGATATTTAATGGTGTTTTTTATGTGGCAGAATAAAACTTGTAAATATCTTAAGCCTGTGGTAACAACAGACCTAATTTCAGGCATTTAACTAAAAACCAATTCAATAAACCCGCCGACTTTGAGACGAGGGTTTTAGGACCACAAACGACTCCACTCTGTAGCCTTGAGGAACATGACAAAGAGCGCAAGCTGTCGATCCGGCCTCCATATTCCCATATTTCCAATCAGATCATGCGTCTGTGCGACCGTCAGATCCTTGGAGGTGCCACCTCACAATCACAGTAGGTTTCAAAGGATCCACTGCCAACTCTCTGGTGCCAGACACCAAAAGACACCCCTAGAGGTCCTGTTTCCAATGCTTCGATCAGTCCCAGCCAAATCCAATCCACAGTGGCACCACTGTGGATCGGATTTGTTCTGGCATCTCCGACGGATCCTCAGTTAGATTGAGATCTGGGGGAGTCAGAGGCCAGGTTGATGCATTGAGCTCTTTGTCATGGTTCACGGGTCATTACTGAACAGTTTTTGCAGTGTGGTAGGTGGCATCGTCCTGCTGGAGAACCACCGCCATCGAGGAGTAGCATTTCCAAGAGGAGGTGTGCTTGGTCTGTAAGGGTGGGAGGTGACCCGAGGTTTCCCAGCAAAACATTGCATGTTACAAGATTGTCAATGTTATTCACTTCATTTGTTGATCCATTTAATGTGTGTAAAGCATAATACTGTATAGAGTGCTCAGTTGATTGACAGATAATAAGTCAACAATAGTATTGATGATTGATTGGCCATTTAGCTCATTTAGATCCTCTGAAAGGTGAGGATGTGCTGACTGTTCTTTTCAATGTTAATAGCAAATCTTCAGGTTTTAAACTGTCTGTTCGACTAAACAAGCTGGTTGAAGATGTCATGGTAGGCTACAGGGCTTTGTTGAATTATTAACACAAAATAATTATTAACAGATTAATTAATAATGAAAAGCATCAGTATGTGCAGCCCTGTAAATTCATCAGTTATTTTGTCCTCCGTCTTGCATTTAGTTACACCAAGAGAGGTCGAGAAAGTAGGCCAATGGATACGGCCGTGTTTTGGGTTAAGTTACTTTCGCTGGAATTTCCTTGGCCAAGATCCATCACCTCCCAAGGGAAAAGCCATTGTGCTCTCACACAAACACAAGCACATGCGTAAAGTACATGTGTGCACACATCCATGATCACATGCACGACCCCACACTGTTTTTAATGCAATTTACAGAACTGTGCCCCATTACGGCTTGATCTTATCACATTAGCGAGAACACGGGGTTTTCCACAAACACGTGATCTGACCAGGGGAGAAGTAGTTGCACTCAGGACTCTTCTCAGATGGGGAAAGATCCCGGTGCAATCAGGAGGCTGAACATGAGCACATCACTACTGCAGAGCTGTGGGACTTTGAGTCGTGCGCTGCCAAAGTGACTGGTAATCTGCTGACCAGTGGTCCCACCACCAGGCACAGCTGACTGCTGTGAAAACGCAGCCTGGCACATCAACGTCTTCTTTGTTGGTTACAAATGTGATTTAGGCTGGAATGTGGGATTGGTGAGATCCAGCCGCAGTGCAGCTGATTGCAAGCAGGGCTCTTTGCTCCCGCTGCAGAGTCGTTTAGCTACGGAGCAATAAAGTCGAGCTTTCGCTGTGACGCCATCGAGCTCACTTGGGATGGTGGTGAAAGTCTGGACTGAGACGTGGCAACACGTGAGTTACACAGTCAATAAGTCAGCAGCCAGAGCACAACAGGGAAGTCGGTCAGTCAGCTGAGGAGCTCTTTTGTCTCTTAATGCTTCACTGACTTTCCCCTATCAGGCTCTGTTCTAGCCCAAAGCAAGCCTCAGTAGAAAGATAACCAAGTGTGTGTGTGTGTGTTTCACTGTGTGCTCAACATGTCGGTCCTGGGAGGATGGAGAAATCTGCTGACGGGTCATTAGGGAAGGCCCCACCCAGATATAAGACCCCGCAACACATGCATGGAAACACACACAAACATGCGCGTACACGGTTGCATGTGCTCATCTTAAACATATGTCAAGGCATGCAGCACCATCTGCAAGAGGTAGATTGAGGAAGGGCGGATGCGAAAAAGGTGGATTTGTGTGTGTGTGTGTGTGTGTGTGTGTGTGTGTGTGTGTGTGTGTACAAACATTTTGGAGTTTATCCAGGAAACTCTTTTGACCCACTTCCCGACGGGCTTCCCTCCTGTTCACACCGAGGCTGTTGTTGTGCACAAACTCACCAGTCACTGAGGGAGCCGACGTCTCTATTGTGTTGTCAAAGTGACTTCACCTTTGCTACGACGTGAAGTCTCTCGCGGATGAAGGTCAAAACAAACTCCCTCCACATCACAATGACTGTTCACCGAAGCCGCTATGATAATAACTCGACATGCTTCCAAAAGTAGAGCGGTGAAAGCAAAAACAAGGGCAACATTTTTGGGAGTTTGGGTCTGTTTTGAGATCATCTCTGGCTAGACTGCGGATGAGGGGCTGGGACGCTGGCTCAGATTCTGCGTGTGTGTGTGTTTGAGTGTGTTTGTGTGTGAACACGTGCGATTGCTCCCAGATGTAGAGGACATGGGTGGATCCCCCAGCTGTATGCAGTTCACAGAGAGACAGTGAGATGACAGATGAAATGACACCACTTTCACCCTACAGCTGTCCGCCTCTCCCTGTTTACCTCAGCTGACTGTTTCACTGCTGCACTTGTGTTTGCTGTATTTCATGCGCTGGTCGTATGCACGGCTGTAATGAGCAGGTATAATGTCAGATGGATTGTGTGTAGCAGCCCAACAGTAATAACACATAAACCTTAATATAATGAAAAGAGAACCTCACAGAGTCTGCTACACTCAGCTTATGTAGGCGCCACATAAAAACTTTCCATAGCTCCTGTAATTACCTTTCCTATATCCTTTGTTGTTGTAGGAAAGGTACACATAATGTCACCTAGGCTTTAAGATAGAGAAGATACCTGGCAACCGGCTCAGTTTGTTGTCTTACAGCTGAACATTGATGAAAGCAGTGGTGGAAGACTTATTTAGATCCTTTACTTAAAGTAAAAATACAACACCGTTAATATTCCACTACAAGTAGAAGTCCTGCTTTTAGAGATCTAAAGTAAAAGTGCAGAAGTACAGCAGAAAGTATCACAAGGAGAGTGCTGAGAATGATAGAGAATAAGGATATATTAACTTTTAAAGGAATGGTTGGCAGAGGTGGTAAAAGTACATTCTTTACTCAGGTAGATGTACAGATAAAAAGTAAAAAGTTTCCCTCTGAAGGACATTTCTACCGGCCATTTCTGTGCAGAGCTAACTGAAGCTCATGCCACATTAATATAATTTAAAGACTATTAAAGTTAAAGGTAGAATCAGTAAGATTTGTCCAAGCTGTTCTTGAACGCACCACAAAGATAGTTGATTGTTGAGTCTCATTCCCAGGACGTCACAGCCACATTTTGGGTCCTGAGCAGGAACACAGTGAGCAGAGGGCTAACAGCTAACATTAGCATTCACCCATCTCTTAGTTGACTGTCTGTTTGTTAGTGTTACAAATGACAACAGGAAAGACCTAGATCAATTCTAAACTGTTAGCACACGTCTTGCACACATTAGTCCAGCAGGGAAGTGAAATGCAAACAGTAATGTTAGCTAGGAAGTTGTTGAATGCTAGCATTAGCAAATGGGTTATTAATGTTGTTCTGACTTGAAATATGGCCCAATGTTCCTCCAGATTTTCACTATCCATCATTAGCTTATCAATCAGGAAGTTGTGAAATGATAAGAATTTGTCAGATTTTCTATGTTTAGTCGACTTGCAACCCAGATGCATGACATTTTTCCCAGCATTTGAGCTTCCCACCCTGAATGTGACATCAGGGGAAAATGGCAGCTGTGGGACTATGGTCTGTGAAAACCATACAGTATTGACAAAGACTTAAAAGTATCCATTGAAACCATTAACTCATTTGGAAACGGTTAACTGAAGTGATAAATCAGTTGAGAAGTAGGGTAGTTTTCTCATAAGCAGCTATAAAAAGTGGGGTTGCCCCTTGCTTGGCCATTAGGAAGAGAGCAGGTCAAAGGTACTTCCACATTGGCTTCGCTTTTCAGACCTTGAGGCGACGTCCATTCTTTTATACAGTCCATAAGTAACAGAAATAATCACGAAAACTGTACTTAAGTGAATGTACTTAGTAACTTTCCAGCTCTGGGGTGACGGAGAAGAAGACTAAGAATCAAAAGCGTTTGGTCTCCAGTCGAGCCGGAGCAGGAGGGAGTGAGAAAGAGAAGGAGAGATGACCCAGTTCTGTTTCACACAGCACTGGTGCCAGAGGCAGAGAGACCGTGGAGGCTGTGGTGCACGTGACGGGTCTGGGCTGGGCCCCGGTCCACACGGGAAACGCACAATGTCTCGTTTGTTTTAAACGACTGCGCTGTTGGAACTGGTCTCTCTCTTTCCTCTCGCTGTCTGTTGTCTGCCGTGAAATGTGGAAATGATTTTTGCCATTGGACCTCGGCCAGATTCTTTTGGGAGGGATGAGTTTTCCCCTCTCTCTTTCTCTCTGTCCCTATCACTGTCTCACCATCTTCCAATCATTCACCTGATAAGATTCGGAGACTCTATTAAATCTGCGGGGAGTTTGCAACTAAGGAGTGGTGTTTGGAGAGAGGACGAACCGTGGGGATAGATGCATGCAAGCGTTGGGATCATGGGAATTGGGTTTAAACCAGTTTGAAGGCGAGGAGAGATGAAGAGTCTCGATGGAGAGACTCTCTTCACACTCTTGGAGCTCATATTTATCATAAGCTTTTTCAGTTTGAATCCTAAGCTGCTGAAGCTAGCGTGGAAATCACCCACTGTGTTCCATAGACACACCCTGTCAGTCAGACTGTGCTGGCCTTCGGGATGATGACCTATTCCCTAGATTGTGCATTACTCGAAAAATAATAAAAAGCAGCGCACTACATGGTAAATGTGCCATTTTACTAAAGCGATGATCGTATGATACTTTCACCAGATTGATTTTTCTTCGTCTGGGTGTCCTCACTTTTTCTAGCTCGTGCCTATTACTCTCCACAGCCGCCCACACAACTTTAAAAGGTTTTCCAGACCTCTTCCCTATCTCTGCTTTCCTCCAGCACACAGACACGTACAATGCACCTGAGAGCCAGGCCGATTAAAATGCCAGGGCCAGACAATGCATTCTTTATGGAGTGTGTTACTGTCCGCTCTGCAGCACTTTCATCACTTATAATGTGAGTGAGTTGTAGACGTCATGCAAGATCACATTCAGTTTGAGCCTTTCTGTTCGTCCATGCCAGACAGTTATTCACTCGCAGAATCCAGTTCAGCTCCGAGGCTCCTCAGCGTTGGCGTTGACTTTCTCTATCCCAGTTTTGGTCGAAATGTTTCACAAATTAGCAGTTTTCCATCTCACATGCCTCGACCGACAGAGGTTTTATTCTAGTTTCTTCTCTCTGTTTATGTTTTCGACTGGCTACCAAACTTGACTGGTTCTCATTGTGTTTGCACTCAGGCAGCACGATTCATTGAAATCTTATCAAAATTACAATATTCAGATTCCAAGAGCTGCAATTTTTTGATAAAGTTAAACTAAGTCAAGCACAGTAGTGCCACAGAGACGCTCCAGTTAACAAATGATATTCTAAAGATGTAAGGGAAATTGCTTGTTTGGAACAGATCGTATCAGTCCTTCTAAAATCATAACTCATATCTCAATATCTGTTAAAATAACCACATATAATTTGTTTTTTTGCGTATCGCTCAGCCCTCGTTGTTACTGAAAATAAAGAGACAAAATGGAGTTTTCACTAAACCGAACTCCTGCTTTGCCTCTGCAGACTACCGCACTGGGCCGTGCTTCGCCTCGGTGAATAACCAGATGTGTCAAGGCCAGCTCACAGGCATTGTGTGCACAAAGACTTTGTGCTGCGCCACAGTGGGACGGGCGTGGGGTCACCCCTGTGAGATGTGCCCGGCCCAGCCTCACCCCTGCCGGAGAGGGTTCATACCAAACCACCGCACCGGGGCGTGCCAAGGTAAAGTCTGTTTCTCAGCGTCTCTGTCTCTTTTTCTGTTTTTGTCTCTGTTTTTTTCTGCCACTGTCCCTCCCCCTCTTCGTCTTCAATTAAACTTCTGCCTCCATCCTCTCTGCCCGTTTTAACTCCTTCTCCCTCCTAGTCTGGCTTCACCCCTCTCCCTCTGTCATCCCCTCATCTCTACCCATCAGCCCCTCTGCAGGGGATTAGTTCTAATTGGGTTAAATTGGGTCGGGTGGCAGTGCCTCCCACATGTGTATGGAATGCCCGCAGACACCCGCTGCGGCGGGACTGTCAGAGTCAGTAACACGGGTCAGTGGCGGTGCCACGTGGGAGAGCTCATTTCTGGTAAGACGGCCCTCTGCCCGCCTGCTCCAGACCCAACAACATCAGAACCTCTGCAGGGGAGGCGGACCTGAGCCAGGGCCCAGAGGAACATGGAGTACTCTGGGACTGCATCAGGTCACAGCCTCCTGGAGGTTTTCAGTCTGAGACCTACGTTTTAATCTGTCAGATCCATGAAATGAATTGAATTTAATCACCAATGTGACTCACAAAGTCACAGTTTCTAACTGTAGCCGTCAGTTTGACTGCAGACCTTTCTGTATTTTCCTCCCTCTTTCTATCTCATTCTTCGTCGACTTGGCCTCGATTTCTGTTCCTCCTGCAGGAGACATTCCTCTCCCTCTTTCTCTTCTCCCTTGTCACTCTGTTAATCGCAGGAAAGTCAGAGCCAGACTATTAAAACAGACCCAATCTCAATCCATGCACATCCAGGCGTGTGCAGATTTGTGTGTTATACTGGTCTCTGTGTGTGTGTGTGTGTGTGTAAACTGCTCATATTGTGGGTTTATTTGACCATTTCTGTGTCATTTCTCTTGTTTTGTAGATTAAATGAATCAATGTGCATGTGTGTGTGTGTATGCATGTGTGTATTAATTGTATGCTGTGTATGTACAGATGTGGATGAGTGCCAGGCCATCCCTGGCATCTGTCAAGGAGGAAACTGTATCAACACAGTGGGATCCTTTGAATGTAAATGCCCCGCTGGGCACAAGTTCAACGAGGTCTCGCAGAAATGTGAAGGTAAGAATCAAGCTAGCAGCCGTCGCATTAAAGCTGTGAAGTGTCTGACTCTCAGTGTCAGCGTGAATGACAGAGTAGGCTCAAAAGATTATTTTCAAAGTTCCTAATTAACAATGTGAAAGTAGAGTTAAGAGCCACATCCGTCTAGTTGTGGTTAACTTCACCTCAGCTGTGGTATTCTGATTATTACTCTGTGGGGAAAGACCACACATACGACACTTTGCCCTTCCCCTGAAATATGTTTAATTAAACCGAAGTGACGCTCTGCTTTCTCTCAGTAACCCTGTTTAACACTTAATTGGGAGTCTTGAAAAAATGTAGTTTTTCTGGCACTGTTAAAGTGAGACTATGTAACTTTCAAAGAAGAAATGGCTCATTTTAACTTGACAGATGAAAAGAGAGTTTATGAGCCGGAAAACTCAAAATGCCCCACAAAAACTTCTTTTGAAAAGCTCAACAGGAACGTCTCTTTCCTGAAAACATGACCTGGTTACTCAAGATCATCCAAAGACCTTGTTGTGAGCAGTTTCATTCTACCAAACCACCCAACAACCATATCAACGCGCAGAGGACAGATGCCATCTAGCTAACTGAGCTAACTGAGCTAGCTACTGTAACAGCTCAATTTAGGAGGACGCCATTAATGTTTACATCCCCCACTATCACGAACACGAGCATCTTGTCCATTAGTCATCGCACGCTCCCTTGTGCGTGGCGGTCAGGATTGCAAGTGTCATTCAGTTGAAAGGAAATAGCCCTCAACAAAGTCTGTGGTCTGTTTTAAAAAGCAAATTCAGATTAGCCATATTCATCAGTCTTCATCTCGAGACATACTTAAAATTTTCAAGGATTTACTGGCATCTAGCAGTGCGATTCCAGATCACGACCAACTGAATGCCCATTTTTTCTGCCAAAATCTTAAAAGATGTGACTGGCCATCTCTGGAGTCAGTGTTTGGTTTGTCCGCTCTGGGCTCCTGTAGTAACATGGCAGTACAACATGGTTCTTTGGATCCTCAGTGAAAGCAGACCGGTTCCCTCTTTAGATATAAAAGGCCCCTTTCTAAGGTAACACAAACTCAATGATTCATAGTTTTAGGTGATTATACACTCGTGAAAGAATAATGATGAATATTACACTACATTTCTGCCAATATTATATTTCATTGTGGCCCCCTAATCCTTCCAAATCCTGCACACTGGACCTTCCAAACAGCTTGTCAATGCATAATATGAATCGAGAGACAGTCAGTAGAGATTGCGTCCACGTGTTGATTTTAAAAAGACATTTTAATCTCAGCTGGGCATCCTAATTATCATCTTCTGACTGGCTTACAGAGGCGTTCGATCACAGGCTTGTCTTACTTCATAGTTTTGGCCACTGGGAGACTCCCAGTATTTTTTAATGTTTCTGGCTGACTAATCTTGAATAAAATCTTTCTTTCTCTCTGCATCACTTCTGTTCTCCCGCTAATAAAGACCTACAGTTAGCCTGCGAGAAAATATTGGCTCATTAAGACACAAATGTGACAATTTCCAGACTCTGGTGAAACAGACTGAGCAGCGTTTCGTGGCTCTCATTTGCAGAGTAAAAAATGTGCTCGTTTATGCCCAGAAGTAATTGCCGGAAAAGTTCTGGACTGTGTAAAAGAGACGTTTCAAACGGGTCTGAGTTACAGTGTATGTCTTTGTGCATGGTGATATGCACTCGGTGGTTAACGGTGCGAACAGAAGAGCAGCTACAGAGGCCCCTGGATTTAATATCCTGTGACAATGCCTTATTTCCATTGTCACTGCCAACATGTGCTCCAGTCACTCTTGAAGACATTTCAAGTTCAGTTTAATTCCTTTCATTGACTATGCAGTTTTAAGTGACATAGAAAAAACACAAGCACTCTAAAATCTTACTTTTTGTTGTTTCCTCCTCTCCTCTCCTCTCCTCTCCTCTCCTCTCCTCTCCTCTCCTCTCCTCTCCTCTCCTCTCCTCTCTCCTCTCCTCTCCTCTCCTCTCCTCTCCTCCTCTCCTCTCCTCTCCTCTCCTCTCCTCTCCTCTCCTCTCCTCTCCTCTCCTCTCCTCTCCTCTCCTCTCCTCTCTGTAGATCTGGACGAGTGTTCGAACATAGCAGGCCTCTGCGGTGTAGGTGAATGCTCTAATACAGCTGGCAGCTACTTCTGCAAGTGTCCCCAGGGATATTACACCTCTGTGGATGGATCCAGGTGTATAGGTGGGTAAGGCCATCACACACACACTTCTCCGAAAGACAAGACAATTGACTTCATTGTATTTGCTCAGGTTCATTGGTACTCGGATAGATAAAATATGAGACAAAGCAGCTGAGCGAAGAAGGTGCCGCCTCATTTTCTTTCCTTTTTCCACTGAGAGCGGAAAGAATTGAAATCCGTCCAACGTTCCAGCTGGTAGAATTTAGGTCAGTAGTCACTTGCTTGTATCTAGTTCCACAACAATGAGCTATATTCTCTTTAAACTGAGGAGGGACCATGATGAAGAAGTGAAGTGAACTCCTCTTGTGCTCAGGAGAGTTGGTTTTCTGACATCATTGCTGCAAGAAGTTAAGTGTGTGTGTGTGCAGTTAAGTGTGTGCATGTGCGTCACTGAGCAGTCGACATCCTGCGAGGTTGATAACAGTTTGTGTACTCACATACTCACCAGCACCAGTAAAGCCAGTAACGCTCACAAGTTCAGCTCAATTTGTCCCAAAACAGACGGGGGAGGAGAATTTGGGTCGGAAGAGTCCATCAGATGTACACGCACACGCTCAAACGTGCATGCATACGCACATGCATACACACAAACATATGCAAACGCATGCTCACATCACCCCCCGAGGAGAGGATGTTTGTGAGGAAGGAATGTCTGAGTGTCTCGCTCCAGAAGACGATTGCGCCAAACATTTTAGTCTGTTTCCCATGCAGCAACACTCCAGTATTAACATCCACTCCGGCCCCTTAAGGGCCTCCAACCAACTCTACGCTCGCCTGAGATCTTTTCAAGCTAAACCAACCAATCAGTAGTGTAGCCTGTCAGTCTCTCCATGTGAATACGCTGGACGGGCTGGGTGTGAAACAAGACATGATATATTTATGTTGAGAGGTTAGTCATGCTGGTGCACAGTGCCAAAAACCTGCAGGATGCAGGAAAGGTTCTCATGAAGAGGAAGTGATGACTATTAGAAGTGGCTTCCTTCTTCCAAATGATGGAAAATCTGAAGCAACGTCGACTGCTTTCTGATTGTACTCCTGCCAATTAGCTCAACACGCAGACAACACACACCATATACAGCACGGTTTAACAGACTTCATACTGTGTCGTTTCCCACAGATGCTCGTGGTGGGTACTGCTACGCTAGCCTGCTGAACGGGCGCTGCGCCAACCAAAACTCGCAGCTGTTGACCAAAATGCAATGCTGCTGTGATAGCGGACGCTGCTGGTCTGATGGCTCCACTCCTGAAATGTGCCCCATCCGTGGAACAGGTGGGGTCACTCACCGTCTCACGGCTTTACATTTCTTGCTCTCATCGACGTATCTCAACACGGAGCTAACCTGCTGTTGTTTTGTTCACATGTGCCCATTCCAGAAGAGTACCAGAAACTGTGCATCCAGATACCTGATGCGAACGGTGGCCGTATCCCAGGAGCCCCCGACATACCTGGCATCTACCCGGTTCCATATCCTGGTCACACTCCTGGGCAAGTTCCTGGAGTGATCCCTGGTCAAATTCCCATCCAGGTTCCAGGCCAGGTCCCTGGCCAAATACCCGGTCAGGTTCCAGGCCATATTCCAGGTCAAGTCCAGATCCCCATAATTCCAGGACAAGTTCCAGGACAAGTTCCAGGACAAGTTCCAGGACAACTACCTTTACAGCCTCCTCCGCCAGGTACACTCCTGCTTCCTGCTTGTGTTTGGTTCACACTCACACAATGAGCTATAAAATATGAAAAGAGTAAGCTTATGAGTACATGACCCTATTTTTCACTTGATTTAAAACATCAGTAAACAGTTTCCTAATGAGTTTATGGTGTAAATGTCTAGTGTCGAGTCTTCTTCAATACAGCATGATGTTCATTTTGTAAATTATGGTCCCCCTTTGAGTAAAATATCCAATAAAACAAAGATATGCTTTAGGTCCAGCTACCCTGTGATTGACATGACGAGTCCTTGGGTTCTCAGTCAGATCCAGGATCCATCAGGATGTCCTCCCCAGATCCAACTTCTGTCTAAATATGGTCATTTCTGGCTCTAAAACCAAAATTGTAAACCTTAATTCCAAAGTCAAGGCTACAGTATGGTAGTAATAAACCAAAGGGTGACGTCACGGCGGTTCACGCTCATAAAATGACACATCTTCAGACCTGACGTGCATATACAGCATAAAACTCAGATTTTCCTGTTTTACTCACAGGATGTTGGGTGATCGACCTCCCACTCGTCTTGTGTTGCCATCTTGAAAATCCCTGTTTTGAGCAATCACAACCCAAACCCTGCCGCTAACGAGCTACATGTCATTGATGGAAAACTTTGACTAAGACCTTAATTGTGCGCTGACGCAGGGCTGCTTGTTTCTCTGTAAAGATATCCAAAGTCTTAGTGCAGAAAATGTCCAATCTGAAAGAAAACATTCTTGAATGCTTGCAGACCATATCATGTCAAGACTTTAATTAGCCAAGGGCAAAATCTTCCACGGTAACGTTTCCTCTAGAACTTTTTTTCAAGATAGCTTGGCAGAGTTTCGGCTTCTTTTAAGGAAGTTCAAACAGCTTTTTCTTTTCTTTACTTAATGAGAACGACACTATGTCCTGCCAGACCTTTGTACAGTGTGAGTGTGGTGTATATTCTGTCTGGCAGCGCTGCTTTGTTGGGTCATGTAACATTTCTGTTGACCATATGTCTGTAAATTAAGACGACAAAAGAACAAACAGATGAGGTTGATTATTCATTCGCCATATTATGATCCATAGATGAAATGTTTGTGTGAACATTTCCTTCAGGTCCCTTTGTGATCCAAACCCGGAACATCACCAACATGTGCCAGGCCTACCGCAACCTCTGCCTGAACGGCAGATGTATCCCCATGCCGGGGATTGGATATCGCTGTGAGTGCAACATGGGCTTCAGGCTGGACGGACGAGGAGAGTGCATCGGTGAGTTACTTACAAGTTTCTTAAGCTCTTAGCTGGAGGTACATGAAGGTGAAGAAGGGTCACAAGCTTTGTGTTTGTTCTCTAGATGATGATGAATGTGAGAGAAACCCGTGTGCACATGGAGAGTGTGTGAACACCCCCGGCTCGTACATCTGTCAGTGTCCTGCTGGATTCCAGACTACTGCAACCAGGACAGAGTGCCGAGGTTACACACAAACACACAGCGGACACACACACTGTATGTACATGCATATTCTAAGAGGACGTATGTGTTTACTGTGCCGTCTGTTTGTCATCCAGATCTGGATGAGTGCGTCGCCAACGGTCGTATCTGCAACAACGGGCGCTGTGTGAACACTGAGGGAAGCTTCCACTGTGTCTGCAACGCTGGATTTGAGATTTCAGCAGATGGCAAAAACTGTCAAGGTCTGTCAAGTTCTGACATCTGCGTTTATGGAGTAGAGACATTTTTAAAGTGTAGTTTTCTGTAATAACCACAGTACGTGTAATGTTTATGTTTAATGGACCGTGGGTCTGTTGGAGCTGGTGATTTAATACCAATGCCTGTTGGAAGCATATGCAGTAATAGAACGCATTTTAAATGATCATTCTGGTGGTTTTGTGTGTTTCAGCCCATTAATGACAAAAATGTACATTTTATATTACAACCAACCTTTTTTTTTTTCCAAAGGACTCCATGTTATAAATATTTCATCTTACCTTGCAGGCACATTTCTTTCCATTTGTCTTAAAACTTGCTTTAGACAGGTGATCTATCACAGCAGCATTAAGTGGCCTGTAGTCTGAAAGGCTCTGAAACTGACAATGTGACATTCGCACAGTGCAGAGATTGCGTAAGCCAGGGTTTGAACTCCTCTGTCTTAGCTCTCTTTTTGTCATTTTTCATGCGAACAACTGTCTGCAACACTAATATCTTCCAGGACAGATTTTCTGAAGACGTGGCCCTGTTCTATCTCGACCGTCTCTTCACCCTGTCTTTCAGTGTGACAGCTCGGAGCAGCTTTAAACGCTCGTTCTGATCGAGCATTCCCTTATATTTCCTCTCGTCAAATTACATTATTGACGTTTTAGGTGAGGGTTGTATTGAAATTTCTACTTGTTCTGCTCAGGAATGCTCCGAGGCCCAAAACGAAAGAGTTGGCTGCTCAGGAGCAACACTTCTAGTCCAAAATCTCCTGACTCCTGTGTTTGCTTCTTGTTTGTGCTCTGGACTTGATTTTCTGACAGCATATGTGGCTCGCCAGTGCGAACTATCAATTCTCCAATGTTTGAGTGTCCTCGAGTGCGCCAAGGAGGGTTTTGAAAATATTCTTTGCTTGACGCTGCATTGCTGAGTTCTTTCACAATCTGAGTGTCGAGGCAGCGAAATGCTGTTTATCTCTATTTTGTGATTTGGTAAATATATGATGTTGTTAAAGGGCTAATCCACCAGTTTGTGTCTTAAACCATGTTATATTTAAGTCTAAATGTACTGCTATGAGTCAATCAATCTCTCTCTGCTCCTCCCCAGACCAGGACGAGTGTCTGATCAGGAACATGTGCCTCAACGGACTGTGTATCAACGAAGACGGCAGCTTCAAATGCATCTGTAAACCTGGATACCTGCTGGACACCAGTGGACGCATGTGTGTAGGTGTGTTTGTCACAGAGCCCACACACACATGTCAAAATCACGCCTCTACACCACAACCATATATATTTCAAGTCAATTGTTCTCTTGGTTTTTCGGGCTTGGAATGAAGGTGGCTACCTCCCTGTCATGTTAGTAGTTCTATTATGTGAGTCTCACAAGCCAAAAATCCCCCTAAAAACCTTGGAAAAATCCCTCAGCATCCTGGCAGGCCAGCTGGACATATTTGGGGCCCGCCTGTTTTGAAATTCTAGCAGAGGGCCTTCCCTAAACTAGTTCAGTGCAAAAAGAGAAAAGAGATCAACCACCATGAGATGCTTATGGCACAAAATCAATCAGGATTTTAATTAATGTAAATTAATGTAAACTTCATTCTTTATGGCATTATAATTGTGTTCTTCCTACTTTTAGCCATGATCGTGCTGCTTTCAGATGCTGAAAAACGAGTCCACAGAGTAATAAACGGCCAGAAACTGCACGGGGTTCTGAGGGTTAAACCCAAAACCAACAAGTACAGAGCCGTCTGTTCAGCGTGTAACCTGCAGCCATCTCTCTCCACATGGCTTCGGATACAGACGTCTGATCTCAGAGACACTGACCTGGTTGAGTCGGAGCAGAATAAATAAACAGGAGAGCAGGGTGTGGGTGAAGTGTGCTGATGTATGCAGTCATTAATGAGATGTGTAGTCTGAAGGGGCCCCGGGGCCTCATCATCTCTCTGTCTGTCCCCCGACGCAGCCAGACGGAGCACACACACATAAACACACACTTAGGTGCGCATGCCATATCATTGTTTACGCTCATTATGATAATTATTGTAATACGCTGATGGGATCAAGGGGAAGGAAAAGAATGTTTCCTCGGTTGAAACCGTGCTGTAGCTCCGGCTGCATTTTTTAATGAATCAAGTACCAGAGGACTTCACTAACCGCAGCTGCAACAGGAAATTAGTTTATTTTAATAGGCTCTTACCAGTCATTATGTGAAGAGAAGTGATTAAAGAAAATATGTGTCTGTGTCTGTTTCCAGATATCGATGAGTGTGAGACTCCCGGCATGTGCATGAACGGCCACTGCGTCAACACGGAGGGGTCCTTCCGCTGCGAGTGCATGGCCGGGATGGCAGTGGGCCTGGACGGACGCGTCTGCGTTGGTGAGTCAGTGTTTCGTTTCCAGGAACGGTTCATGTGCTCATTTTGGTTCTATGGCAAACTATAATCTCACACCAATTTCAATTCAAAATCAACACGCCCTTAAAGCTGCTGCAAGGAACTTTTGTTTACTCTTGATTCTGGCGGCCCCTGTGGACAAAATCGGTACGAGCACCACCACCTCCTGTTGAAAAGGTCTTGATCTGAACTTATTTTTAATACTATTTTTCTTTTTTTTTAAATCTACTACAAGGAAATGTTTTATTTCTTGTTGATTCTGGAGGCCTCTTTGGACAAAAAGGTTGAAAGAAAGTAAACTTTGTTTTGGTGTCGTAGCAACCAGACGACAGAACCGCTTCTTTTCACAGGCTGTGAGACTCCTCAGTTCATCCTCAGCAGTCCATTATATAGAAATAGTTTTAATTTACGGACAAATCGGAATATAGATTCTTCTTTATGTAGGTTAAATGGAAGCATCAGTGTTTGATTGTTTGATAGCCAGTTAAAGCTCCCAAGGTAACATACAGCAAATAGATTTGGTTGCTGGCAGTAGTCATTTTATTATCAACATTTCCTAGATATAGCTCGGTACAACGCTAACATTATTTTCAGATTCCGACCTGATGACAGGCATTTAGAATAACTTTATAGAACAGCCAATCTTCTCGCTGTCAGTCTTTTTCCTCATGTAGGTCACATCAGTATTACATTAAGGCTGTTTCATAAGTATTTAGAAGTTCTTTGTAATAAGTTTAAGGTGAAGGTAGCAAGACAGTCGAGCATTGTTGGTTTCAGGGATTAAAATACTCTTTTTCTTGTATCCAGAACGTGCCCGCCTGTTTGAATCTGTCTGAGGTTCACTGATACTGTACAGAGCAGATGTAAATAAACTTTTTCAGTTTTAATGCCAGGCTTAGGTTTCTAGTGAAGGCTTGCATATTTGTCTTCAGCAGTGATTGCATGACGCTTTTGTCAAAATGTTTGGCTCACTTTTCTAAGCAACTGAAGAGCGAGCATACTTTTAAGGATTATTCTCACAACTGTCCACACAGTTAAACCGGAGTAACCACAACACAAATATTTTCCAGTTCAGTGAGAAACCGAATCACGTTGTAATAAACTTTACCAACAGCTTATCCTGTTAACCTGTTGCAGCCGCATGTTCTCTCCCATTAATGAGCATGCGGTGATCAGCACTGATAAGTATTTTCCTGCCCTCGTCCCCCTGGACCGGCACACGCAGAGCAGATCTGTTTATGCCTTTATTTTCAGCATTCCTGCATTCTCCCAAATGAGCTTTCTTTGTGTATTGTGCGGGAGAAGTGTTGAAATGCTGTTGTTCGGTCTGGGTGAGTTTTCGTCAGGATGATATCAGCGCAGGAGAATGCCTCAAATCCCTGGATATTATGGAGGGAGAACAGCCATTTGTTTTGCCAGTGTTGTTGTTTATTGGAGCCACGGACTCTCGCCTCCCTTTCTCTCTCTCTCCTCCTGCCTCCAGCCTCTCACCAGCTCTCTCATCTCCGTTTCTCATACACTCCGTCTGCCTTGTTTTGTCCCAAACAGACACACATATGCGCAGTTCGTGTTATGGCGGCTACAAGCGAGGGCAGTGTGTCCGGCCTTTATTTGGAGCTGTGACCAAGTCGGAGTGCTGCTGTGCCAGCAACGAGTACGCCTATGGGGAGCCCTGCCAACCCTGCCCACCACAAAGCTCTGGTACGGATATTCAAATCACTCCACCCTCCACACATATGGAGCCACCTCCTGCTGCCTGACACACACACACACACACACACACACATACACACACAGCTTGAGTTTAATTCAAAACACACCTGTCAAAGTCAGGATGACCTGACAGAGTGTTTTGTTTTCTCTGAAATAACATCTCTGATTTCATAAATGGCAGAATAATTGCAAAGAAGTTGTTTGGCAAAAGCCCACAGTTAGGATACGCTGACACACACACACACACACACACACACACACACATGCATGAGCAAACACACACACACACACGCCATAAAGTCACTTCTCATTAGTCCTGCCAATTAAAGTTTCTATATCAAAAGACGCCAGAGCTGCACCACATTAAGCAGGCGGGTTTATATACATCAGGGCCAAATGACAAAGCATAGAAATGGATAATTACATGGTATTAAATGTTTTGCTTGGAGATATCTGGGATTTTGGCAAATGTGATATTTTCTCTGTTATTTCTCCCTTTTTATCAACCCAACTCTGCTGCCTGTGTGCTTTGTTGCAGCTGAGTTCCTGGCTCTGTGCCCCAACGGTGGCGGCATCACTGGCGATGGAAGAGGTAACGAACGCAAGATCACCGTGTGTGTTTCAGTGATATTAAAGATCCCCTCCACACATATACTGTATGAAGGCGTAGAAAACAATCTCTGTGTGTCTGACATGATTTTGCAGAAAAAAAGGATAATTACCACATTAAAATCCTCTTTCCAGAATATATGAAAATGGTAATATTCTATTTATTTTAGCAGGACATCTTCTACTTCACTCTAAAGTCCATCTCAGTGTTTGTGCACTGGAAACTTTAAGTTCCCACATCACACTTCCAAACTTTTTGTGATGTCACAAATCACGCTCGTCGGCCCGCCTCTTAAAATCAGATTTCCAGTGAGCTCAGAGGAAATTTACACTTTCAGCAATGAATGTGAAAACAGCCTTCACGTGTCAAACTCTGCACGTAAATCTTTCTACACAGTGACGCTCAAACAGCAGGAACAAGAATTAAAACACATTGTTGACCGGAGGGGACTTTAAAACTGTGGTTATTACTTCGGGTTTTGTTCCTACTGTGATGTTCAACAGGTTGTTCTTTGCCTTCGCAGATATTAATGAGTGCGCCCTCGACCCTGACATCTGCCAGAATGGCGTGTGTGAGAACATGTTGAGAACATACAAATGCACCTGCAATGAAGGCTTTGAGGTCGACCTGACAGGCAAAAACTGTATCGGTAGGTTAACAGCTCACTTGGATTAAACTGTACTGCCCTCATTTCAAAAGCCAAGTGTGAAGAAAGTCATCATTTCTCTGTGTGTGTGTGTTTTTCCTCAGATATCGATGAGTGTCTGATGAACAGGCTGCTGTGTGATAACGGTCTGTGCAGGAACACACCAGGCAGCTTCACCTGTCAGTGTCCCAAAGGATACGTCTTTGATCCTGAGGCCGATATCTGCCAAGGTCAGAGACTGGTTCATCCTGTCCAACCGCACATCGTCACCTCATCACTGCACGTACCATCTGATGGAAAACCTGGTGTTTCTTTTTGTCTCCCACAGATGTTGATGAGTGTAAGTCCAGCCCCTGTATCAATGGAGATTGTCGGAACAGCCTCGGGTCCTTCGTGTGTATATGTTCGTCGGGCAGTTCAGTGGACAGCACTGGGCTGGAGTGTATCGGTAAGTGAGCGCTGTGTCGTTTGGATTTGATTTAATTGGCAAAATTCTTCAATATAGAAACTAGAATGGCTAAAACTTGAGCGCAATACTGAGGTAATAGTTCAAAAATATATGAAACAAAACCTCAAAACCTCATTTAATCATATTTAATAGTATCAGTAGTATCTCTTTTATTCTAGAGCAGCTATGAAAATTAATCAAAGGTCCCATATTGTAGAAAGTCAGATTTCAGCAGCTATTCAATACTGTTGAAGTATCAAAACGCTCAACTGATCAGAAACTGAAACTGCACGGCACTACACTGGCAGACCTGAGGTGGAAACATGACGGGCGGTGCCTGCTCAGGCCTGTGAGAGCTGACCAATCAGAGCAGTCTGGGCTAAAACAGAGCATTCAGACCAAGGGTGAATAGAGGTGCTGCAGCAGTGGACAGTATGAGAATTTTGAGAATATTTTTTGAAGATTAAATGTAAACATTTTCTAGTTGACACCCGAAATAAAAGTATTAACCTGAAAATGAGCATCCTAATATTTTAGCCTTTGAATGTAAGATTCTCTTATTAAATTCATATTTGGCATCAAAGAAGATGTTGATTCATGTCTTTTTCACTTAACTGAATGTTGAGTAACTATAAGGATGTTTCAAACACAGAGACTACTAAGAGCACCTGCTGGCTGAAGATAGTCAATAATCGCTGTGAGGTCAACATCAATGGCGCGACGCTGAAGTCCCACTGCTGCGCCACTCTGGGAGAAGCCTGGAACAGCCCCTGTGCCAAATGTGAAAAAGGTGGGACGACCTTTATGCACCATTTTAGTGAGCCACATCTTAATTTATAAAACTGTGTTGACTGATGTTCCGTTCTCCTTTTTCAGATCCAATCTGTGGGAAAGGCTTCGCTAGAGTCAGAGGGAACAACTGTGAAGGTGAGGCTCAGTCTGAAGCCACGTAGACCCACAAATTCTAATTTTCAGCTCATCAGAATAATATGAAACTCTGGACCTGTTGTTGATGCTGTTATTTCCTCTACCGACTGTCAGATGTGGATGAATGCCAGGTGTTTCCGGGAGTGTGTATCAACGGCAAATGCATCAACACACCGGGCTCCTTTTTCTGCCAGTGCCCTCCAGGAATGACTGTTGACGTCAGCGGCAGGACGTGCATTGGTGGGTACTTTTTTCCAGCCTGATAATCTCTTGTATTAAATCTATAATCAAACCACTTCATATTCTTCTGTGTCGGTGACTTCCAGACCTGCGTACGGAGCAGTGTTACCTCACCCATGAGGACGAGCGCTGTGGGACTCCCATCTCAGGAAAGCACCGTGTGGACGCCTGCTGCTGCTCCGTGGGGGTCGCCTGGGGTCCTGAATGTGACGAATGTCCAGAAAAGGGCACTCCAGAGTACGCCCAGCTGTGTCCCCGGGGTCCAGGCTTCTCGCACAGGGGTGACTTCATCAACGGCAGACCCTTCCTCAAAGGTACCGTACCGTCCACAGACTGCCTGTGTTGTTTCATTAATGGTCGCTCACCGGTTTGAATCCCTCTGCTCTTTACCGTAGATATAAATGAATGCAGGATGATAAACAGCCTGTGCTCAAATGGAAGGTGTAGAAACACCATCGGCAGCTTCCGTTGCCGCTGTGATAACGGCTACGCTCTGGACTCTGATGAGAGGAACTGCACTGGTGAGTAGCACTGAAACAATCAATCGTTCAGATTTATCAGAATCAATGAGTCACATATCGAGCAAAAATGTGAAACAACTGCTGGTCCAGCTTCTTTGTTTTTTCTCTTTTTAAACCTTCAAACTTACTGTTTGCATACAGCATTCATTCATGTTTGTCTGAAATGCCTAATTTTGAGATTTGTGACAAAATATAAACAAAAACAGTGAAAACGATGTTCAATTAAAATCTTTTCCTTACCATATAAAATTATCAAAAATAATGTGGTCTATGGATTTTCCAGTTTTGTCAATTTCTCTCAGATTTGCTGCCTTTTAGATCATTAAAAATGTAATATCTTTGGCTTTCAGACAATTTTTGTTCAGTTGAAGGATTCCACTTGTGACTCTGGAAAATTGTGATGGACATATTTCACTATTTTCTGATAGCCATTAGCCAGTTAGCTCAGTTAGCTGTGTAGCTAGCCGTACAAAATTTGAGCCACAATCACAGAAACTTGGCCGAGATTGGCCAGGGCTAGCTGGTTAGCATGCTAACTTCAGTAGATATCTTTGCAACACATGCAATTCAGTAAAAGCTATTATTTCTTCACATTGATCATTTTAGTTCTAACATATTGGACCTGTCAATGACTACAAAGACAGATTTTTAATTAGAAGAGCTTCAGGAATCAGCTGTTTACACGTTGGCACTGATGTAAGAGCTGATTCACGTGTAGCTGCTTTCTTTGGCTGGAATGTTTGCTCAATATCAGCTACAACAATATCTCAGCTGAACCGTTCTTCATCAGTCCCCCATTTGAGTCCCTGTGCCAACACTAATTACAGTAAAGTGGTGTGAAGCCGGTGCCTACATTCAGCTCGTTCAGTCTAATGGCAGTCTGGCTGCTCGGGACCTGTTGGAGCTGGTCCCCGTTGTCTGGTTAGCCACATTACTGCTTTGTTGAAATGCGCACACATCGCTTTTGGTTTAAATGGCAGTGCTATGGCTTTTTCTCTGCAATGATTTAGAGGCTCTTACTTAAGTAAATGATATCAGGAACCTTTTAACCCTGTGTGAGTTCAATCTTAGCCCAAAGTCTTTTTGTTAAGTACTTCAAAATGTGGATTAAATTCAAAGGGATCAGGCCTGTAGCATCAGACTGTGGAAGAAGGGCCAAGGCTGCTTAAATCATCCTTAAATTCACCTCTTAATCTGATTTTATGGTCTTTCTTTCTTCTTTAGTAACCTCCTGTTGAATATTTTATGCTTTTATGCTTTGTTTGCCTTGCACTTATATTGCATCAGTGCTTTTTACTCCTGATCTTATCAGTTTATAACTCCGCTGTTGAATCACTGTTACTGAATTGAAAATCTTGACAAAAACAAATGTTTTACTGTGTTTTTTACCGCTCTATATTATAGTTAATACAGATAGTTTTCAAAATGATTTTCTCTCCTTCATGTGTGAATGTAAGTGCATTTTAAAAGACAAATTTGTCGCATTCCTTTCCTTTAGACATCGACGAGTGCCGCATCTCTCCGGACCTGTGTGGACAGGGCAGGTGTGTCAACACGGCAGGAGACTTTGAATGCGAGTGCTTCGAAGGTTACGAGAGCGGCTTCATGATGATGAAGAACTGCATGGGTGAGTGACGAATCCTCGCACGGCAACACCTGCAGACGCTGCAAATACATATACATCGAATCACCTCTTCAGCTTGAGATGATTGTGCACAGTTGCATGCAGAGACAGCTCTCTTTCATATGAAATCGTTTAGTCCGCGTGGACACGAGCGAGAAACTTGATCTCCGTAACAACTCCATTGCACACCCTGTTATAGTGGTAGCATCTGAGAGCAGAGAGCTGTGCCAACCTATGAAGTATAGCGGAGGCCTGCCACACAGCCCCAGTCCCAATCACAACCCAGACATCTCCTCCACGCTCCCTCTTGGGCCGTAAGCTCTGGATGAGGTGCTCGGGCTAACATGCCAGACTTGGACCTCTCTGTTTAGACGGCTGATGTAATGTGAAATTTCCAGGCTGTGTGTGCATTTGTGTGCATACATGTGTATTTGTTAGAGCGAAGGAGAATTTAACGGACTTTATTTAAACCCCTGCGGGGTGTTGAAAGAGTCTGGAGTTCTCTGCCCAACTGTCGTCACAATCACTTCGCAAAACTGCCCCACAAAGTCTTAAAGATAATTGTTCTTTATTACATACTTGACCTGCATGTGAGCGACACGCAATCAGCTGCCCGGCAAAATGATTTTTATATGCAGCTACGAATCCTAATGTTCTCCCATCTGTGAAAATACTTAATGCTCTATTTCTGTTCTGGTCTGCCTTTGACGCCATTTGATTCCTTTTTTTTTTATTCTTGGGAAAATCGTACGCAGAAAACGGAGAAGTCTCAATACTTTTGTTGGCTTAAAGCCGCCATTAGACCAAAATTGGCGAGACAAAATTAACTCGCACGCTGTGGCGAAAAAAATGCAGCTGGGGCTGGAAATGGAAATGATTGCAACCCTGCCCACATGCAATCATAGGCTGAAGTGACTGGGCTAGCAGGCTAACGAAAATAAATAACAAGTAAAAAACACTTTTTTGTTTAGATTTTCATTCTTGTTACCGTCAGTCTGGAAGCTTTACATCACTACCAGCCGTGGAGCTGCAGCTTGTATTATCTCTTCACACAGATAATATAACGGTGGATATAAACTCGGGACATTTTTGCCTCTATATGATATGCTGATATTTTCCAACTCTTTAATTTTGGCTGATGTCAATACTGAAATTTGTGTTAATTGCAGAAAGCGTCAAGTCCCTCCCGGAGTAGTTGTCCCCACTTTTATTATGATCATAAATTACACAATGCTATACAAGAAAACTACTTATTCAATAGTGTTCAATTTTGGATAAATCCATCCAGTGGGCTTCATTGGAAATTGCCGACTATTCGCAGAGACCGAACCCTAACACTAAATATCTCGATGTGTAACGTACATGTGTGTGTTCTTGGTCCACCAGACATCGATGAGTGTGAGAGGAACCCTCTGCTCTGCCGTGGAGGTGAATGTGCCAACACTGAGGGCAGCTTCCAGTGCATTTGCCCTGAAGGACACGAGATCGCGCCCGACGGGTCGGCCTGTTTAGGTGAGTGATGAGGTCACTTTTTCTTTCTTTTTGCTATCCTCCTTTTTTTGACAAATCTGTGTGTCTGAATGTCGTTTCTACTCCTGAGAGATGATAGAAAGACAAAAAGAGTGAGAATAAGTGAAGTGATAGGAGATGCTGTCACAGAGCAGACAGGTTGAAGGACAGGGGAGCGTCGTCCCTCCATCTGCCTCCATGTGTGGGCTCACTGAGCCAGTCAGGTCTGTGCATATGTGGGATAAATGTTCCCTGATAGATAGATGAGCTGATATGAACTTTAAACGAGTGTGATTGTTGACATGTGTGCACTAAGAAGGGTCCACTTGGAGAGAAAATCCTCGGGAAATGAAAGAGGATTTTTAGTATTAGAGAGTTTTTTGCAGTTATGTAGCAAAAGAGTTTTTTACATTTTTGTGCTTTAACATGTAAAACATGATTGCAAAAAAGCTGTGAGGCTGTGAAACATGGATTAAACAATATGTTTTTCACCTTTACTCAGTTTAAAACAGTACAAAGACAATATGTTTAATGTTAACCTCATCAACTTCATTTGTTTTTGTGAATATATGATGATCCAAAAACTCCTGTTTGGATCATTCCACAGGTAAACAGGTTCATAGGTAACAGGTGATAGTATCATCTTCGAAAAGGCTCAGTCGTTCACAAGCAAAGGATGGGGCAAGGTTCAACACTTTGTGAAACACATGACTGTTCCAGGCACTCCAAAAAAGAAAATATCAAAAAATGAAGAAGCTGTTATTTTTCTGTCAAGTGCTTTTATTCTGAAATCTCCGTTTTCTGGATGCAGCCTCCTTTAGATGTTTTTATGCACCTAGTTCTCATTAGATAAATGACATAGACTCAGCCACCTTTATTGTATATAGGCTGATTTGTTACTTATTCCTTAAAATGTGCTTTATGCTGAAATATGTTGACTAAAGTAGCAACAGCACATTCCTTCTCCAAGAACCCGACTGCTCCGCTGCTTTCTTTAATCTTAGTCCCAGCTGTAGTAAAAAGACTTGCGCTGATTGTGCATTATTCACTGGGTGTAATTCTGATGACCTCATGCAGAGTGTGAAGGTTTTAGTCCATGATCTAATGCTCGATTGCTGCCCTTTAAGCTCATTTATTTTCTTTTTTTACCACCCAAAGGAATAAAAACAATGAACGCAGAGCTGAGAGCTGCCCACCTCGTCCCCTCTGAGCGCTCTTCCCTTCATTATCTCTGGTGAAGTAACACCAAGCGCTAAAACGATAATAAACTTGAGTCGTAGAGCCAAATATCATACGGATGGGTGTGTTCAAGTGTGTTTAAAGGTGTCAGATTCATCACTGGAAAATGTCCTTTTATCACCAGTGAATCCATCATGAAACATCTGTCAATCGAACAGTGATTGATGCTCTGTTAGAGATCTAATTGTGCAGTTAAGTGTGGGCGTGGAGCTCAAACAATTAGTCATTAGAACAAAAACGCCAAAAACGACTTGTTCTAATTTCTCAGTGTTAATAGTTGCTGGAGTTTCTTTGGTTTTTTGGCCATTTTTCTGTGATGTTGAACTGAAAATCATTCAGTTTTGGACTGTTGGTCTGTTTACCCGCCCACATACCTTCAGATTCACATTATTATTTTTTTATTAATGATATGGTTTGGAATCTGATCATTGCTTTCTCCTTCACAGACATCAATGAATGCGACTTGAGTGACAGGCTGTGCAGGAACGGTCAGTGTGTCAACATGATCGGCCGCTACCAGTGCACCTGTGACACGGGATACAAGTCCACAGAGAACAGACTCGAGTGTGTTGGTGAGCACTGAACACCTCTCAGACTGTTTCCTCTCAGATATATTGCGTTTGTTTCTATTGAAGGTTAAGTGGAAGCAGTATCTGAGCATTGAGCCGTGTGTTTCTGCCTCTCAGACATCGACGAGTGCACCATTGAGAACGGCGGCTGTGAGACTTTCTGCACCAACTCAGAGGGAAGCTATGAGTGCAGCTGCCACAGTGGATACGCCCTGATGCCTGATCTACGAAGCTGCACAGGTAAGAAGCTTTATATTCTCTCTACCTGTCTGTATTCTGTGTTAATTAATCTCTTATCCTGTGACTGTTAGCTGTAGAGATATTGGCTGCCTTCTCTCCAATATAATGGAGCTCGATGGCGGTCGGCTTCAGGTGCTCGAAGCCTCTTTCCATAAATCCTGACCTGGTTACTCAAAATAATCCATAGCCTTGTTGTGAGCAGTTTCATGAGGAGCCCATGTTTGTGACAATACAGGGTGTAAACATTAATGGCGTCCTCATGGCAGAGCTGCAGTGTTGGCTCGCTCAGTTAGCTCAGTGCTAGCTGCCGATGAGTGGATGCTCATGTCTTTCTGCACAGAGTATGGAAAGAAAATAGCTCCTAAATGAAACCCTGTGGATTATTCTGAGTAACCAGGTCATTATTTTGACTGCCAGTTCAATTATATTCAAGAGAAAGCAGAGATCTTTACGACCGATACCTCTAAAACTCGAAGGGTTAAGCCCAAAGTGAAGCCCACTGTCATGTTGACTCTGGTGACCTGTATTCCTCTGGTTACCAAACACAGATCTACAGACAGAGATCAAGGCAGAACCAGGATCATTATGCAAAAGAAGAGCTGAAAATGACTCCATCATTTCTCAGCATAAATTTCAAGTCTGTCCTCAGTTGACCTCGCTGATTTATGAGTGAAGAGGTTTTGCTCTGTGTTCCATCTTGTATAGGAGAGATAAATATGCCTCAGAAGCATCTCGATGTGTTCTCTCCAATTTGTCTGCTCCCATTTCATTTTTGATTTGCCTCCCTGTTTTCAATCCTCAGACATCGATGAGTGTGAGGAAAGCCCAGATATCTGCGATGGAGGCCAGTGTACCAACACCCCCGGGACCTACCAGTGCCTGTGCTTTGACGGTTTCATGTCGTCTGAAGATATGAAGACCTGCCTGGGTAATGGATTCACTTTTTATGCTCAGAATAAAAAACCCTGCAGCTACACCCTCTGCAGCTCGGCCCTTATTAGATCCAGCTCTCAGCGAATTACTAAAAACAACCTAATGATCAACTTAAGGCTCATCCAACATGTGAGTCATGAGAATCAGACTTAATGACTCAGATCTATGAGTCTGTGTGAGAGAACAGAGGGCGATGTTGTTGTTGTTGATTTATTAGACAGTGAACATTGTGGTGGTTGGGCTGAGCAGGGAGGAATGCGTGACATTTAGATGTCTGGTTCCACTGAGTGAGAAAACAAAAACCTGACATCAATGATGTACAGACTTTCTAAATGCGTCTGCACAAACACATACTCTGTTCCTGCTCTATTTATTCAAAGTAAACACATTTTAAAGCCCTAATATAGCTCATGATGTCATTCTTTTGTGACTGACTTGCATATATCACAGCGTATTAAAACCTGCTTGGCAGCCAGAATCAACAGCAGCTTATTCTGTTTTATTTATCGTCATAAACTTTTCATTTATTGTGGTTGTGTTTAGCAAATTAACATTCTCGCTCTTGCACTGTTTCGCCCTCTTTTCCCTCCACGTCTAGATGTGGATGAGTGCGAGCTGAACCCAAACATCTGCCTGAGCGGGAACTGTGAGAACACCAAGGGATCCTTCATCTGTCACTGTGACCTGGGATACTCTGTACGCAAGGGAACCACCGGCTGCACAGGTGAGCGAAACAAACGCACACGTGAGCCCACAACACAATGTCCTGTCAGCGGAGGAACGTGGACGGGAGTGAAAGCGCGGTGAGTCAGTCGCGGGCTGCTGCTGATTAAGTGGTGAAGGAGACACGTGTGTGTGAGCGAGGGGTTTCGTCGAACGTGTTAGGAGCGAAAGCAAAGTCGAGGAGAGAGGTGAGAAACGAGAGGCTGCGTTGGCTAACCAGGAGCAGCTCGGACATTACTCACCCTCGTTCAAGAGCTCCTGTCTGACTTGATGAGAAACACGCTTACAAACACGCAGTCACATGCACGAACAGCAACAGCAGCAGGAGCAGTGAGATCACTGTCTTCTGTCAGATGCATGCATCACATTGCACCTTTGTTTATTCCTTTGTTGCTCGTTCATTAAGGTCACTTAAACATTACGTGATGGTTGGACCGGTTCTGCAGCACGTAATCACCTGAAACAGCTCCAGAACACATAAATACAAAGCCCGTCCGGCCGGTAGACTCCTTTTGCAAGTTTAGGCTCACTCCTCATCCAGCCACAGTTAAGTCTGATTTATATGGCCACTTAAAAGTCCGGGATTGAGTTTGGCCGGTGATCTTATCTGACCTCATGTCAGCGATCGAAATGAATCAGACACACAGTCGTCAGCAGCAGCACGTCTCTCTTCAGACGCAAGTCAACAGGTCTGTCTGAAGTATGAGTCAAGCTCACTAACCTACTCATACACACTCACACTGCCCATTCTAATCCAATTAAAATGTCCATTTTCCTTGTTTTGAGAAAGCTGGAGTTGCAGTAAAGCAGCCGAGTCTGATTCACAGGCTTGGAATTTCAGCCCCAGAATACCAAGGAATCAAGACACTAATTCCTCTCAGGCAGGCAGGCAGGCAGGATGTCTTGTTATGGACAAGCGAACAAAACCCGCTACTCTTTTTGGAACGGATCCCTTTCCGATATATTCATATGAAAAATGCATAAGAAATTGGTTGTCATTGTTGAATGGCCTTGCGCGACCACATCGGTATGCGTGGACTAAACCTTCTTGCGTGTGTGTGTTAATGAGATAGTGGTGCTCTTGAGCCCAGATCTGATCCAGCTGTTGATGAGGCTCCCACAAGAATTATTTCCCTTTCTTATTCCACAACAACTCAGGGGCAGGGTGTAAGTGTCTGTATGTACACTTTAACGCTCTTGTGTCTTTGCGTGTGTGTTGGAAAGTTAGGACTGGGTGGAGTTGTACTGGTGGAGGCTGGGAGAGTGTCAGCTTCACAGAGAGGATCAGGGAGAAGGATCGACTGTGTTGACTCTATAATCTTTAAGCTACGTGGAAGAAATAGTCAAAGAATTTGAGATAAAGACTGTAACTATAAAAACAAGAAATAATACAGTCGTCCTCTGAAAAATGAATACAATGAATAAGAAGAAAAGCAATACAACACACCCTGTCAGTCCAGTGGATTCAGCAGTCTTATTTGGTCTAGTATGACCGGTCGCTTATGGTGGCTAATGTTAGCTAATGATAGCATTCACCATCATCCCTTAAGTATTGACAATTAGTTTATGGCCACATAATCTCCCTTTAGCTGTTTCTGTCGGGGTCTGGTAGGAGCTAATGTTGGCTAATGTTAACAAACGTTAGATAGATATTGGGCTACTATGCAAAACACGTCCACCTTTTCATTTCTTGTCGCACCATCAAGCTCGTTCTGGATGCGTCTTCAGCGACAACACTCAGGAGCGTCTCCACCTCTGCCACGGTCCACGCCGTGTTCCTGCGCGTTGTTCCTTCCATGTAATCGCTATGTTGACTGAACGCAGATGCTAGTTTTTAAAGGTAGCGGGTGTCAGGCTCGGACGTCGCGCTCGTCATGAGTCGTCAAGTGGCGTCGCTCTCTGTCCAATCAGTGGCCGGCTGCCAGCTTACGTCACACAGAAGTATCAGCTCAGCTCGGTTGGAACTTATACGGAGGTGATACTAAAAAAGTACCACTTTAGCAGGTACCAGGTACCAGATTTCAGTAATGGGAACGCAAAAAAGGCGAGCTAAGGCGAGGCGAGGCGAGCTGGTACTGTCGGTGGAAAAATGGCATTACACTACATGTTATATGGTTAACATTATCCTGCCCTTGATATTTGTGGCCAATAGTCCGACTTTAGCTCCTTAGTCTGTATGACCATTAGCTCATGGTGGCTATTAGCTATCGTGAGCAAACTTTAGGTGGATGTTGTGTGTAGCCTAATTTGACATTACTGCGTTGTTTGGCTAACTTTGTTGAATCTTCTCCACTTGAGCGTCTGTAAGTTTATAATACTGACACTTAGCGTGTAGTCACATCATCTCATTTGCTGAGCTGGTTCTGATCGGTCTGGCGGGACCAACAGCTTGTGTCGTCTCACAGCTACCGTTAGCAAACTCAAGGCGGTCTGTACCAGTTTCTGTCGTTACTGTTGACGCTCTTGAAGACATGTAGAGATATAGCGAGACAGGCGGCTGACAGATGGGCAATCAGGCAGACACACAAACTGTGAGACAGCTACACAGTCAGGTGGGCAGATGTGTAATTCTCTGCTATCCCTTTTTATCCTTTTTTTGCCCTTCATCTGTCAGACATTATCTCTCGTTAAATCAAGCCTCTTCTTTGACACCAGCTGTGACCGCTGACACGCTTCTTGCATGCAACAACCCCTGTTTGCATTTTATATTTCCACGAGTGTGCTGATGGATGTGTGTGTGTGTTCGTTGTGCTCGCTCTGTCATCAAAGGCTTGCGGGAAATTATCTTTAATTCCCTCTGTAATCCAGGGAGATTCGTTTGCTCTCAGCCCTCATATTAACCCCGTCATCAAATGTAGCATAAATATACCATACCCTCTCCTCAGGAAGACTATAAACCTAATCTCTAATTGACAGTGTGTTGAATTACTACCCTCACAAAGACAGACACACACAGACAGGAGTGTGTCTCATTGGCTGATAAGTCCTAACATCTTGATCGAGTTCGTGACATGGCTTCCCTTGATGTTGAGGACACGCACACATGCAAAAAGCCAGCTATCAGGCTCAGGCCAGGTATTGGTTAGCGTTCATCCTTTTCGTAGGCCCATACAGGCTTCCTCCACGGTGCCATGTTGTTGATCATGTCAGAACTGCCACGTTCGCAGCATCTCACCACGATCCAGCTGCGTCATGGACATCCTCGCTGGTTACACCCTACAGGATGTAAACAGCTTTATTGGCAGGGCAGATTTTTATAGTAGCAAATTTAATTATTCTCATTAATTGTTGTTGGTCATTTATTAGAATCTAGGGCCACATACAATAGGTTAGCCCATATACAGAGGTATTTTTACAACCACATGGTATCTACTAAGTACCTCAATATTTCATCCATTGGCAGTGTTCAGATATAATTATAATGGTTTTGCCGTGAAGGAATGTTTATTTGAGGAGTTGGCACATCACCACATTTTTATAGAAATTATATTTTGGAAAGATTAAATTTCCAAACCTGACATCTGGGCTGGTGAGAAAACCAAACACGAGCATTAAAAAGAGGGCTGTTACAAAAGCCTCATGTGAAAGGTGCAGCGTCTGTGGGTCTGTGGGTGAGGAGGGAAGTCTTTGCCTAAAATAACCTCAGAAGTACTCGTTCAGACGGAGCAGACAGAACAAGGCCTCAGCATTAGGATATCATTCTCCCTCTCAGTCTTTTTTTTATAGCTCCCTGGACAGATTTGCACAATGAAAATCCAGAGACTGGGTCTGCTCATTAAACCTCTGCAGGAAGGCTATTAGTATCAGAGATCATGAGAATGTCTCTTTGCCTTCTGCTCTGAAATACGGCCCGCGATGGATCAGGACAGTGACCCAGAAAGACTTAGTTCTGTCGTCTCCTGCTGCTGTCTTTATACAATTCAAACCAAGCATCAACTCAGTCCACAATGCCAAGAACCCCACTGGAACGAGAATGCAGACCCAAATCATTAGACCATCAGAGCAGTGTGTATTTTTCTGTATTTACATGGCGTCTCGTTTGTTTTCCTCTTTGCCAGATATCAACGAGTGTGAGATCGGAGCCCATAACTGTGACAGACATGCCACCTGCACCAACACGGCCGGCAGCTTCAAATGCAACTGTGCTCCAGGGTGGATCGGCAACGGCCTCAAATGCACAGGTAAGGCTGATGACGTCACATGCACGGGGGAGTGCCGCCACTCAGTGGGTCCAACGAAACAGTCGACATCATCTGCATACTGTGATGCATCAGATATCAGTTAGAGCAATTTCAAAGACACAGAATCAAAATCCTTCTGATTTTACTGAGCCATCAGTTTGCTTGATATGCTTTTAATATAGGTTTCTATCTGTAGCCACTCCGTTTAGATAAGATACTGTAATTGATGGCATTTGGAAACACTTCATGGACTATTCTAAAAACTCTTGGTTATTTATACAACAATTAAACTTATATTTGTAATTTTACCTGAGACGTAGTTCCATCGTGGTTCTCTGAAGTTCATTTTGTCTTCACCGATCTAGTCTTTAATGATCGGCAGGTTAATTGATGTTGACTCATACAGATAAATGAATAGACGACAACTCTCATAACAAAGTGTTGGATTATCCTAACGCCTCTGATCTGATTATCATAAAATATATCCTTCTGTAGGTTTTTCTGTTTGTTTGTGTGATGTACAGCAGGATGTCGTTGGTGGATGGATAAAGTGACCCTTCTTTGTGTTAATGATTTTGTTTTCTGTCCTTTCATTGTTTTTTTTAAGGTATATTATTCAGGATTTTCCCCAAAAAACAATGAATAGACGCATACAAAAATAATTCCTCTCAATCGTCACTTATGACCCACCAGAGGTGCGTTGCTGCGCTCTGCAGAGACTCTACCCTCTGCCTGGTTTGTCTTATTTTGCTGTGTTTGGGACTTTTCTGGATATCAACAACAAGTATTGAGAAAGATCAATTATTTGTTGAGTCCCACGCAAGCCAGCAGCAACCCAAATTCTGCATAGTACACCTTTAACAATAAGAAACATATTGAAAGTGACGAGCCTTATGTTCTGCATGCATGTGACTACTCTTGTACTCTGTTGTGTTTCAGACCTGGATGAGTGCTCCAATGGGACACACATGTGCAGCAACAATGCTGACTGTCACAACACCATGGGCTCATATCGCTGTGCGTGCAAGGAGGGATTCTCTGGAGACGGGTTCTACTGCTCAGGTCACACACACAAAACCCATATCCTGCACAACATTTCTGCTCTCTAAAAGATTCATGAATGCATTTTGTGTTTACGGACTGTGTGTGATCAACATTACAGACAGCGATGAATGTGCAGAGAACGGCAACCTGTGTGAGAGTGGCCACTGTCTGAACCTGCCCGGAGGCTTCCGCTGTGAATGTGACATGGGCTTCATCCCCACGCCCGACGGCAAGGCCTGCGAGGGTAAGGCAATGCAGCACTGCCATTCCTGACTATCGCGGTTCCAGACCTCTGAATTGGTGCCCACACCCCTAAATTATGCTGAGTGATTCAAAAAGGTCTGGTGTTACTCTGCTGAAAGGTTGTTTGTTTTCCTGTTTGGAGAAACAACCGCTCCAAACAGATGCTGCCTCCAAATGGAACTCTAAAAAAAAGTATTGTGGAAATGGGAAGTAGCATCTAAGTGGTTTTAGCTGTGAGGCCATTGCTAAGGGAGTGACAACAACTTCAATTTAGTTTAGGATTTTGTGTTTCTTGCATTTCAACATCACATTTCGTTGTGAGAAACAGTAGCCAGCAGTAGTGTCGTAAAAAAGAGTGCACAAAAGTAGGTGAACCAAAACTGTTTCTTTATGCTAGTTAGCTAATGTTATGTTAGCTAAAGTATTAGCCGCCAATACAATTTCTCTCGTAAATATTGGAATTTAGTTTTTCCAGCTGTTTTGACTCATATCACAGTCTATTATTGAAAACAAAAGCAACATGAGAAAATAGCAAACGTAAGGTGAGACCAGGACTGAAGCTAGATTCCAAGATAGGTAACGTAATATTAGCTTATCTGTTAAATGTCAATACAATTCTGCTTCTGTCCAAATCATGTATGTAATGTCACACTGTATGATTAAAAAAAACAAGCAACATGAGAGGATAGCAGAATTAAGGTGAAACCAGGGCTAACAGTAGCAGTGAAGTTAGCGAACGTAATGCTAGTGTGTTAACTGTAAACACAGTTCTGCTTGTACACTTCTTTATTTAGCTTTTGTGTTTCCACATACGTATCATTCACAAACTGTATCACTGAAAACACAAGCAATATACAAAATTATCAGACTTAAGGTGGGAGCAGGACTTCTATAACTTACCAGGTTAGCTAACGTTATGCTAGCCAATGTTTTAACCAATATAATTCTGATTCTGTCCCAACCATGGGCTGTGTACATGTTTTTATTTAGCTTCAGCTTTTCCATCTTTTTACTCAAGTAACAAGCAAGCAGCTAGATACCAAGTTAGCTATGCTAGCTAATGTGGTAACTGTCAATACAATTACGCTTCTGTCTCAATTAAAAACCATATGTTAATATTCTTATTATGCTTGTGTTTTCCCAGCTCTTTTAATTCACGTCACAGTCTACGATTACACAAGCAACATGATAAAAAAGCTGACTCAAGGTGGCTAATGTTAGATGCCAAGTTAGCTAACATAATGGTAGTTAGCTTGTTAACTGCCAATAAAATTCTGCTTCCGTCCCAACCGTAGACTCTATGTTAATATTTGTATTAAGCTTTCTTTTCCCCCCAAATCTCACACGGTATATAACTGAAAACTAAATTAGCATGAGAAAAATAGCAGAGTTAAGGTCTAACGTTATACCAATGTAGCTAACTTTGTCTTGTAATCTTTAGTCAGCTAACTTTCTTAAAACTCAGAAGCAGAGTTGAATGGGCGCAGATTTTAATGATGTCTACAGTTAATTAAACATCATCTTATTTGGCTATTTGACGAAGTGAAAAAGGTCTTAGCTTTTCTGATGCAGAAAAACAATGGACTAGGTGGAAGGAAAGCTTATTTTCAGCCATAGAAATACACAGTCACATAATATTGCTTGCCTTAAGTGCAAAGAGTCGTTGAAGCCATCTTGGGCTAGTGCCCTACATCCCGCTGACTTATATGACATACACTGCTCCGGAAACCTTCTTTTATTTTATTCAGATTCTTGTCTGTGACATTAGATCATTTTAGAGACATTTTAATTGGAATGTACAGTTTACATTGGTAGAATACAATTTTAAGGTGACGTCAGATTGAAAATTGTACCCGAGGGATCCTGTATGATGTCCTTAGCTGAGCTACTGTAGAGTCGACATCTGAACACATGTACGACTGGTAGCAGACGAATGTGACTCATGCTTCCAGTGATAAGACATTGCTGGATTCAATTGAATGAGCAGACTGACCTCATTTTGCTGATGTGTCAAACATCCTGAAATAACCTGTCCAGTCCTCGCTGTATCAACTCAGGCAGGACTGGACAGTAATGACTTGCGCAGAGTCTAATGATGTGGAAGAGCACAATTTCATAACCTTGGCTGCTGCTCTCTTAGTGTATGTGTGTGTCTGTCTGGATCTGTCTGGGCATTTTTTGCCCCAGAACTGTCATTCTTTAGCAGAGGTGAGCGGCCTTCACTTCCTATTGCTGGCTGCCAATTTTCCACCATGATCCCATGATCCACTAATCCCTCACAGCTGGGCCTCTCTCCCTCTCCCTTCTCTCCCCCTCTTTATCATTCTACCTCTCTCCCTCTGTCTCTTCTACAGACATAGACGAATGTACCTTTGCTGACATCTGTGTCAATGGACGCTGCCAGAATATCCCAGGACTTTTTAGATGCGAGTGTAACATTGGTTATGAACTGGACAGGAGTGGAGGCAACTGCACAGGTAAGACTAGTCGACACAGCGGTCGAGCTGCCAGCCCCAGTGATGCTCTCTTTATGCCCCAGTGAGCTGAGGAAACTTGAAAGGGTGTAAAAAGATCGGAGCAACGGCAGTTAAGAGATGAACAGATCTCACCTTCACAGAGGAGAAGTCACTGTTTGTCTCCTGCTGTGGCAATTAATGACTACAAACAATGAAAAACTCTCATATAGACATTTTATAGACTGTTGCGTTGTCTTTGTTCCTCAGATATCAATGAATGTGCAGACCCAACCATCTGCATCAATGGGATGTGTGTCAACATCCCTGGAAGCTACCACTGTAACTGCCCTGCAGACTTTGAGCTCAACCCCACCCGGGTGGGCTGCGTAGGTGAGAATCAACACGTTCTCATGATATGTGCTAATCATAGAACCAATTCTGCTGCAAAGGCGAGACACGCCTGTATACCTGAACCGTGTGTGTGAATGCAGACACTCGCTCCGGAAGCTGCTACCTTGATGTTCGTTCCCGAGGAGATGCATCAGAGAGCCTGGACTGCTCCAATGAGATCGGAGTCGGTGTTTCCAAAGCGTCCTGCTGCTGCTCCCTGGGCCAGGGCTGGGGAAATCCATGTGAATCATGCCCGTCTGTCAACTCCAGTGAGTCAGCCCAATCGTTTTTTACACTCTGTGTCATTATGCATTTTTATTTCTGTGGAGCAGACTTTTGAATGTCGACATGATACACAGTGTAGATGTATAGAGTCAACACATAGTAAATTCAGTGCTTTGTTTACTGTGTTCTGATGTTTTAGGTTTTTTTTTTCTCCTTTTGGAAATTCCCTTTGGGTCTGTTGCAACTGTCTGGCAAACACAACCACAGCAGGAACACATTTGCAGTTTAACAACAACTTGCATTTCAGCAACATCACCAACTATCTAGAATTAAGAACAATAAAAAGCAGGTGACACACACCTCATATCACAAGGATTGGTTTGTCAGCTCTCAGTGTTAAGTGATAGGACACAAAAAGGCAGGATTGGTTGTATTTTAACATTATCATTACTTATTTAAATACGTCGTCGAGTTAACCAAAGTTAGCTGTTTTATTTGACTCCAAATTGCAGGGGAGTCGAAGAATGAAGTAGCAGAAAATGTAAATACTCAAGTAAAGTATAAGTTGTGGTTGTGACAAACAGAGTCAAACACTTTGGACGGTCCTAAAAGTTAGGTGGGAACGTCTGTTTCTGAAAAGGGGATAGAAAATACTTTTTAAATGTGTCCTTCTGGTAAAGTCATTTGGGGATCGCTTTGATCAACAGCGATGTCAGATCCTTTTATTAGATGTTTGTACCGAGTGTCAGAGACAATCAATCAGTCGATTGGCACCTGTTACCCTGAAGTCCCTTGAAGTGGTTGAAGGTTTCCTCTCACTCGCTTTAACACGTGAAATAAACAAACCACAAATATGCACCACCATGTAAATCAGGCCTGATATAGCTGCTCGACCAAGACGCGGGCTGCACACTGCTCGCTCTTGTCATGCGATGAGTGTGTGTTTGCTGTAATTGTTGTTGCTGGTAAAGATGAGACAGCTCTGCGCAACGTGAACTTGAAATTGCCAACAGATGGTTCAGAACATTACAGGCAATGACTCACCCGTTTGCAGCTCAAGGAAATGCTTGCTTCTATGACAGAAGAACAAAACCTTTTTCTTTTTCGCTTTGTAATTCTGAGTCGCTGCAGTCATGTCCGGTCCGCTGGGCCCTGTGGATAACTGAGATCTGAGATGGCTGATCGGAAAGAAAGCATAGCACAGAGCAACAGGAAACGTCTTTATTTTTAGGCACCTGACCAACTGGACACGTGACTTAACTCAATGTCTGAACATCAGCCTGCAATAAAACCTCCTTGATTGTGATTTGTGTGTCGTCTCACTGTGATGTGGTGTTGTGTCCTGTGTTCCAGCCGAGTACAAGACGCTGTGTCCTGGAGGAGAGGGCTTCAGACCAAACCCCATCACCGTCATCTTGGAAGGTCAGACGGCAGCACGCCATCAGACACGCAGCTAACACACACCCACCCACAGTGCCACTGAGTGTTTCCTCTCTCTCTCTGGCAGACATCAACGAGTGCCAGGAGCTGCCAGGCTTGTGCCAGGGAGGACAGTGCATCAACACTTTTGGCAGCTTCCAGTGTGAATGTCCCAGAGGATACGCCCTCAACACAGAAACCAGAGTCTGTGAAGGTACTACACACACACACACACACACACACACACACACACACACAGGTGACCTATTCCTCTCTAGCTCTTGCCCTGGGACATTTCCGCGGGAAGGAAATTGGGTCCAGCCATCGAGGCCTTCGTTCAGCAAGGACACATGGAGAGAGAGGAGGAGGGCGAAACGACAAAGAAACATTGGACCTTTTTGTCCCGTAGACAACACTGCAGCTCATTGTGGCTCAATATATCTCTGCTCTAGTTCCCGTCTGTTGCTAACCCGGCAGAGCTCAGTCAGGATGATGAGACAGCTGAGCGCCTAACTGTGTCCAGAGGAGGAAGGCTCTGATGTGGTCAGCCCACTCCTCGGGGAAGTACGCCGAGTCCCCTGTAGACAGGCCAGAGATGAAGAAGGAAGGGAGAGACAGAGGAATAAAGGTTGGGGGGGAAAGAGATACATGAGAAGGGTGTTTAGAAAAGAGGAACAGGGACAGAGAGGCGAGGAGGAGGCGAAGGGTTAGACAATGACATGCGGCTGTCGGCATTTTAATTAACGTGTGTTTGTTGGCCGGGAGAACAAAAGCGGGTGTCTGCTCTGTGAAGGCCAGGACTGCACATTCACTGTAACCAGTGTTCAGTTCAGTTCTGTTCATTACATATTAGAACAGTTATTTTTTAGAGCCACTTCATGCCATCCTGGTTTTTTTTTTTGTTACCCTCTGCTAAGAATGAGGAGTTTAAACACTTGACAAACAGAGTCGCCTGCGCTCTGATGCAGGATTTCCTAGACTCCTGTTTTTATCAGCTGTCTTTCTCCTTTCCTAAACAACCATACATGCATGCTGTACACAAAAGAGATGGTGAATGGGACACCCAGACACACAGGGCACTTTATCCTGGTTTATCAACCATAGGGGCCTCCGAGAGGGCACTTTCGAGTCCACCAGTAGGCGGGAGATGTTGAGCAAAGGCGGATTGTCCCTAGTTAATCAATCGTGGTTGCCGTTGTTCTCTCAGACGGATAAGAAAATAAAAGTGAATGCTAAGATGGGTTGTCTAATATAATTGGCTCATCATATACCTTGCTCAAGTACAATAAGCTCAAGCACAATAAAAGCATGTAAATCTGACACTGTATTCATCAAACCAGTGGACTAATTCTGTCCGTCCTTCTCTACGTGCAGATGTCAATGAGTGTGAGCGACCAGGCATCTGCGGCCCGGGCCAGTGCTACAACACCATCGGGAACTACACATGTATCTGCCCCGTGGACTACATGCAGGTCAACGGAGGGAACAACTGCATGGGTAGGTCTGCACACTCCAACTGGTGTCAGTCAGCGAAACGGTAGTCATGCATTTAACCTTCTCTCTCTTTCCTCTGACAACACACAGACATGAGGAAGAGCTACTGCTTCAGGAACTTTTACTCCGACAACAGGACGTGTGACGGGGAGCTGACCTTCAACATGACCAAAAAGATGTGCTGCTGCTCCTATAACATCGGCCGTGCCTGGAACAAACCCTGTGAACAGTGTCCCGTCCCCAGCACCGGTGAGGGCTTGTGCACACACATGTACAAATGAGAGCGTGAGAAACTAAAAGTGAGCGTCTTTAAAACTCACGTCTTATGTACCTTCAGATGAGTTTGCGATCCTGTGCGGCAGTGAGAGACCAGGATATTACATCGACATCACCACAGGACGGGTCATCGGTAAGATCTTCACACTCAAAGGTTCATTTTAGGAAACGTAAAGTTTGTTTCGTTCTCATTTTGTCCCCTTGTCTCTCCCTCATGTGCTAGATATTGACGAGTGCAGGGAAATCCCCGGAGTGTGTGAGAACGGAGTGTGTATCAACATGATAGGAAGCTTCAGGTGTGAGTGCCCCATCGGCTTCATTTACAACGACAAGCTGCTGATTTGCGAGGGTAAGTCCTGCAAGCCACTGGAGTCCTACTGAAGGTGATGCCAGAACATACATCCTGTGAATTCTTCTTTGCATTTCTTTAACACTGTTATCTCAAGATAGCAAGATAATCAACCTTTTATCATCAACAATGAGTTTTTATTCCCTCTTATTACTTATGATGTGGTCAGGTGTGCCATACCTGCATCCATAGGCTCTGTTCAGACCAAGGATTTGCGACAAGACGAGTTAAAACTTGCAGCTACTTGCAATGTACCAGTCTGCAGCATTCTGAAAACCTGCCAGTTTGCACCAATGTGAGCAGACGAGATGGTGTATGATGTATGTATGATGGTGTATCATCTCCATAGCGATGACTCTCTACATCCATTCCAGCTGCCGCCTTCAAGGCTTTTTCTATAGCTGGATATAATTTGTAGTGCCTTAAAATATGAGTGAGTATAGTGATGAGTTTTTTTGCTACAGTTGCATTTCTATCTTGAAAAAGCAATCTAGTCGTCAGTGTAGCAGTTTCAATTTTAAGGTTTGTGTCATATAAACATGGCTCTTACTCTGACTAATCGATGAGGTGATGCCCTCTTTCCTTCCTCCGAAACAGCCATCCCGACCAGCTGAAAGTTTATAACTGGCTGATTTTGCTACGAGGTGCTGTCACTGGCGACGGGACAACTTTAGTCAAGCTGAAATGGGCGCAAATCTTTGGTTTGAACCGGGCTAAAGGTGTCGTCTTGACAACTCCAGCATTATTATTAGTACTGTTTATTGATGATCACATCAGACTTGTTTCTACATACTTTATAATACCATTCAAACATCCACCAACAACCACACGGTGTATTTTCTCCTCATGCCAGCCAGAATTCTTAGTAGCCTTCTGCACAGTAACACATCTGCTGTACTTATCAAGATAACAAGATAAATGAACCTGTAATCAGGAGAAAAGGTTTCACCTGTGGATGACTGTCTCTGTCTCCGTCAGATATTGATGAGTGTCAGAATGGACCTGTGTGCCAGCAGAACGCCGCCTGTCTGAACATGCCGGGAAGCTACCGCTGCGAGTGTAAACCCGGATACCGCTTCACCCCCACCGGACAGTGTCTAGGTAAGGCTGTGGTTCTGATCAGATGTGGCCTTCAGAGAGATAAAAGGTGTCAGCAGCAGTCAGATTACAGGGAACATTACTAGTGTTGTGACTGTTCACTCAGCCGACAGGAGCTTAGTCAACTCCTAATGACCTCAGCGGAGATTAAAATCAGTCGAAACAGGATTAGAGAAAAGATTAGATGAGGCGGCCTTAGATCCACTGTCCTCCACGCTGATGACGCTAACTTCTCTCAGTCTGCTCGTGGCCTTACGCTGTCTCACCTCCTCAAGCTGTCGTATCACACTCAGTCATATGAAACTCTCTGAGCTGCGCTGCTATATGCCAAAGATAAAGCACCGGCGGCAGCACGACGACAGTCGAGCTGAGGACAAAGTCTTCTTGGTGGGCTTGTTATTAAGGAGCTTCCAGCTTTTCATGCGACATTGAACAAAAAATATGGTCAGTCTCCAGTGAGGGAAACTGAAACTGTGGCTGGAGACAATAAACTGTGATTAACAGTGATTTAGACTGATTGAAGAAATATGCATTGCTGCAGGGCAGGATGTGAGATGGAGTATTTTAAAATTGACATATTTTAAAATTTAATTAGATAACAATTTTATTCCAAACTACTAAATCAGCATCATCGTTATTGTGTCAACAGAGTTAATGGTTTCCTGTCCTGTGAAGCAATAAATATGTATTCGTATTCGTGATTGTTTGTGGCTAGTGACAAATATCGCAACAGTCATTAAAGTACTAGTAAACTTAATGAAATCAGAATAATGTTATAAGGTGACTTTAATTTGTAGAGTAACACAATAAAGGTCATTTCAGGTTTAACTGGATAAACTGTGTGAGATGCACATTAAAACCCATTTTCATTCTCTGGTTTTTAATTGTGTTCAACATATTCTTATTTTATACGATTCCATGGGGTTTAAAACTGTTTCTGTGGGAATCTTGTATGTCTTTACACTTGGATGTGTATATGTTTGTCTTTCTGAAACACCTGTTTGCTTTTAAAAGTGCTTCATGAATTAAATTAACTTGAAACATGAATCAGTGGTTATCAGTAAATGCAAATAATGCAGATTTGTGTAAAATTTGATGTCAGGATCTCCCCAGATTTGAATCTCACGTAGCCAGACTCTTTACAGCACAGAGATTTCCAGAGGATTTTTACAATACCTTGTATAGTTTCCACAGTTCAGTCACCTAGTTCTTCATGTTTTATAATAAGTCCAAAGACTAATGATTGTGCTTGAGATGTTCAGATGTTTGTCCAGTCAGGAGTTGATGTCTAAGTCAAGAAATGAACTGTCAATCATCTGTTCTTAAGCCGGCTTTAAAATGACGTGTCTCAAGCAAGAGCCTTGACAGAAAGTGAAATAAGCAAAATTCTTAATTGGCAATGCATGGTTATTAGAACGTGTGACCACATGTGTACGATACTTTTTTACTATTCAGAAGTGGAGGGAAATAGTTGTGATTTTCATTTTGATTTTATGGGGTCTTAAATGATAATATACCGTCCCACATCCACTGTTGTGGCTGTTGCTGCATCAGTGGCTCTGTATATTTCACAACTTTGAGACAATTGTTTTCTTCCCTTTCAGACCGTAATGAATGCATTGAGAACGCTGGTGTATGCAATCCTGGTCAGTGCATCGACACGCTGGGGAGCTACCGCTGTATCTGCCCCAACGGCTACAAAACTACTCGGGACCAGTCGATGTGTGTCGGTAAGCTGCTTTAGTTCCCATCAGTTCTTGCTTGTTTTCAGTGTTACCCAACTTAGTGACCACTTTTCCGAGGTAAGACTCTGATGATGCTCTCCGGTTTTCAGACGTGGACGAGTGTGAGAGACAACCGTGTGGCAACGGCACCTGTAAGAACACGGTGGGCTCCTACAACTGTCTGTGCTACCCCGGCTTCCAGAACTCACACAACAGCGACTGCATAGGTGCGTTCACCCGTGGTTATGAATCGGTAACAAGAGATAAGCAAGAAAGCCACGGTGTTTATGTGGTATGTTGTGGTGTTTGTGTGTCGAGCAGATGTGGATGAGTGTTCGACGCAGAGGGGATTGTGTCGAAACGGGCAGTGTGTGAACACCGTGGGCGCCTTCCTCTGTGTGTGCCACGACGGCTACGAGCTGACTTTAGACGGCAGACTGTGTGCAGGTAAGGAACCAGCATTTTTTATGTTTATCTGATATTACATCGATGTCATGATATGGCATAAGTTCTCATATAGTGTAAAATATCTTTAAATTATGACCATAACACCCCTCATCTCAATGTAATATGTAACTTTTACTGCACATCCTTGGTGTATTCCTTTTTTTCTCAGATATTAATGAATGCGCAGTGAATCCAGGAACGTGTGGTGCAGGAACCTGTCTGAACCTGGACGGCTCCTACAGGTGTATCTGCCCAGCTGGCTACTATCTCCATGAGGAAACCTGCGAAGGTACGGTGGCCTGAAGCCTGAAGCCCTTTCTACGTCTTTATCAACATAAAACGTGACAAATGAAAACAGGAATCTTTGAAGTAATAACATATCTGCACTTCTGGTAGTGCAGAAAACACCTACTTACATGCAACACACACACACACACAGACGTATATACAAGCACAAATCACAGTTCAGACCAGCTCTGCTCTGTCTTCACCTCCTTCTTCTCTTCAATTGCCTCACTGCTACAAACCACCCCTCTTCTCCCTTTCACACGTGGGAGTGGGCCCGAGCCAGAACACTTGGATTGTTTATATAGTGGGGCTGATGAAGAGATATTCGGCAGACTTCAACACATTCCTGCTTTGCACTCTGTTCCTGGAAGCAGGGAGGAACGGTGCTAAATTCTCAGCATCAGTAACAGCAGCAGCAGCTGGTCACTGTGATGAGGGAACATGTGACACTGAGGTTCACTTCAGACAAAACGCCTGTATCCAACCATCCGTTAGTGAGATTATTCTGTTTCATCACATGTGTTCAGACCGTGACACGCTGCTGTGACTTCATCCGAGGCAGCACGGCAAGCTGCAATTCTGATTGTACAAATCAGGTTTGACGTTTGTAAATTTGACGCCATTTCTCTGTGTGTGTCAGATATCGATGAGTGCTCCCAGTCGCCTGAGATCTGTACATTCGGAACCTGCTCCAACACTGAGGGAAGCTTCACCTGCTTGTGTCCCGAAGGCTTCGTGATCTCTGCCTCTGGACGCAGATGCTTAGGTAATTGTGTCTGTGTGTGTGAGAGAGAGGAGTCCCATTTCCAATTTCTACCCCTATACCTTCCTCCCTTGCCCCACAAAACAGAGCTACAAGGGTTGAGTTCTCCCGCTATGAAATGGGACAACCCTTCGAGACCTTCATACGCCATCAGTCGTCGACGATGGCGTAAATGTAAACAGAAGTGGTTGGACGTATATAACATGGCGTCTTCAGCTGTGGTGATTTCTCTTGCGTTGCTGTGGCAATACTGGTTTTATCACAATGCCATTTGATAGTAATAGAAAAGCATGAATGCTCGCAATTTGTTCATAACATCAGGCTAACAATCAAGTCATGAAATTAAAAAGAATACTACTTCGTTACCTGGACACTTTACAGGTTAGCATTAGCAACCAATTCTGACTTTTTCTTAGAATTCAAAGTCAGAACTCAATTTTTTTTCTAATCATCTTCTGTAAATGGGGGAATCCAACATTGAAATACGTGCAAATGCAGCACTTTCATACACAAGTCATCAATAACAATGTAACATTAGCAAATACAGCAAACTGGTAGCAATTCTTAGATGCTTGTTAGAAAGAAAAGGATTATAATACATTAACGTGACAGAGAGTTCTCATAACCCTCGATTTAAAGCACCATGCAGCCCTCCAAACAGACGGAGGTAGCACCTATCTGATGCATCAGGTTTTAAGTGCAAAGTGTAAATACCAGTGTATCTGTATAGTCTGTCTCTGAGTGCTGGTGGAGACTAAGCAGCAGTGGTGCAGATTCATGATAGCACACTGTGTTCCAGCTGGTTCTGCTGCCTCTACAAGGCCAAGGGTGGCTCTGAACAGATCACTTTTCCATTTCCTCACTAGTGTGTGTGTGTGTTTATGTACATATGTGTGTTTTTAGGCTGGGCGGGGGCGCGTTGAGTCCTCTGTTAGGGAGTTCCCCCTCCAAACACTGAAGCGATGACATCATGAGTTCAGTGAGGCAGTTTACAGTTTGTATTACACTCTTCTCTCCAGTGTCAGAAGTGAGGGTCGGGGGATAAACAGGAGGAGCCGGGTGGAGAGTGAGCTACACGGCCAGTGAAAGAGAGTCTTGACAAGGATAAACCCCGTCCCACTGAGAAAACCATTGTTTTTGTTAAAAATGATGACAGACACGAAGACAATGAAGAAAGTCATGCCGTGATGAAAACCATTTGTGCCTCTCTCTGTGCACTCATTCCATTGATATTTAACATTTTGGGGGATTTAATCTGTTTTTATATCATCTGTATCCGCTTAAAACCTATAATAACCCTTCCCCCAGAAGAGACAGAAGATATTATAAATCGTTATCTTAGGTATTAGGTGACAGAGAGCCTTGAGCAGTGAACACAATAGGATGAAATTTAAACGCTGAGTTTTTTTTTATAGTTCTGATTTTCAGCTCAACCTATTATATTTTCCCCAAAAGCCAGTTAAACCTTTATCAGCTCTAATCACTCATTGTCTCATACCCCAGTGTGTCTGAATATCTCCTGCAATTTTACATTTTTGCTACATCAAAGTAAGATTACTTAGCTGCAAACTTATTCCATCAGCATATAACATTAGCCACCATGAGCTACAGGTCACATCAAGTAAAGCTGCAGCCGCAAAACCCCTGAGTGCATTGAACTGAGGTTTTTATTTGTGAGAGTAAGAATGTGACATATTGATAATTTAATGTAACACCATTTGTGCTAAATACCAGCCTACATTTTTTTACAGTATGTTAAATAAGTTTACCGTATGATTCTCAAGTTAAGATTATAGAAAAGCAGCTGAGGGGGAAGCTAAATGCTGCAGCCTTACACATACTGTAAATCTTTCACACCCACAATTTCCCTTGAAAGACGAACTTTAAAAAAGTAAAGGTGTAGAAAAAAGTCACATTTTGTCAGGATAACAGCCTTTGATAACAGAAACACACGAAAGAAGACACAAAAGACAAGTGTGAGCTAAGAACATCAAGGAGGGTTTGCTCTGTCTTTGTTTAGGGTTTAAAATGGGTCAACGTCACTTGATTGCCTGGAGGTCCAGTTGTAGGATTTGGGGAAAAAATGGAATATAGTCTTCATATGTTTTCATGAGTCCGTAATTCCATGAAACTCAGAATTGTTGTGTTTCAGTTGCCTTTTATCTGCAGAGAGAGCGGCTCCTCCTCCACAGTTCGCTATGTTGCACTGCTATGTTCCTACAGCAGATCAGAACGGACAAACCAAACACTGACTCCAGAGGGCCTTTGCATTATTTTGCCCCCTACGTAGGGGAGGGTGAGGAGAGAGGTATTCAGTTGGTTGCAATCTGCAGCCTCACCACTAGATGCCACTGCATCCCACACCTTTAAACCCCAAAAGCTTAAACCTCAGGAGCTGCACCTGTAGTTTAGTCTGAACCTTGTTGCTGAGCCCTGCAGGAATCACCTGAACTCCTGTAGAGGTCGATTTATCTGAGCTTCAAGCTCATAAAGTTCAGTATAAGGACCGATTTTTATATATTTACCATGTATGTTCTTTTGAAGGCAGTGCTATAATCAGGTATCATACATATAAAATGTGTTTATATTACAATTAAAGGTGTCACCTATTCCTGAATGATTCTCTTTTAAAAGCCAGAAACAGAGCGACTGAGTAGATTCATTTATTTAGAGTCGTGTTAATGGCCACATGATGAATATTAGTTAAATATCCACTGTCTTTTAGCTCTTCTTTTGTCACCACCCAACTCCTGAGTGATGATATAAATTGCCCATCATCCATTGCCCCAATGCATGATGGGAAGTCATTAGACTTGCTGGCTCCCAGTGGACTACATGATGTTGAGATCCTCCGACACACCTGTGCTGAGCAGCTCTGACACCCTGCTTACCTGCAGTTTAGCTGAACTTGTGTTTGTTTTGACGGAGCAATCAAGTCCAGTTGAGCACACAGCTGTGTTTTAAACCACGTCAGGTTCTGGTTGACCTCAACCCGATCTCAACAAAAGCTTACTTAGTGATATGCTACAGACAAATCCAATTACTGATATGTTTATTAGGTAAACATGGGGAGAGACGGAGGGCGATAACATGCACCGTGGCCAGATTCATACTTGGGATATTGCGAGAACAGTATATGGCATGTTTTCAGAACCACAAGGCCACAGGACTCCCCAATTAATGATATGTTTTAAATCATAATGTCATCGTGGTTTTGCAAATTTCCATAAACATGACCGTTAAATGTCTGTCACCACTGGTACCAACAGCAGCTTTGTGTCAACAGTATCAGACTTTTGTTGGCCGAGTGTTGATTTATTTCAGAGCTTCATTTTATAATAAATTCAAACTTCTAATAAACTTTAATGTTTTTTCATTAGTATATTCTGTCTCTGATTTAAAAAGATGCTTAAAATTGGCATTTTAGGTGACAAATAAGAAAGCACAAATATTTGAACAACTGATTCATACATTTCAGCGAAACTACAAAATCAGAGTGACATATGCACGTGCAGATGCACATATGCATGCACTCACACACACTTGCACAACAGCTGTGCACAGAGTACCATAAATCTCCTTTGCGGAAAGGCTGACAAATCAGTTTCATGGAGGAAAGTAACATGACACTCTTTGACATTCTCCTCAAAGCACCAGGTGTTCATGTATGTGAACCTTGCCTTTGAGCCAGGTGTGTGTGTGTGTGTGTGTGTGTGTGTGTGTGTGTGTGTGATCGATGCCGGACAGAAAGCTTATTTGTGTTGAGTTCAGTGAAGGCCAGTGCTAGCAGGAGAGCACGACCATATGCTTCTCATTACAAGTGAGTGCCTGCCTCGTCGAGGAAGAACAAGAGCCTTCAGAGGCAGAGCGAGAGGGAGGAAGAGAGGCTGGCAAACACAGCTAGAGATATTCAGCCAACCTCTGAACCGCCGTCCTCACAAACAAAACTTCTCCAAAAGATTTTAAAATTTGGTTTAAAATATATTTAAACTGTGTTGTTGTTTTGTTCAGTGTATAGTCTTATTGCTCCTGTCTTGTTGTGATCCTAATTGTTTGTCATTTACCCTTTCAGTAGTTGGTTTTGGTTGATGGTTTAAAACTGGACTTCAGAACATCTATGATGGTGGTTATTACACTTAATGTCACACTGACCTTGGAAACGACAATGGCCTGAAGACATCTTTCTTCAGTTATTCACACGTACATTGTAATCCTGAATGCTCAGAGGAGATGTTGTTCTAGCATCATCTGCAGAGAATTTAATGAAATTGTAACAATGTCCTTAAATAGAGATGAATAAAGATATATTATTTAATGTCGGTTAGATAGCAATAAATGTCCATTACAATGAAAAAACCTCGACCCCTACTGTCATTTGGGTCGTAATTTAACTTACATTCAATATATTTTCAGCCTATCATAGACATATCGGTATCGGCCTGTATGTTTCCCCATGTGCACTGGAAAAAATCTGTATCAGTCGGGCTCCAGTTGTAGCTTCACATTTAAGTGACAGACATGAGAGTAGTATTAATCTTTTCATTTAACTTTCACCAAGAAAACAAATGAGGTAATTTCCCAAACTGTGATGCAACAAGAAAACACTTGAGCGTTCTTCCTCACTGTTTCCTTCAGTCTCTCCCTGATTGTTCACCACGTTTGTCCTCTCTCTGTGTGCTAACCCTCAGATATCCGTGTGAACTACTGCTATACCAAGTTTGAGAACGGGCGCTGCCTGGCTCCAAAGCCTCAGAACACCTCCAAGGATGCGTGCTGCTGTTCTCCGATGCCCGGTCAAGGCTGGGGAGACCCCTGTGAAATCTGCCCCAGCAAGGGAGAGGGTGTGTACATCTCTTATCACAGAGACATGCATGGAAACACTCATGTGTTTGTGAGTTCATTGATTACAGTATGTGTGTTATTTAACGGTATTCATTACATTCACATCTTATGATTCCAGAGGCGTATCCTCTTCTCTGTCCGAATACGGGATACCAACAGGGAGAAGATGACCAACCAAAAGGTTTGTGTGTCATTAACACTTCATCATCCCTGTTCTGCAGCTCTGTTGTAGCTGTGGCATTTCATTTATGTGACGTTGATGTTTTTTTTAATTGCAGATATTGATGAATGCCTTAATGACCCTTGCATCAATGGCCAGTGCATCAACACAGACGGTGCTTTCCGCTGTGAATGTCCCATGGGATACCGTCTGGACATCAGTGGAGTCAGATGTGAAGGTCAGTTTATCCTCTGTTTTACTATATTTCTCTCTTCATCCTCTTTGTTTCTGTCATATCACTGATTTATCCACCTGGGGCCTCACTACAGAAACATTTTAAGTCTGAAATCCTCCCTATACTCAGTATGTGATAATATTTGTTTTAATGTGTTTCCCAGCTGCATTAAGGAAAAAATCCTTTCTTATCCTTGGACAGAATTCAAGCTTTTACAGAACTGAACCTGAAGTATTTCAGAAGTTAGGAATCCTATGTTTGGGTGGCATAGACGCAGTCCTAAATTCAAAATAAGTGCACCTCTGTTGTTAGGTCTGTATGGCAATGACACTGAAGGTGGGAAACAAAATGACATGACAACAACAAATACTATGAATAAAATGCTACTCAAACAGTAACTGGAGAAGATAACACTGATGTTAGCCTGTTGGAGAAGCTAACATCAATGTTAGCCTGCGTGAGATGGTAATACTGATTATATATATATATACCACCAAAAAGATGAGATATGAAGTCGGCGAGAAGGTAGGACACAGCCATGAGTTTAGGAGTTTACCTTAGTATTTCTTTGAAACGTGAGTTAAGACAGGATTAGCAGTCAAGACATGTTCTGTAACGAGGCCCCTGGTATATGTAAATCTAGCATCAATATGTTTAATGGGGTTTATGTAACTTTCTTCAATACAGACACTAATGAGTGTGACATCGGCAATCCCTGCGGCAACGGCACATGCACTAATGTCATCGGTGGCTTTGAGTGTGCGTGTGATGATGGCTTTGAGCCCGGGCCAATGATGACCTGTGAAGGTATGTGAAATTCTACTCTACTCTCACATCCACCGTGCAGTGTTTGTAATCCTGCACTCCTGCTGTAACCTGTTTCCTTCTGTTCTTTGTCCAGACATCAATGAGTGCGCACAGAACCCTCTTCTTTGTGCCTTCCGCTGTGTGAACGTCGTGGGCTCGTACGAGTGCAAATGCCCCACAGGCTACGTGCTGCGCGAGGACAGGAGGATGTGTAAAGGTACTACAGCTGCAGGATTCCCTCATTTACTCAACTGTCTCAGTCACGCTCCTTTTACTGGAAAGTGTTGGTCGGAAATAAACCAAGTATCTCATAGAGACATGTTGGCCCCGTCCATAAAGTTACATAACATGCTATCTCTGTGAGATCCTCAAGAGTTCTCTGTCTCGGGACGAACTCAAAACACTCTCTGGAAACTGTAAGCGGCCGAGTCACTGTTTACACCTCGGCTCTGTCAGATAGCTCGGGCGCTATAGCAACGGTTGTATTTGGAGGGAAGCGCAGAGACAGGAGGAACCTCTCACTGTCTATAGCGTCACTGTTTACATTAGAGCTCCAAACAGAGCGGCAGCCCTCCCACTACACGGCTGTTAGCACTACAGCGCTCAGTGTTGGGGTTTGGCAGGTACATTAAACTCTGGAGTGCTGTGGCGTGTGTCTGAGTGTCTGTGTTACATCACTGATGTAATTGCTGCAAATGAAAGCACACACATAGACGTCTTCATGCTTGTGCGCCCTCTTACGCTCGATACACCGTTTGTTTTCCAGACCAGAATGAGTGTGAAGATGGCATCGATGACTGTGCGAGCAGAGGCATGACCTGCAAGAACCTGATTGGCACATACATGTGCATCTGTTCCCCTGGATACACGCGGCAGCCCAGCGGAGATGGGTGCATGGGTAAGATCATCACACTCTCACACTGTGGGAAATAATGAACTCATTTTATTTCATGGCCTCGAATCTTGGCTTTACTTGCATGAAATAAATCTATTATGGTGCTCATAGCTATGTATTGTGTCTCCTTCATCCTGTCCTGGTAATTAGTGGATGTGTGTTATGTAGTTGACTGGTCAAACAATAAACTCGAGCCATCGGGGACATCGGGCACATTCACAGTTTCACAAGACTAAAATTCTTGAGGACACCCAATCTTTATTCTCATATCTCATATTATTTACTAAAAGAAGAAAAATGATAATAAAGGAATAATTCCTTCATATGTGTAATGTATTGTATGCGTGGACTTTAGCTTCATTTAACCAAGTTTGACATATAATAGAGAAGTCCTGTGTAACAAATATTTGTGGTTAATCTTTGTGTGTGTGTGTGTGTTAGATCTGAATGAGTGCACAGCCAAACCAGGTATCTGTAAGAATGGCCGCTGTGAAAACACAGTGGGAAGCTACCGCTGCAGATGTGACCAAGGATTCGTCGCTAACCCCACACAGACCGAATGTATCGGTGAGTACGCTTTTTATTAACTTATATAGCATGCACTTACTGTTATTTTCCCCACTGTCCTCTTACTTCACTGATTTGAGTTCAGTGTCAGTGTTCATCAGTATCTGTGATTCTGACTTTATCAACAGTGATGTGTTGTAGTTTCTTTCTTGTGACTAATGTATTTATTGTAAGTCGCTTTGGACAAAAGAGTCTGCTAAATGCCCTAAATGTAAATGTAAATGCATTACCCTACGTAGTTTGTTCAGAGGGGTCTTATTGTATAAATCAAGTGTGTGGGAACTAAACTTATTTAGTGGCATCTGGTCTCCATATTTTCAACATCTTTGATTGAAACTGAGTGTTGGGAGTAGATTTAGTTCTGTTAAAATCTGTCTATAAATGATCTACAGGTGTCACAAATTGGTAAATTAATGGAACAAGATCGACCAACTGGGAAAGGGACATGGCTTTTAAGACACCAAGAAGACACCCCTCTCATCCAGTCACCAGTGTTAGCTAGCACTTAACAACAATCTCAAAAAATATTAATAATTTAGAGTTTATTAGCCAAATGTTTTCCAAGAAGATAAAATATTACACTTTAATTTGGAAGTTATATTTAAACAGAAATGTTTCCTGCTATTGAATCTAAGTGCAAAAGATTTTCATCTCAGTGGGAATGAAAGAAATAACCCTCCACTGTTTCTTTAAAAACATGTGTCTGTTACTGTAAAGATAGGGGCAAGGAAACCCTTTGACAGCCTTCCTCCCTAAGCTAAATATATACTTCTGGGTAGAACTTATGTGCCGAAATCAGTGAGAAAAACTCCAGGGAGATTCTGTAACTCTGTGGTTTCATGGCTATCTTCCTCCTCACAGACAGCAGTGATAGAGCCGTGAGGGTTATCTGTTTTACGTCTGGTTCTCTGAGGCCGGGTCCCGTCTGGGTGGTTTGTCTGCTTCTCCCAGGACCTCTCTTTCTCATGTGTGTCTCTCCTCTCATGTTCTTCTCCCACCCTCCAGATAACCGCGAAGGCTTCTGCTTCACCGAAGTCCTGACCACTCTGTGTCAGATGACGTCGAGTAACAGGAACCTGGTGACCAAGTCTGAGTGTTGCTGTGATGGAGGCCGAGGCTGGGGCACCAACTGTGAGCTGTGCCCCCTGCCCGGGACCACGCAGTACAAGAAGATGTGTCCTCTGGGACCTGGGTACACCACCGACGGCCGAGGTAACTTACTGCTGAAGACACAAGTATCAAAAGCACATTTTCTACAGTCAGTCAATGAGTGTCCTCTTGTCCTCTTGTTTTTTCATAAACAGAGCTAACATGAGATGGGTTTTCAAAACAATAAATAAAAATTCAGTTCAGTAACTTGCAGTCAGAAGCTTGATTCAATTTGAAAACCCTTTCTCGTTTCCATAGAGGCTAAAACATCCTGGATTTAAAACTCACCTGCAAAATACCATTGCATTTATTAGCCATGATATCAGCAAATCAAACCCAGAGGCAGTGGTGGAATGTAACTGAATACATTTACTCAAGTACTGTTCTAAAAATGGCTATAGTCCCCTTTTCACCCTTTTTCATAACCGCGTTTCTCCACATTTGATGATTTAAAAATGTCATATTTGTGATCAAGGGAAGGATTAATTGTTCCGTCATGTGTTGAGGGACTTCTCCAACTCCTTGAGCCAAATAATTACTTTAAAACCCTCTTGGATAAGCATCATCACAAAGCTGAAAACAGGCTGTTTCTCTGACACCATGAAACCTTGTAGAGGTTTGTGTTTCTCACAGGACAGAAAGACTACAAACATATGATGATCTTATAGAATACGATGCGTAGCTGTAGATTAATCGAGCAAACAGTATGTAAAGGAATAAAAATGAGCTCAACCTTAAACATCAACAGCAGTAAATGGAAAAATTCACAGTAATATAAATCCAAGAGAACATTTTACTGCATAATTAATATTTCTAAGTACATTTTGCTGATAATACTTGTATAACTTCTAGAAGATTTTGAATGCAGGACTTTCACTTGCAGTGGAGTATTTTCACAGCGTGGTGGTATCAGTACTTTTACTCTGAAAGCTTCCTCCATCACTGACCAGAAGAAAACAAGTAAACTTGAAATGTTTCAAGTGCTTCCATTACCATCATAACATAACTTAACAATAAATAAAGCAGTGAAGTGTTCAAGGTGATGGAAGAGCAAAACAAGTTTCAAGTCCCTGCACGTTAATATTGTAAGTGTACTGAAGTGACTGGAAAGCATCCAGATGAAAAGGAGGACATCAATTGTTGTCCTGTTTGAATTTGTCAGCAGTAATTTGTCCAGATGAAACCAATGATATGGTTCCGAATTAACAGATGGTTGTTGTTGGCTGATGCAGTCACTTGCAAAGTATTGATTTTTACTTTGCCAGTAAAAAAATCAATACTTTTATACTTGACACAACACTGATGCATGACTAGATGCAGAGCGATATTTCTCTCAGGGGCACACAGCTGTTATTCACTATTAAGATCCAGCTCTTGGCAGATTATTCCCTGAAAGGACCGGAGAATCAGAATGTACAGTGTTATTCCATCTCAGGCGACTGACTGGAAATTGATTTGCAGTGATGAGTTTATCTGGAGCTAACGTTTCTCGTCTCCATCCAGATATTGATGAGTGTCGTGTGATGGGGAACTTGTGCAAGAATGGTCAGTGCATCAACACTCTGGGCTCCTACAGCTGCACCTGCAAACCTGGCTACACCACTGACATCAGCAGCACGCAGTGTGTGGGTAAGGCTTAACTCCACCTCCAGCACTTACACTTTATGGACTCTTTTCCTACCGTGCCTACCTCCCGTCCTCATTCCTGCTGTCTAGTAAACAGCCCGAACTACGTGGGTGGACTGCCCACACACTCCTCTGAAAAATGCAGCCCGAGTCTGTCTGTCTCATCATCTCCCCTTATGGAATTTCTGGCTGCAGCATCAAACCCTTTCTCCGTGTCTCACTCTTTTCTGTCTCACACTCTCCCTTTAGATGTGGATGAGTGCATACAGGCACCGAAACCTTGTAACTTCATCTGTAAGAACACAGAGGGAGGCTACCTCTGTTCCTGCCCCCGCGGATACATCCTGCAAGAAGATGGAAAGAGCTGCAGAGGTGACACACACACAACCACACACACAGCGAAACAGAGCCTCTAAATATTCAGGAGTAGCACACATTAAGCCCAGTTGCATGCTCTTGGATCGAGGGTGCTGCTCTTGTAGAGACCAGCAGCAGGTATTTGGCTGCGGGACAGATTTCCCTCTGGGGACATAAAAGTTGAAGTTGAAGCTCTTGCTCGACTCAGTTTCCAGGTTAGAGTCGCTGTACTGCTGAGTGGGCCGAGCGCTCTGCCAGCGTTCTGCTCGGCGGCGCAGGTCGCTCCACTTGGACCGGCGTGTGCACGTGTTTGTTCGCGAACGTGTAGCCCACATCCAGAGCCTGTGACATAGCGCATCTGGCAGTGTCTCTGTTTATCGGGCTTGTTTGTGAGTCCAAACAAGTGCTCACACATGGTGTTCAGTTTTTTAGGGCCTCTTTCATCTTTATTTACCATAGCTTTAGTTTCCCCCTCTACAGTCCCCCTCCGTGTTTCCGGTGTCTGGTTCATTTGCAGTTCATTTGTAGGTCAGTGCCTGTAGAAGGACTGGAATTCGACTCACAGAAAGGAGCAGTGCCCATACAGAAGTGCACACAGTGATCTGACACAGCTCACACATCCTACACACTCTGTGTAAACTACTAAACAGTTTTTCTGTGATATTTATAGCTGACTTCATGTTGTACATTTCCCATGTTTTTCAGATCTGGACGAGTGTTCGACCAAACAGCACAACTGTCAGTTCTTATGTGTTAACACCATCGGTGGGTTCACCTGCAAGTGTCCTCCTGGCTTCACCCAGCATCACACTGCCTGCATCGGTAAATAAACACACACAGAATATCATATATATCTTTTGTGATTAGAGATACTCCTGTAAAAAGTACCCAAAAGTCATACTTAGTAAGATGTAAGTGAATATCACGAAAATGACAAGTACTTGAGTCAAAGTTTTGGTATCTGATACTGAGTGAACTTAAGCATCAAAAGTAATCCTTTGGCAATAAGTGGACTTAAAAGCTAACTCCACCAATTTTACACATTAGAGTGTGTTTACAGTTCTTGGGGAGCACGACTGTGTAATAAAACTAGTATGAAGCCTTTTGTGGCTCCAGAAGAAGCTGCGTGTAATAAGATGAATTATGTCCAGTGATGTCACTCAGTGGCTAAACTGCATTGTGGGTAATGTAAGCACCAGGTTTTGAAAAGCAGTCCTCTGGTCAGCATTCAGTCGTAGCACTTAACACTGATGGATTTCCAGACAGCAGAACCAGAGATATTTATTCCATGCGTTCTTCTTCCTGTCAGATCTGTTGTTTGAAGTCACATTCAGTCTCTTCTTTTTATACAACTGTCTGTGTATCCGAAAGAGACGTGCTGCTAGGTGTCCTAACACTTAGACGTATATGTAGTCCAGTGTGGGGACTCAGTTTGGTCTCTCACAGTGTAACTTCTTAGAGTATCTTCCAGTGCAGCTCATAAAAGACCCCTGAAGCTCCCTCTTGTTTAACCTTTACTAACTCTCATTCAGAGTTAATGGACTCCGGCTGATATCACACTGATCTTATTAGGCTGGACTGGTTTGGAGTCATGGCAGCTTAGCGGCGCTTTGTTATGGAACTTTTCGCTGGATCGCCATGACTACCACAAGCTTTTTTTCCAGACCATAAAGCAGCTCCCATGACCTCACATCGAGTCAGAGACAGGGAACCCTCAGTTTTAACTATAGGAGTTACCCCCAGAGACATGCCATACAGTAGGTGTGGATGTGTTATTCATTTAGCAGTGAGGAGGCTGGAGAAACACGGGTGTGACTTAAAACACTTTTTCAAATCAAACCTCAGGAACTATAGCTGATGTACTACTGATACTTCTCCAGACGTGTTGGACTGTATAGAGCTCGTCATTCCTTCCAGTAGATCTTCTCCTTCGAGCGGCTGCTGTAAAGACGTACATGTCCTTATCCAGCATTAATGTTTGTCAGTCACACTGACTGACAGTAATCCTTCCTTTAAAGCAACTGCCAGGTAGCGCTTAGGGAAAGCAGACCTTCCCTCTTCTTTTGCGTTTTCACACTACGTCCCACATGTTGCCTGTTCAGAAAACAAAGCTGTAAAGCTGGGAACACATTAGACGACTTGGACTGTGGAGAGACTCGGGATCAAACATGAAACAACTGATATTTGGAGATTATGGCCTTCTCTGCTTTGATGTTAGTTGCTAAATAGCTTAAAGGGACAGTTAACCCCAAAATCAAAAACCATGTTTTTCCATCCAGACTGTTTCGGTGTGAGTGTGTGCCGCAGAGATGTCTGTCTTCTCCCAGATATAATGGAACTAGATGGAACTCGGTTTGTGTGCACATATTGCCAAAAAATACATCATGAAAACTCCACTGCAATGTCTCTCTCCAGAAATCATGACCCGGTTACTCACACAGATCGTTGTGAGCAGTTTCAAGTAGGAACTATTTTCTTTCTGTGTCACCGTGCAGAAGGAAGCGTGCACGTACTCATGAACAGGAGGCACATGCTCAAACATTAATATGTCCTCCTCCGCTGAGCTGAACGTTAGCTAACTTATACCATTTACAGCACAGTTAGCGTGTATACACAGGTTTATTAAATGTGGATAAACCAACTAAAAATAGGTGATTGACTCGTTTCCCATTGCCAGTGCATGAGTTTGCCTTTCTGTTTTTTATTTTTTACTTGTGTGTCATGTTCGTCATCACGAATGCGGGAAACAGGGAACAGTAGAAAGCAGCAGATCGTACACCTCAGACTATTAACTTGTTTTTAAAAACATCTTAGTAATGTTCTGGATTAGACACAGTTTCTTCTCCGGAGTGAGACATCTTGCTTCTTTCTCGTCCCCGTTCACTGATCGGGCCGCTGACGTGGAAGCCACTGACAGTAACAGCTTCAAACGATGTATGAAAAAGTACTTACAGGTCAGCGTCCTTAACTCCCTGACGTGCGTCATAGCATCGTGCCTGTCAAGGGGGCAAAAAATTAGCGTGTCCATAAATGGTGTTGTGTCTTCATCACAGCTAATCGGAGCTAGAAGCGATAAACAACCGCGGCTACTGCAGTCATTAGATGCAGGAATGAATGCCGATTGTGTCGTCTCCTATGAAGACGAAAGCCAGATGTTAGCAGGTGTTAGTGGGTTGTTTTGGGATGGAAAGGAGTCGTGGTTGACTACTACTGACTGCTTCCTTGTGTGCAGTGACACAACTGGCAGATGTAGTTAGGTAGAACGAAAAATACTTCCTATGTGGACACAACGAGGTCTGTGGAGACATTGCTACTGAACTTTTGAAATATATTTTTTCGGTGCTTTGAGCACCACAAGCCATCTAGTTCCATTATATTGGAGAAAAGGCAGACATCTCCACGGCTCATATCTCCAAAACTCAACAACAGCACTCACACTCAGAATATCTAGATGGATGAATAGCACTACAGATAGGATAATGATATTATGTGTTTTTGCTTTGGGGTGAACTGCGTATCTTATCTTGAATCATAGCTCACTTTACTACCTTTTTTCTAAGGAAGGCTTGTAAGTGGACATTCACTTCTGGTTATTTTGCTCTGACTCAAATGAGTGTGTGAGTCACTCAGATGTTTATGATAGCCTCTTCTGGTCTGAGATTAAATCAGTAGTTGAGAGATTTTATTCCTAATCCCCTGTAGACTGAGATAATTTGTACCAACAGTGCACGGTGACCTGCCTCATTATTCCAGACCCATGTCAGCTCTCGACAAATTTTGAAATGACTCAGCAGTCCAAATCAGGTTTATAATCAGACTTTATATCATGTTTCCAGTGTTACCCTTGTCTGAACCTTCCCTCCTCTCTGTGTAGACAACAATGAATGTGCATCGGACCCCAATCTGTGCGGCTCCAACGGCGTCTGCCAGAACACTCCGGGAAGCTTCAACTGCGATTGCCAGCGGGGATTCTCATTAGATCCAAACGCCCAAACCTGCGAAGGTCTGAAGATAATTGATACCAGCCTCAGTATCAGCTGATCCACTCCAGGAAACAGTCTCTTACGGTCATTTTGTTGTGTGTGTGTGTGTGTGTCTGACAGATATGGATGAGTGTGATGGTAACCACAGGTGTCAGCATGGCTGTCAGAACTTGGTGGGTGGATACAGGTGCAGCTGTCCTCAGGGCTACCTGCAGCACTACCAGTGGAACCAGTGCGTGGGTGAGTTACACCACCGCTCTTTTTATCAGCAAATATAAAAATTCCTTCCTTTTGGTGCATCCTGATTGCTTGGTTGCCAAAGTATGTACCACGCAGCCCAGATGTTCGGAGCTAGACTCCAGTCTGGAGCCTTTCTAAAACGACGTATCAATCCTTCACCTATTTCCTGCGATTCTTAGAATATAAATATATCTAAAGAGTTGTTCCTTTCCTGTGGAAGTTCAACCCTTTTCCTTGCTGTGGTAAGGTCATGTGAAAAGGAAAAGGAGTCTTAAATCGGATGCCCAACATCCTCCTTAAGACCCTATGAAAAACATGTGATTTATTATATATTTACGCTTAATTTAAGCTGCTACAAGGAACTTCTATTTTGTTGATTCTTGATCTTTACTTGAAAGTCAATCAAAGAAAGAAACACCATATTTTTAATACTATTTTTCTTAATCAAACACAGCTGTTTGCAGGATACACAGGCATGAAGTAATGGTTCTGTTTGTGGCTATGCAAGATTAATAAAACGTTGTTTTAGTTACATTACCGTTAACACCTACTGTAGGTCACATGTAAGCCTACAGCTAACAAAATAGGTTACTTAAATGCTCTTGCATTTATATACTGCTTTTCCAGTCAACTGACCTCTCAAAGCGCTTTACAACACTTGCCACATTCACCCACTGATGGCGGAGGCTGCAACATTGTATCTCCATGGCAACATGGTAACTGTCAGAGCTGGAGCAGGAAACGGCAGAAAAATAGGCTACAAAATGGATCGGTTTGTTGTTAATTTTGATTTATTTGACAGTCTCAGTTTGGATGAACAGATGGAGGAAGATGAGAAGAACCAAATGACAAAAAAGGAAATATTTGTGGTAAAGAAAGTGATAAATCTGGAACTTCTCTGTTCTTTATAATTAGATAATAATATAAAAATGAAACAAGTCCGAGCTGAGTATTTCATTATTTTTTTTTTTAGAAACGTTATTTATTAATCATGAAAATAAATCACAAACCACCTGTCAGCTACCAAAGTCACATTCATAGAATAAAGTGTCCTGTTTTCTGTGCAGGATTGATTTAGGTCGGGAAATTTCGAGACGGCGATAAAACATTAACGTCAGCGATGAGTTCACTCATCTGGGACTAGAAAACCCTTTCTGTTGCTAGGTCGTTACTATGGGTTGGACTACTTGCTGTAGTGGTAAACTACGTTCCATTGCACTTAAGAGTAACTGACGGGACTGGTTTTGGTTCAGTTATTAGTCAGACCCCATGTGTTTCCATCGAAACGCAACGCACACTCGCAAAAACCTTTAAAATTTGAGAGCAAATTGTCCGTCAACATGGATATATTTTGATTATACATTTTATTTTTGTTGGTATTAGTTGTATAATCGCAATATTACCCTCGAGGGTGTGCTTTAACGTCATTTGAGCACTTCAGTGCTGCTTGCGGACCGAGGCGCTGACCACATCGCTGTCGTGCTCAAATGACGTTAAAGCACACCCTCTCTGGTAATATTGCTTAAATATAAGCTGACAGACTACAGAGCAGCTTCTTTCCTCAGGTTGAGTCTCATAAATCCCTCCTCAGCTCTCCACCATAACAAATAGTTTTAATTTTTTGAATTTGACCCAGTGGCAGAGATTAAGAATAACTATTTAGAAATAGCTCATCTTCTTGCTAATGGTCTCATTTGCTTAAGTAGGTAAAATAGAAGCAACAGTAGTTCAAAGTTCCTTGTAGTCTGTTTTTTTCATGAGAATTACATTTTTTTTTTTCATTCAGTTCCTCACATGAAAAAAAAAAAATTCACCTGAAGATGTTATTTTTAGACTCGGCACTACAATGTAAAAATGTATGACATTTCTTTATTTTTTCTAAACATAGAAAATGGATCACCAGAAGAAATAAAAATGTCCCTTGCCCCTCAGGGTTTCCGTAGTTTAATCAATATAAAGGAGACAGAAATACAAACTATAACATGGAGGACAGAGTCACTGAAGGGACACAGTGACCTGCTGCAGTGGAGAAAGGAGGAGGGTGCCACAGCAACATAAATACATGTAGAAATAGCTCAGTTCCAGGCAGAGTCATTGTGTGCCTGCCTCTGTGTATACCCCAGAATAACTAGCTTTTGTTAATCTAGCCTCTATTTATACTTTCAATCTCTCCACATATTTAAAACATGGCCGATCTCTCCGGTATTGTTTGTGTCCTTTAACTGGAACGACCGCTCTGTTTGTTTACTTCCCGTCCGCTTCCTGTGACCCAGATGAGAACGAGTGCCTGAACAGCCAGATCTGCGGGGGAGCGTCGTGCCACAACACCCTGGGGAGCTTCCGCTGCCTCTGCCCCACCGGCTTCAACTATGAGCAGGGCGGTGGAGGCTGCACGGACGTCAACGAGTGCTCCACCAGCCAGAACCCCTGCAAGTTTGGCTGCTCCAACACAGATGGGGGCTACCTCTGCGGATGCCCACCTGGATACTTCCGTGCAGGACAAGGGTGCGTGACTGACTGACTGTGTGTGAAGCTGTCTGTAGATGTTTCTGGTGGACTGACGGTTTGTTGCTCTTTCAGGCACTGTGTCACAGGTCTTGGCTTCAGTGGTGGCTCCAGTGTTGGACAGGGAGGTGAGGTGGATGATAACTCTCTGTCTCCTGAGGCCTGCTATGAGTGTAAGATCAACGGCTATCCCAAGAAGGGACGCAAACGCCGCAGCACCAACTCAACGCAGGAGGATCCTCTGGAGGACATGCAGGTAATCTGTCGGCCTGAGTGCAGTGTGCAGGGTTGGAGCTGCCTCTGAGGACACCGAGGTCACATCCTCTGTAATGTTTCTATAGTTTTTGACTCAGTATGTATAGTGTTTTACCATAGGCCAAGAAAATAAAACGCATTCACCCTCTACAGTGTTTTTAACTGGACCGAAAATATAATTGAACAGTTGAAAGACCGGTCCAAATAGTTTCTAACATTTTTTTTAAGGGGAAGGGGTCCACTGATGAAATCAGGGCCTCACTATTGCTAAAATCATGGAAACAGCCCTGTGTTTGTACTTTTTTCAGTGGTTCAAAGTAATGAAGTACATTTAATCAAGTACTGTACTATTCAAAGGCAAATATTTAACTTTTTACCCCACTACAATTACTTAACAACTTTAGTTACTTGTTACTTTTCAGATTCCATCTAATAATACAAAGTATAATAATCAACAAATATGATATGTATAATTTAATATTATAGATTGAGATAAAACTTTATTGATCTGTGAGGGGACATTCACAAGCTACCCAGAAGAAAAACTGTACAAACCTTTACCAGCTTCAACATTAAAGGGATGAACACATTAATGCATTCTGCATAATGAGTACTTTTACTGGTACTGTTAAGTATAATTTGATTCTGATACTTTTGTACTTAAACTGGCAATAGACAAGTGTTTTGCTTCAACGCATCATTATGAAGAACATGACATCATCTGCATTTAGACTGGTTCCATATAAAACTCACTTTCACCATGTAATTTCGTCCTCCACTGGGCAGGAACCCTCCCGGGAAAACGAAGGCTGACTGACCGTCCAGTCGGGCTGGCACCATTTCTCTCTGCTTTCCTGTTTCCATTATAGACTAAATGAATGAATAAACTCATATTTTGTCTTGTGTTGGTAGTTAGAACTCTGAGAAAAGTACTTCTTCCTCTTTCTTGTATTACACCTTGTCCCTTTGCCTCTCTTGATTAATGACAGAAACAAACTCTCCTGTAGATCACACGTCTTACATCCCTTTAAATTCCGTTGTCTTCTTTCTGCAGCTGACTGAGGTGGTCAGCCTGGCCAGTGTGGACATTGAGGACACCCTGCAGATCCACCTGAACATCAGCGACCTGAGCAACCGCGACCACATCCTCGAGTTCACCCCGGCCTTGTCCACCCTCAGCGACCATGTGCGCTACAGCATCGACTATGGAAACGACGAGGGCTACTTCAAGATCAACCAGAAGGAGGGCGTCAGCTACCTGCATCTGAGCAAGAAGAAGGCCCTCTCGCCAGGGGCTTATTCCCTTCAGATCAGCAGCATGCCCCTCTACAGGAAGAAGGAGCTGGCTGAGCTGGAGGACCGACACGATAAAGACTACCTCACAGGACAGCTGGGAGACGTACTGAAGATGAGGGTGCAGATCATCCTCCATTAACCATCACAAGACTGAGACAGGCAGATGTTGCCGGCGGCTGCTAATCCAGTGTCAGGCTCACTCTTCCCTAAAGGCCAAACATCTCTGACGCTGGATCAGTGGTTAGGGGCAACTTCTACTGGTACTGACAGGGAGAAGGGCTCGCCACCAAAGAGACATGAAGGGGGTGGGGTGGGGGGGACTGCATCATTTGATTGCCAAAGATGATTCTACATATCATAGATACAATTTCTGTGGAAAATGCCAGCTGAATGAGGCAATATGAAAGATCTCAGTCAAATGAAGAGCACCTGACACACAACTTCAGCTGTGTGTGAAGCACTATTGAGAGTGTGAATGGTTTTTAATTGTAGGGTTTTAATGTTGTATGATGATATGTGGAATCAGGTGCCACTTTGAAGGGCATGTGGACTGCAGAAAGCTCAAAAAGTTGAGTTTTTTAGAACTCGGCTTAGGTGGAAGAAAAGGGTGGGTCCCAATAGTCTGAAAGAAATTCATTTCCTCCCCTCAGGTACACGACTGAACCAACCTGGATACATGGAAGTAAACACATTTCTCCTTCCCCAGATATTAATTTAATGGAGTGAAGATGAAAGTAAAAGCTGATGAGAATAGTTAGGAGAGGAAAGGAACCCACAATGGACTATTGAGATGTAGCCATGTCTGAGCTTGAATGACTCCTACTGCATATTTAAACTATGCTTTTCCATCTTTCCTACTGACTAGAATAATTCATATTTACTGGTGCTAGCAACACGACCACATAGACTTCTGAATGCACTGTACTACTATACAAAACTGTAGTCAACAAGATACAATCCCATCGGCCATTCTGAAGATTTCATGTCTTTGCAACAGTAACAGCTAGCTTCAAAGCCTGTCTGCTCTCCTCTATACTACATGTAAATTGTGTTTATACTGTAATAATCGATGCCACTTTTAATCTATGAAGCATTTGTAAACTAGAGGAAGCCCCTGGAATAGAGGGGTTTGTAATGGTGCTTATAATGACCAACTACTTCCTTTGTAAACTGTGTATACATACACACACACACGACACACATCGATGATGCCAAACCTGGGCCTTCATGATTATGCACTGAGGTCTTCGTGGCCACACAAATCTCTCACAAGTACAATCAGTGCTGCATTGCCACGGACCAGTCTGACACCAGTCTGTGTTCTCTGTTCACATCAGTGAGGGTTTAGTTGTAAATTCACAATAAAACATATTTTTTGGTGTATATGTATTCACTGCTGTGCTTTCCCATTAATCCAGACTGTATTATTAACGTAACAGAGTCATATCAAACAGGGCTCGTTGTGTTTACCTTAAGTAGAGTGCAACATGATCTCAGTGTTTTAGTGAGTGAAACTCACATTACCCCAGTGGAATGAGCTACGAGCTGGGCACGATGTGTCCTGGCTCACTCACCAGGCTGAGGGGCAATTCTTGTCCTGCACTGCCCCCATGTGGAGATGTGGAGGACTTTTTAAAAAGTTTATCAGACAGAACTAATGGCTTAAACTTTGTAAATATGGTACAAATCCTAGACTTAAGTAATGATTAACTAATGCATTAATAATGATTATTTAATGCAGGATGTATCATGTGTTTTTCCTGCAGCACATCAACAACAAAGGATGAACTTACTGACTTTATAGTTCCATTCCATTATACTTCACACATTAATATGCTGCCAGTGACATAAAACTTTGCACACGGCTGAGAAAACTTTTCCGAAAGAATAAAGACTGAGACTGCCACATTACACAAATGGTTCAATAAATTAATATGCCATTAAAGGTACCAAAAATCTTGAACACGTCAGCATTAATCAATTTATAGTGTGACAACTGGACATTTCTGCTTTAATTTACCTTTGTATTAATTCAAATATTTAGGTTTGTGTTCAACTTTGAGTGATGCATCAGTAAAGCATTAAAAAAAGTATATGATTTATAGTGTACTTAGTGAAACTCCCACTAAGAACATGTCTCAGTAAAGACACCAGACTCTGCAAAGTACAAAACAAGTAACTTTATTAACACATAATCTTTACACTTTCAACAAATACACTGTAACTATTATTGCTTGGAGCGTTCAGTTGGTCCCAGTTGATCCGAAACCCCCAGCGCCACGCTCCGTCTCGTCAAGTGTCTGAAAGTACACAGAACCAAGCATTTTCTTTAATTTAACTTTCAAAACTAATCTGTTGACATAAACATTCAATTATTTCTACTGCTATAAGGCCACAGGTTCAGTGGAAATCTGACCAGTGTTTTAAACAAGTAAAAGACACTCAGTTGCTCGTTTCTTGGGTACACCTTGCCATTTCACTTTTTTTCCCCCCGACTGATGGGAATGGGGTGAACAAAAAAATAGAAACACCTAGCAGTGCAACAGAATACAATTTAACAGCAGGACAAACTATATATAGTTGTACAGGTTAATTAGAGGGTAAGAATTATTGCAGTACTGTTATATTAACCTGCATTAGTGTTAGCTAGCTGTAGCTAATAATCTGACACTGGGTGTGTGTGTGTATGCTGCCTTTGAGTTTGTCAGTTCACCTCTTGCTCCACCAGATCTGGGTAGCAGATCCTCTCACACACCAGCTGAGCAACTCTGTCGCCCTTTTTCACTGGAAAGAAGAAGAGAAAGAGATGAGACAGTTTGTACGTTGTATATCTGTACCATAGATTGTTTGTAAAGGTTCTTCACATATTTATAATAGTCTTTATATACAGTCTGTGTGAGGCACTTCCAGACATCTGCACAGGATGTCAAGCTCTAAACAAATGTGGAGAACAGAATATTGGAAGTGTTATTTACTGCTCATTAATTCACATGTAAGATGACTTTTGGCTAGTTTTGTGTTTTCCTAAACTAAGAAAATAGTTTTCACAGTAGATCGTTTCATTATGTGTGTAGTTTGAGTATCAGAGATGCACTGACATCATTAATTCTGTTATATGTACATATGTAACTTCTCATCGATATTTACAGGCAACAGTTGAATCTGATAACAACCCAAAGAGCCATGGAGCAGATTTCAACTCAACATGTTTTGCTTACTGTGAACGACACTTTTTCACTGTTGGAAAATGAAAAACACTAAACTAGGGTCAAAGTTTCATTTCACTTTTAATCATCACGCTCATTCAGAGGAGCTCCAAAGAAGCCTGAACATTAAGGCTGCTAAAACTGGAGGTTTGATTTGGCCCACAGTCTGTTTCTTGCAGAAAAACAAAACAACAGTACAATAGGTGTTGGCCCGTGGCCCACCATTAGGTTTCAGTTTTTGGCCCTCTAAGGGGAAATGTTCAGGTTACATCCGTGTGTTAAGGATTGATGGTACTAAAGGCAGTGATATATTTAAATGACTCACCTTTGAATGTTTCCTTGCCGAAGTTGAAGAGCACAACTCCCACATTTCCTCTATAGTCTTCATCTACAACTCCAGCTGAGGAGAGCATACAGAGACAAAGGAGAAATTAAAATGGCTGACATGAGAAGGGTCAAATAGTTACCTGCTCACATGGATTCTCAGAAGTAGGGAAACACTCACCACCAACATCAATGAAGTTTTTAGCTGCCAGCCCAGATCTCGGAGCTGAGGAGGGGGAAAAAAAAAGAAAAGAGACCGTTACGGCCTGTTCTTTCTGGTGTAACATAATCCAGAAACAGAAAGCCCTGACCTGAATTCACAGAGACACAAGAGGAAAAACTTGCACCACCAGAGTTGCATCAGCAAGTCGAACACACACTCACCTACTCTCCCGTAGCAGCCATGAGGAACTGCTATCTGGATGTCTGTTTTCACAATGGCCTTATCCAGAGGACCAATGGAGTAGTCATATGCACTGTTTTAACACAGATGATTCGAGTTAGCTGGTTTACGTGGCATTATATTCATATGACAGACACGTTTATGCAAGATTCAGAACAAAAGCAAAACATCTGCAGCTAAATTTACAAACGCATTTTACATACACACTTATCAGAGTCATTACAACTTCTCTTAAGTAAGTTTAACCAACCTGTAGAGGTCATATCCTGCTGCTTTAGCTGAGCCTCTGGTCGGTGTGGTGGCATGCTCAGACAGTTTGGCAAACCTGAGGACAGCTCTCTCCTCTGCAGGCTTCGTTTCTGTCCTTGGCCTCTTTGATGGAGAAATTGCTGAAGCATCTGAGACTTCTAGGACAGGCATGTTGGCAGAGTTTGAAGAAGTTAAAAACTGGACTAAAAAACTTAAAGTTTACCAAGAAGGAGACAGAGCCACAGCTGACTACTACAAGCTTAAAATCCCCGAAGCTTCTGCTGCAGTTTCTTGGCGGTCTGACTATTTGAATGAATTTCCCGCGCTGGAAGTTGCGCCAAATTAGCCCCGCCTCTAAAACACGTACATTTAAAAAGAGACTTATTATACACCGCAAAATGCAGCGACTTTTTATCTAATCGCTTGAACAAGTTGCTACATAACTGTCTTTACATAAATGCACATGAAGAAAAATATTTTCATGAATAAATCTGCAGAAAGTAAGTCTGCTATGTAACTATGGCAACCCTTTCGTCACCAAGTAGCTATGAGAACCAAGTTCTCGCGAGAGGCCAAGCACCGTAATATAAGAAAGACTAGTTCTCGCGAGAGTTACTGATATGAACAAATGCAGCCTTCGAAATAAAAATATAGCTAATAAAAGCACAAGGAAATACATTTGAGAAAACACGAGACAACAGAGCCTCACTTTACTTACGCATGGCACCAGTTATAAAGCAGACGTAGTGTTGGTGTCGTTTACGCGCTCAGCACACGACAAGTTAAAATTCCACATACCAAAGCGGTCTGTTACAAAATGCTAGGCAGGCTAGCAAAGCTAACGTCAATATGCGCTCGACATATTGCTAAAAGTAACGTTATCCATCCTAATTTCTTGCTTGCCTTTGTTTTGAGCGAGCGTCTGAATATGAAAGTCCCTTCCTAAGAAACGTGGAGCAGCATCAAAAATCGAAGAGCATTGTAGCCGAAGGTGCTTGAGCCTGAGCAACGTTCGTGTCATATTGTCAGCTAACGGCTAACTGGCTAACGAGGAGCTAACGTCCTCGCAGTGACTGCACTGCACTTCCTCCTCTGTCGTCATGCAGCTGCTCTCTCTATCCAGTATGGCAGACTTTAATGTTAAATACGACCTGTATTTGGATAGAAATGTAGGTAAAAAGCATAGAAATGAAGATCTGAGAATCTGTTTATGTCATACTGACCTGCAACAAATTTCATTTTATATGGTCTCTGTTTTAGATTAGTGTCAACTTATTGTCATTGCAGAGTAGGCATGAGACAAAGACATGCAGTTAGGCATCTGACCATTGTAAGGACCCAGTTTTAACCACCAAAAAACTATTACAGTCCTGTGGCAATAAAGGGGAATGATTTGTGATAATTATGAAAAACGTCACAGATAAAATACAGCTGAAAATGGACAATTTCCATCCCTTTGCCCCCCAAAGTGTTTCTTTGGTCTTTGGTTCTGATCCACATACCTATAATCTACAAAATTCATATATAGCGCTATCTAAAAGAATGTAGAGCGGTTGTTTTACCAAACGATGGAATGTGAGAATGTTGTGGTTAAAAAAGTTCCAAATAGAATATACATTATTGGCATAAATACAAGCAACTGAAACAGTGAGACCTACAGTATAAGATAAGCAGCTTTATGAATAATATGGTGTATGCATCCACTATAGATCAGATAAATAGAGTATAATGGACAGTAGTTTAAACATTAGTAGAATAGAGTATGTTAAAGCATAGTCTTTTGGCTGACATATTTATTTCCTCATACATTAGATATGAAGTACTTACAGCCACTTAACCTATCTGATAATAAAACAAAATCAATAACTGAAAGTCACTGAAAAACGATTCATCTTGCTTATTCTGTAATTAGCGTTGTATTCCAATAATAATATAAACTAATGGGACGTGAAATCTATTGGTCCCTGTGTGCTGCATGTTATTAATGGCTGTGTCCTCAAACTTGAGATAATTGCTACAGTTATATCCAAGTCTTAGATCTCATTACTGCCTCCCGCTGGGAGAAATTAACATTGCCATGCAGGACATCGACTGTAGGATTCAAATTCAGTGCTCTATTCAAGACCGGCACATACATATGACCTCTAACTGTAAACAGCTTTTATAAATATTTTCCCCTAAATTAATATCTAACTGTTTCTGGCGAAGTGTCCAAATGACTATTTGGTCAAACCTGATCTCTCCAGACTGTTTGCCTTTCAAAACAGAGCAAAATTATTATGATCAATCTTAGTTAAAGCGATAATAGTCATTCTTGTCAAAATGTCTCATGAACTGCTGGCTAGTTTAACCTTTCAGAACACGGATGATATACTTGTGTTTGGCACACAGAACCCCACGTATTAGGTTGTAAAAAATAACATATCATAATATCATATATCAAATATCAAAAATACCATAAAACTAGAAAAAAAAGTGTGTAATCGAAATGCTACACAAGATTATGAAGAAGTATGTAAAAAAAAAAGTATCTCAGCTTGTGTGCTCCGACAAACCATATCTGACGATATCAGCTAATAAATGACGGAGACGAGAATAAGAACTGCTCAAAATTGTATTTCATCTTTATTTCAGGTAATCAATTATGTATTTAAATAGAAAGATAGAATATAGGCTAAAATATACAGAAGAATTGACTTTACAATCATTTATTTCACTTAATTATTCTTAACACAAAGTGTACTGTGATAGTAACATTAAAAACATTTAAACAGTGGCATGTGGAACAAGTAAACAGCTTAAAGTCTCATTGTATTTTACACTCAGTGCTTTTAAAAAATAATCAAACCAGTGTGTTTTAAAATACATACGCTGTTAATCATTTAAGAAAGGGTTCGTTTGCTCAGAAAATATCAGCCAGTGAATTCAGACATCTACTATATACACTTATTTTACAGCAGCAGCCTCGCGTCTCTGCCGGAGCTCGGACTGATCTGACTGAGTTAGGAAGACGTGTGATTTGACTTTGTTCGAACTCCAACTAACTTGATTTTTGATTTAGTTCTCTGCTAAAATAACATGAGTATAAAAACCTTTTCCTTACTTGTCCATCGTTGCAAAGAGCTTAACCTTTGCTTTCCTCCTAAATTCACATTTAGTCCGAAAAATGCACTTTTTCTTTAGTTTGACTAGACTTATTCACAGTGCGTTCACAGAGGACTCTGAGCGTACCACAGCAGTTAAATGTTGGCAGCCACACCGCATCGTACAATGTGATGTTTCTTTGCTGGCTGTGACTTAAACAACAAAACAAAACAAAATACAAAACATGATTGTTATCCACATCACAACGCGCCACAATCTATCAGGAAACAGCACAAACCAGACAATGTGATCAAAACAGGGTTTAACTGAAAATGAGTTTCTCTTTTATACCTTTGTCAATTATGCCAGTTGACCACTTCTGTTTTTTCTCTGTTTGGTGTTTTCTTATATTTTCTGAATATCCTCGTTTAGACGGAACTAAAGATGCTTGTGTTACGTTGTGGTGGTGGTCTGCAGGACTCAATAACATCATCCAAGGTTCTGGTACGCTTTACGAACACGGTCCAGCATTTCTCTCCTCTGTAGCTACCTGTGCTCTGACGTTCAGCCTGCGAGCTGCTCAGGAGTAGAACGTGAGCACACTCTTGTGGTTGCCTCTGATGAGCAGGGTGGGTGGAAGGTCCTTCGTCAGGATGTCCAGCCAGGCCATGTAGAGGAAGTCAGAGACGTCCTTACGAGCGATGGGCATACTCCTGCGGGGGGAGGGAGTATGTTAGTGTGTTGGACTGTTCTTTAACACGCTGTGTTCAGCTTTGCGGCTCGGTGTTGTTAGTTTATACTTACACAACGATCAGATTAGCAGATTTGGAGTGCTCCTGAAGCACCTCGTTCAGTCGTACCTGGAGGTTGGTCTGCAAAACAGCGATAGTTTTTTTTTTTTAACAAAGGGCTTCGACCTCATTTTCACTGCTCTGTTTGGTCTTCAACACGGTCTTTCTCAGAGTTCCTAAGTTTTATTATTATTTATTTTGATTCAAAGGGGCTCTGTGGATCTTCTGTGTTGTGCTGGTAGAAGAACGTTAGTTTATGTTTGTGAAATCATTTCTAAACTAACGTCAGCTAGTGCTGATCTCTGTTAGCGCAGCGGAGAGAGGCATCAAGATGATCTATATCTAAAATCTATGAATAGATAAAGTAAATAAATTGTTTTATCACATCGATAAAAAGCAGGTGAAATGTCCAGAAGAAAATACATATTAACATAATTCTATCATATTCTTAACAAAGGTACTTTTGTAACGATGATGACATGAGTGGGCAAACCAGTCAGCCATTTACAGAACATATTACTGACAGCCAGTTGCTGTCCAGAGGGTATCGAGGTTCTTGTGAGCCACGATTGATTATTTTCTAATTTACTGAGAAACAGAATCTGACATATCCACTCTAATCAGGAAACATTAAAGACCCCTGATTAAACATTAACCCCTGATTATACGCACCATCTTCAAACCAAACTCTAATGTGCTCATGTCTACGCTGTATATAAAGTCTTACCTTCTCCTCAAAGGTGCTCAGCTCTTCGTCGGTGATTTTCCAGGGAGCAGAGTTTTTAGACTCCTCGCGCAGACGGAAAGGCTCAATCATCTCGTCCAACTTCTTCAGGCTGGAGGAAGCAGATAAGAACATGAGCTGAATGTGGAAAATATTCACTTTTGAGAATCATATAATATGCAGATTCTATTAGGTGATTACATTTTACTGTTACTGCGGCAGCTTCCGGGCTGCTGTCGCTAATGTCAGTGGAAATAAAATGCGGTTACCTGTCAGCGCGGGGCGGGAGGTGGATGTCGTCAACCACATTAATGTCAGTGCAGTTAATCCTGAATTTGTGCAGCAGAGACTTCATCCTAGAAAAACACATCACACACTGATTAACTTTTATGCAAATGTTGGTAATTATCTTCAGTTAATGCTAAATATCATCTCCTGTGAAGTGATGTTCAGCGTTGGCTCATGAATTTTAATTAATTTGCTCAATCTAACTTCCTCCCATTAAGCTATAATTGATATGGAAACATTAACTTGTTTTTTTTTTTACTCACTCCTGTTTATCCAGATCACTGCGTCCAGGCTGTCCTGCGATGAAGATCCTTAATTTACTGTCTTTCCACTTCTTCCTGGTGGTGAGGATGTAGGGGAGCAGCAGGGTCAGACCTGAGAGACGGGAAACGCAACTCGATTTAAAAACCAATTCATCCAGTTGGTTTTATCATACAGAGTCTGTATATTTATATTCACATTTGTTTTTGCATCTGTCAGTTTATCTGCAGAGTCTAAAATTAAAGGGACAGTTCACGCCAAATCAGAAATACATATCTTTCCTCCTACCTGTAGTGCTATGTATCCATCTAGATTGTTTTGGTGTGAGTTACAGAATTATGGAGATATCGGCTGTGAAGATGTCTTGTGGTGCTCAAAGCGCCAGAAGAACGCGTTTGAAAAAAAATTCAAAAATCATGGCCTGGTTCCAGTTTCATGTAGGAAGTACTTTTCTTCCTACCAAACTACAGCCGAGAGGCAGCGACGACAGGCTCTAGCTTTTGACAGCTCAGTATGTAAGATAGTTTAATTAGCTAGTTTCTCCGTCTCGCATGGTGATACGGAAAGAAAATAGTTCCCACATGAAACTGCTCACAACAACGTCTTTAGATTATCTATCTAGTTCCATTTAGGGGTGTCGCTGATAACTGGTATTGACAATAATCACGATATTCATATGTTGTTATTCATTTGACACAAAAACAGATAAATCACGCAAAAAAACAAAGTTAAGATGAAATGAGAGCATGTTTTTTGTTTCATTTCTATCCATAATGCATTAATATGGTTATTGTAAATTATTTTGGCTGCGAAAATCGCCCAAACCAGTGGAGCGTTCCATTATAATCAGGAGAAGGCAGACTTCTCTGCAGCTAATATCTGCAAAACTCTGGAACTCACCCCAAAAAAACATCCAGATGGATAAATAGCACTACAGGTAAAAGAAAAATACTGTTTGCTTTTTTTATTTTGGGGTGAATTGTCCCTTTAAAGCCCTGAAGCTTTGGCCCGAATACATTTAATATGATTTTTGTGGCAAGTAACTTGACTAGACTCGATTTCAGAAGTCAAGATTATATTAAAAAATGTTCTTATAAAAGAAAAATATTCATAAGAATGTTCTCTTCATGTGTGGCATCATTCAGAGGAAGAGCTCAGTGTTGTTTGCATTAATGACTTCTGGTTTGCCATCTTTTTCTCCTTTATTGTGTTTCTTTTATTGTTCAGGTATCGTTTTCTTCATTTGTCTGCATTAGCGTCCAGGAGAACATTATGTGTCTCCGTGCACGTATCTGTTCAAATCTATAAGAGAGGCACAAAGGAGAAGGCCGCCGGAGGGAACCAACACCTACCGCCGTCGTCGAACAGCCACCACACATCAATGGTGCCTTTAGGCTGTTTCTTCTTGAATTGAGCGCTGGCCTCCAACAGCTGCTCATTCATCTTGGCAACTTGCGCGGGCGGCGGGGCGCACACCGACACTGAGAAGGAGAGAAAAAGAGAGGAGAAATGAGAGCTGGATGTGGGAGAGGAACAGTGGGAGGGGATGTAATTCACCGAGCAAGCGCGGAGGTTTAAGTTGGATGGGAAAACTAGCGCAAATCAACATTAAGAGCTGGCTCTACATCAGCAGGAACAGCCATCGCTCAGGTTTAATGTTCCAGTGAGTGGGATTCAGATCGCATACTAACGACCAGCGCAGTCCTGCCAAGACGCAGCTCAGTGGTGTGTGTGTGTGTGTGTGTGTGTGTGTGTGTGTGTGTGTGTGTGGTGTGGAGACACAGACAGACAGAGCGAGAGGCTGAAGCACCCTCTGCTGTCTGGGTTAAAGGACCGCTCTTAAGAGATGCTCTCCAAACTGGAACGAAAGGCACCGTGTTATTGGATTACACCCTCAGAGTCATCTTCAGTGGGAGCGCTTGATTCAATTATGTCTCAATGGGAGTGTGGAGACGATTCCAAAAAGAGATGTGTGTCATTGGCTCCATTCGCTAAATGTATGTTATCTCAGTGGAAAGACGAGTGTGTGGAGGAGATTTCATATTTAAAGATCACGCTCATCCTTTGACGCTTTAAAAAGCTCAGACTGTCGTGGAAGATTCTAACAGACAGAAATAACCTCTGGAGAAACACCGTACCTCTGGTCGCCAGCACATGCGAGGATTTCCTGGACTTCTTGAACAGTCCTCTCTTGCCTCCGTTTGGCATCATCTCCATGTCCAGCGCCTGCTGCTCCTTCGCTGCTCTCAGCATCTCCTCTGAAAGACACAATCAGATTTCCACTCTGTTAATAAACATGTGAATTTGAGTGACATTATGAGGATCATCAGTAAAACTCTGTATTAAGGTCCCTGTAATAAGCATCAGTTAATTATTAACTCTTACTGTTAGGTTATAAAACATTTATAAGTACCTTTAAGAAACCAGGTAACTGTTTATAGAGGCTTAATAAAAAAAATAAATCTCATAATTATTGACAGTAGTTAACGATTATGACATTGTTAAACCTTCACACTAACATTTTGTTGCTTTACTGAGAAGAATATATCATTTATTATGCATTTAATGCTTTAATCAAGGAGGCAGCAGGCATTTTGTCAAATCTGCCGCATCAAATTTTCGGATGGTTGATCTCGGGGGTCGTACCAACGTCTATCATCATCAAACAGGAAAGACTCTCTGAGGGCGGGGCCACAACATGAGTGTATGACAGAAGACTAACCAGAACTTTATGCCAGAGGGGCGAATTATTCTGCATTGTTTATTTAAAATTAAAAGCATTTTGCTATTTTCATTCTCTAGAAGTCACCAGAAAGTAGGAAACAAAATCTCTGACACTCTTCTTTCCTGTAGTGGAGCCCTGACGTCCTTTTCTGAGGTCTCTGGGTGGACGAGTAAGAGCGACTCTACAGCGAGTACAATACTTTATGAAGGTTAATAAATGTTTTATAATGTCTTTAGTAACATTTTTTAAAGATTATTTTTATTGGCCTTTAGACAGATAGCAGAGCCCTGGAATCAAGGACTCACAAGTGTCTTACAAGTGCTTATGAATGTCTTACAATTTAACAATAGAGGTGTTAATAATGCTATTATTGACGCACATCTTGCTCGAGGACACCTCGTCATGCAGCCGAGAGGTTCGAACCAGCGACTACTGTCCGACCCGCTCCACCTCCTGAGCTACAGCCACATTATCTTTGTTATCTTTGTTATTTCTACAGAGGCACAGCAGTAAACTGGTAGTCGTTTTAGCATCCTAACTATCTGACCTGAATAAGTTCCTGTAATCTACAGGACAGAGTGTCTCGTCTTATCACAGCTATTTTTGTAATCAGTTACTGTGGGTTGTTGACCGCAGCAGTGCAGCTTTAAAAGACGACCACTTCTGTTGTTCTGTTGGTTGTTCAGTTCAGGTTGACCTGAGTATCTTAAAAACACATTTACAAATGGCATTGTGGCTTATTTACATGAATAATTTCTCTCATATATGTGTGTTAAATGCTTTTATTATGAGTGTATATCTCATTTTTACATTTATATTTCTCTGCTACATTGTATCAATCTTTGCTGCTTTGTTCATTTCATGCTACAGTTTTAAGGCCATGTATTTCCTGTTGTTGTGCTCCCATCTAACCCATCTTTTTTACAGCTTGCTTGAAAGACGCTTCATAAAAACAACTGCTGTCACGCTGATACAGGAGTTTTTTAAAGCACAGAGAAGTTTTCATACTGACCTTCTGCCTCGACAATGTGCGACACATCGAGTCCCTCGTTCATCCTCAGAATCAGTGTCCCGTACTCAAAGTCGAACGCATCGCTGTCAAAAGGGAAAAGAGACTCAGGACACCAGTTCAACAGTTTATGTTAATTACTTGAGTGCATTATTCTCACGTGTGCTTATGTGCGTTAATTTGTGACTTACTGCAGTATTCCCACATAAGTCTGCACTCCCTCCGTGCCTGCAGTCCTCCAGTTTCTCTTGAAGCCGATCATTAATGTGTTGGGCTTCATACGGCCGAGACCAGTAGCCTGTGGGCAAGAGCACGACATGCATCGCATAAAGATTCAAATTCATCCAAATCAGTTAACTGAAGCAACTCAGGCACCATGTCACCCTGCGGTTGTGAAACCTGGTGTGCCCATTAACTGAAAAAAAGGGAAAAGAAAAGTTTCAAAACGTCCTCAGACAAGAAGTCTGTGAAGCTGTTTTACTGCCAGGAGTTATGGCTGGATCACTCAGCAGATCTCAGTGTGTCTGCAGGGACTCATCCAGCGCAGTGTTAATCAATTATAGCTTTTAATCTGCTGTGCTGTTTGAAGTAAGCAATCCTGACAATAAACCGGGGCGTTATCTCCAACGTGCAATAGCCAGAGCCATAACACTGTTTTCCTGCTCCTCATTAACTCTCCCCTCGTCTTCCTCCTGCACTAATGTACCGGACAGATCTGGTTCAAGAGTTATAACACGGCAATAGATACTCGCTGCGATGCTTAAATCTGCCGTATCCCTCTGATCAAAAAGGTTAAACATTAATTTTTCTGGGTTAGCTGGTTTGTTTTTGAGGGGCGACCACACTGACCTGCAGCAGGCTCTCTGCACCTTGCCTGAACTCCTCACAGGCCACAGCGGCGTAAAACGCCTTGCGATTGTTCTTCCTCAGCCACAACTGGTTCCTCTCCATGCCAGAGTTCATCTCCTCCAGGGCCTCGGATCTCGGGCCCTGAAGACGTCACAAACAAACAGCCGTGTGTGAGTGTTTGTGCGAGTGTGTTTGAGAGTTAAAGACATCCCACATGCACCTTTTTCATATTCAGAGGACGCAAATGAACCCAGACTTTTGTCTCAGGTGTCCAGACAGTTGGCATTTCCCTCATCCCTGCTTGATATTCACCTAAATATCCACTGCATGTGAGGTCTGCACTCTGCACGATTTCAATTTGCCTGAAATATTGATTTAAGGTTGATATTTAAATAAAGACCTGGGGAGGACGAAATGCCCTGCCTTGCTTATTGCCATGACTTGCAAATTACAATACAACCTTACCACAAAGACTTCACAGGTGAGACAGAGTCCGTAGTTCTTAGAGAAGGAGTGAGCCAGGTCGAGGAGAGCCGGTCTGACCCGGGCTCCGCCTGTCAGCGCTAAGATCTGAGGCCTGGGGAGGAAACGACAATGTGTTACGTTTAAAACGTCTCAGGTTTTTATATTTCATACTGTTAAAGGGACAGTTCACCCCAAAATCAAAAACTTTATATGTTTCCTCATATCTATAGAGCTCTTTATACACCTAGATTGTTTTGGTGTGAGTTGCAGAGTTTTGGAGAAGTGGCTGCCTTCTCTTTAATAAAATGGCACTCAGTTTGTTAGCGAACTAAGCTAACTGAACTAGTAAATGTTACAGCTCAGCCGAGAAGGACGCAAAAATGTTGACATCCCGCACTATCGTGAGTGCGAGCCTCTTCCACGAGTGGACGCTCACTTCCTTCTGTGCAGCGGTACAGAAAGAAAATAGTTCCTATGTGAAACTGCTCATTATATTTGAGAGAAAGCAGACGTCTCTACGGACAGTATCTGCAAAACTCAGCAACCAAGACTAAAACAATCTCGATGGGTAAAAAACACTACAGGTAAGAGGAAACATGTATTTTTGATTTTGGGGTGAACTGTCCCTTTAAGGATTTTTTTTTGTAAAACTTGTATTGTTTTGAAATGTCACCTGAAGTTCTTGACGTGGTCCTCGACACCAGACAGAGACAGAGCGTTGCCGACTGCGCTCACGAACGTGACGGCCTGCGTGGACGAACCCCAGTTCACATCTGGAGAGAAGAAGAAAAGAGTCCCGACAGGTGAGTTCAACCGTTCAGGCATCGGGAACGTACCTCCAAACACGTCCACACAGCTCACCTGGCTTCTTGACTGTGACGTAAATGTAGAGGAGGATTTCGATGGCGTACGTGAGGAGAGCGGCCCACCAGTTGATGACGAACATGACGGCACAGCAGAGCACAGCTCCCAGCAGGGACAGCCACATGTTGTAGTATTTATACGCTGGTCTCCAGCCTGGGAAACAACATCGCAGAGGAAAGACCACATTTAGTCACCGCACACTGCTGGACAAGTGATGGGAAACACATTGTAAGGGACAAAATTCCATGAATAGTGAAATTAAATATGGAGTCTTAAAATGTTACTTTGAATTTCAAACAAATTAATAATAAAATTACTGAATGCAACTTAGTTCGTTTTTGGAAATATCTTAAATCAGATGCATTTTGTGCTTGAACCTTGTTTAAATATATCTGTAGTAGCTTTCAATAGCTTCCTTTTTTTATAAGCTACTTTGCATAGAATAGAACAGTATATGTCTTTATTGTCACTATACACATGTTTGTTCACACGTGAAAATGAGTGAAAATGTGAAAGACAATCACAAAATGTCCAGTTGACATCTAACATTTTTGTCTTAACATGTTAAAATTTGGGTTCCCATGTGTAAAAAGTTCAGTTCATATGTAAAACTGTGATTTATTTCTAATCTACATAAGAAATAAAAACGTGTACCATCAATGAACGTAATTCAATTCAAATTTCATGTGTCATATTTTGTTTTCACATGAGGGAATTCACATGTGAAAAAAAGCCAGTTATGTTATGAATGTCATTTACATGTGAAAGTATAAATTTCACATGTGGAAATTTTCCTTCATACATTGCTAAAGAAGATCAATTGTGAAAAAGTCCGCTGCACATTTCAAATGCACTTGTCAAATTGTGATTTTCACAAGTGTACAGCAAATTTCACGTGACAAGGGTAGAGAGAGTGACCTGGAGACTTGGCGTAGGATGCATGGAAGCAGGAGAAGTTGATGAGAGCATAAGATGCGAGGAAGAAGTTGGAGATGATGGGAGCGATGGTGTTGAGGTTACCTAAGGAGGAAAAAACACAAAGCCTCAGGCAAATTGTAATTCAACTTCATTTCAACTGATAATAAGTCATGTTCTGCTAGTAAAGCCAACAGTCACCAGCTGTTTGTTAGTAATATAAGGTTTTAGTTATTGTGCAGATGTTAGGATGATGTGGCCAGGCCATGATAAACAGTTGAACTGACCAACGAGAATGAAGGCCACAGATATAATGAATGTGAGGATGTAGCCACGGATTGGCTCGTTGTTCTTGCCGTATCCCTTGGCAAAGAAGTGCAGGATCTTGTAGATGTTGTCTTTGCACAGAGCCTGAGGTGAGACAGAGCTTAAATTAGAAACAAATAATTTGTCTTTGTTTTCAGGACTTGTGTCTCAGAGCAGTGCATTTATTACTGACCTGGAAGACTTTGGGTGCGCTGACGAGGGAAGCCAGGGCTGATGACAGGGTGGCTGAGAAGGTTCCAGCAATGATGAGGGGACCAAAGCCAGATACCATGGTCATCACCTGAACCAGAGGTGAGCAGAGGAGGACGTTAAAGATGGAGAAAGGGACACTCTTCTTCTGTGTGGATTAAACTTGGTGAGGCTACGTACCTGAACGTTGTTAATCAGGCCATAGTCGCATTTTGTCTCTGCACAGGAGGAGAAGTTATAGCCGAGCTCACAAGCTGCTACTGCTGGACCGGTGCACGGCACTCCAGGAGTAACAGTGTCATTGATGTTCCCGGTGGCATCACGGACGACAGTGGCAGCTGATTCGTTAGAGACAAAAACAGATGCATTGCTGAGGATTCGTTTTGTCTAACAGCCAACCATTAATGTCTTAATATGAAACACACAAATGCAAAACCAGTGAAGTACCCACTGGAGTTGCATCTCATGGATTACTGTACTTACAGACACTCAGGGCGACACCCAGGTAGGTGACACCTGTGATCAGGATGGCCAGCAGGGTACCTTTAGGGATAGCTGCCTGGGGGTCCTGTAAACCAACAACACCTGTGATTAAACAAACCACATTCTAGAAGAAAATAGTTGAAGTAGTGAAGATAAAGATTCAAAAATGTTAATCATTGAATACATTTTAGTAAGACAGCTTCCAAAAATGAGGCCATGACTGAACAAGCATGTAGACAACAGTGGTTTACTTGTTTATCTCATCAGTGATAAAGTGTATGAAATGTTACCCGCAGGTCTCCAGAGATGTTGGCTCCAGCCAGGATCCCGGTCGCAGCAGGGAAGAAGATGGCAAACACTGAAAAGAAGCTCTCCCTGTCTCGAAAATCTGGAGTAAAATTCTCTAAGAATATTTTCGCTGTCAAAAAGAAAGTGGGAGAGGGAAGAGACACAGAGGGGAGAATATTTTTAGTTTTTTAGTTAGAGGAGCAGTCCATTAAAAAACGAAAACTGAAGGGGGAAGTGTGTCGCAACATTGTCCTAAATAACTGAAGTAGATGGGGACTTGTTTTAAAGTGGCTCCATACAGGTTTTCCAGCATAATCCAAGTTTCCCAAATTGTTTTGAAAAGATGCTTTTGACACCAGGCAGCTACAGCGAAGATTTCGGCTACAATTGGTGTAAATAATGTCTTTTCAAATCAATTTGAGATCTCAGGACTTCCGGAGACCTGGATAACTGCAGACACGGGAGCTGTATGGAGCTTTTTCTTTTCTTTTTGGGTCGTTTTATTCGTTTTAAAACAAGTCCCCAGCCTCTGTAGCTGGATAATGCTGCAACGCTTTTTCTCCACAACTGTTTTGTCATGTATAAAACTAGATAATGACTGAATTTTCATTTTTAAGTGAACTGTTCCCTTGAGGATCCTTTTAAATGTCTTACAGTTATAATCGAAGATGCCTGTGGATTTCTTGGCGTCTGTCACGGGAATGAATGTTCCCACAAACACGTTCACTATGGCCGCCAGCAGGATAACGAGCAGAACGATCTGCGCCTGTGGGGACAAAATAATCAAAGTGATTAAAGTTATGACTGGACCACAACAAGGATAGAGATTGGCGAGCGACCAGCGTACTGTTCTTACCTTGGCTTCCCATTCCATCCCAGCAACTGATATGGCCAACAGCAGCACCACCGTGATGCAGCCAATGATTCTGATGTCATTTATTTCACTCACCATGATGGCATCGTTGTCCTGAGTGTAGAAGAAGAGGCACGGGTGACTTATGGAACAAGTATTGACATTTACTGAAAAATTTAATGTCATATATTAAAAATACATTGTAATATATGGACATATATTTGATAGTATGTGCCAAAATGTCTAATTCCAAAAAATCTATTACTTAAAGGTGTAATTTGTAGCTCTGTAACCACAGGAGGCAGCTCATCACCAGCCAGCTGCTGCTCCTGGCTAGCTAACCCGGGCTGTAGCTAGCTACTGTTTGGTAACTAGCGTTTAGAGCTGGAATATTTTAGAAGATATTTATGTTAGTCTGTGAATTGAGGATTTACTTTAACCAAACCAGAGGTGATTGTCAAACCAAGACTGTGTTGGTGGCCTTAATTTAGTTTATATCCAGTTTTAATTGTGTTTTACGACGACCTTAACAAGCAGTTCAGCTTTTTTCAACTGTCTCTACTGAGGAGCTCGGCTGTATCTTTCTGTTTGTCTAGGAGCAAAAGATGTAAGAGTTATTCCTTTCAGACATTTTGTGAGTTTATTTTATTAGTATTAGACTAAAAATCAACAGAGCTTTTGAAAAATAGCAGAGTGCTGGTGGCATATATGTATTATATTGGACTATCGCCTCTTGTGGTGCAAAGTGGTATTGCAGGACGGGCTAGCTGGTTAGCATGCTAACTTCAGCAGACATCTCCGCAACACAGTACGTAGAAGTCTTTGGCATAACGTCAAAAGTTTAGTTTCTTCGCACCCTGTTCACGCTGTTTGTTGATTGATTTTTTAAAGTTTTAAACATATTTTTATGAACTGCTTCTTTTTTAGCATAATTCACTAGATAATATATTTTTGGAAAACAGATGGTAATATTTTTATAATCTATGAAGAAGGTCAACAGGTATATTTGTCAATATTTAGAGAATATATAAATTGATTTATTCAAATGTAGATGTTTTAATACATGTGACAATAACACTACTTTCAAACAGATGTTTGTCAATTCTTCATATAAAATATGAAATATTGTAATGACACTGTATATTTGCATACATGATAAACATCAGGGTTAGATATTTTGGATTGAGACATTTCCACACTTCCTGCTACAGTCACCTGATCATTATGACATCACACACCTTGAGCAGCTCGACCACAGTCTCAGCGAATCCCACCACGTACATGGAAACAGCCACCGCGTTGGCAAAGGCGAAAATCAGACCGATCGACCCGCCAAACTCTGGTCCCAAACTTCGAGATATCAGGTAGTAGGCTCCTCCTGAAAATGACAGAAGGAATGGATGGTGGATGATTAATCACCTCATCATTGATTCATTGATTTGATGTCAGGACAGGTTCAGCAGGCTGGCTGTAAAACAGAGAAAAGGCTTCGAGAGGTGACATTCAGGTGCAGATTTAAGCCGCGTGTCTTTATCTACACGGAGTGTCCTCCGGGTCATTCCATTCTCTCGGTGAAAGATTTTATGTCAGGACGAGTGTGTGTTATCTCCGGCTGCATGCATTCATAAATAATGTTTAAACTGGCTGCAGTGGCTCTTGTTTATGAGGATCTTGTCTTACCTCCTCTGACCACACCGTTGGTGCAGATTGCAGACATGGAGAGGCCGGTGATGGTGGTGACCACACAGCTGAGAACGATAACCACGATTCCCAGACCTGCAACGCACACACACACACACACACACATAACAGCTCAAAATATCTGTTTTTGAATGACATCATACTCAGGCATTATATTTAATAATATAAGCAATCAGTTATGAAGCATTCTGACTGTGAAATGAAACCCTCCTCCTCACAGTCACCTTTAAACACAGACAGAGAGTCAGACTCCCGGAGGAGTCTATGGGCTGTAACTCACAGCCGTCTGCTCTACCTGCAGCTTTTTCTGCTTCTCAAAACCATTTAGTTACGCCGGCTGAACAGAAGCTGCTGCCGATCGATAGGTTCTTAAGCAATGAACACACTCATGAAGCCATTTACACAATTTCCCCTCCTCTCCCTGCCTCACACACACACACACACACACACACACACACACACACACACACACACACACACACACACACACACACACACGTTGCTCATTTGGCTCTCAGAAAAGACCTTCAGCAAGTTTAGATCATTAAAGGGCCTCAGAAAAGGCTCGTTCAGTGGAATCTGCCCCAATTCAATCGCTCCCTGATAATGGCTGGAGGACTCTATAATCCTCTAATTGTCTTGAATCACATTTAGCAGCACTCTCGTCTCTTAAAGCAGACATGCAGGATGTGTCAGGACGGGTCGCCTCAATCAGGTTCAGTTGGTTTGTATCACATACAGAATCTGGAGGGAACTCACCCCAGCCTGCCTGACCGAAGATCCAGGACAGACGGATGAACAACATGACACCCCAGATGTTCAGCATGCATCTCACCTGTGGACCAGAAGAACAAGTTCAATTCTAAAGTCTTCAGCGTGGGTCACGATTTCCATTGTTGTGAAAAGTATTTAGATAGATATTGTGTTAAAAACATTACTTGAAAGTTACTCATACACATAGTACTTGAGCAAAAGTCTCAAACTATCTGATATTAAATGTACTTAGGTACAAAAAAGTACAAGTACAAGCAAAATACAACTCATGTCAACTGCTGATCTAATCTGATATTCAGCATTTTTTCTGATTATGGGATTCAGTGTTTTTTTTTTTAAATCTGATTGCCAATAAAATAACATTAAATTTAAAAAGGAACTACATTGGCTCTGATGCAGCATGTAATCTAAACAGTAACTAGTAACTAAAGCTATAGTATAAATGTATGAGTAAAAAGTACAATATTTAAAAAGTCATACTTGAGTTAAAGGTATTGTGTAAAATTTTGCTTTGGGAAAAGATTATGTATTTATTTATGTATCCATTTATTTTGTTTAAATCTCTTTGGCAATAAGATGAATTAATTATTATTTTAAATGCTGTTCTTTGGCTCTGACGCAATCTGCAAAGTAACTAGTAACTGAAGTTATCAAGTAAAGGAAGTTAGTAAAAAGTACAATATTTGCCTCCAAAGTGTAGCGGAGTGGAAGTATATAGTAGCAGAAAATGGAAATACTCAATTACAGTACAAGTACCTCAAAATGTACTTGGTAACATTTAATCACTGATGATTTCTCATTATGTAAAGTGGGTGATAGAAACACAGTATCTGGGTTCAACAACATATCAGTGCTCATTTTTAAACCTAAGAATAACAATAAGAGTCCCCCCTGGATCCTGGTCTTAAAAGCCCCACTCGGCCCTGCTGTGTTATTGAACCACATGGAGCCTCCTCCTGCCCGGCCACAGCTATGCAGAGTGACCCCGTTTCTATAGAGCACAGGGAGCCCGCCATGACCCAACATAACTCACCAGGACGCCCCTGATCCAGCCGAACTTTACGCCTTCTGCTTTGGGAACGGCGGACTCCAGATCGGGGTCAGAGGGCGCCCCGCTACTCCCCTCGCCATCGTCCTCCACGGTGTCTGGCACAGAGACCCCCCCATTCTGATGGGAAAATGAAGATGTTAATACAAGGGAGAGAAAACATGATTGTGCACTGGGATATATTCATATTTGGTGCAAAGGAGCATCATTAGTAAGACATCGTGGCTTCTGTTGCAAAGTGTTTTCTGTCCTCTGATGTAAAGATGTGTGTTTCACTTTCTCCTGCAGGAGGGAGAGGAGACCGTGGCCGTTTGATTTGGGTGAAGCTTGATAAAGCATCTGCAGAATCATTACACTGCTGTGTGTCTGTCCTTGTAAAGTGAGGAGAAAAATGTTCAAACCTCGTTCTAACTTTCCATTAAGGCGAAAACAGCCTGTTGAAAGACTCTCCCTACACCCCGACATCTGATGTAAGGAGAGCGCTCGGATATGTTTTATAGTCATTTACTGAAAGACAGAGATTTGGGCAAGAGTGAAGATCGCAGCAACAAACTATGAGTCAGCGGTTTTTAGTCTTCCGTGATGAATTTGGGGATTCTTGTGGATCACTGCTTCTCGGTGAAACGTTCCAAGATCTCTCTGTCGAGCTGCTGATGACTGGGTGATAGATGACCTTACACTTTCACACTTCGTCTTGCAATCGCTCTTAAACTGGAACGACACCTAATTTCTTTCATTTCCCGCCGTGGAGGGCTTGTGAAAGATCTGTCCTGTTTTTGTCAGTTCAGAAGCGCTAACCTAGTTCAGCCTATAAAACTCTAATGACCTATGACCCCGTCTCTTTTGCAACACAAGGCAGTATAACGGCCTAGTAAAAAGCACTAAAAACTGTTAACTGTGTCAAGTTTGATGATGGCTGTTGTGCTCCAGAAATAACTTTCGGTGTCCTTTTTAGGCAGAGATTTATGACTGAACTGTGGACGCTGAGAGTTATGATGTTGGAATGATTAAACAACTGTAAAATATCTCATTTCGCTCTCTTTGGAGTCTTGAACCTGAGCGAATGGACTGTGTTGCTCAGGAGCAGAACAAAGACTGCAGTTACAGAGTCGGCGACTTGAATTTGGGACACGGGGAGAAAAACAGGCAAAAAAACCCACTTTGTGCAGAAGGTGAAGTGAAGGACAAACAAGCCTAATGGAGGAAGGAAAGTGTGCAGACTATTCAAGGGAAAGCCGAAACAGACGTAGAGAACATGAGTGAAGTGCACTCACCTTCTGAAACACTTCGTGGAGCTCCTGCAGGGACGGTCGCACGGCCCGGTGTCCACTCACGCTGCCTGCGTTGCGATAGAAGTCGATGTTGGGCACTCGGTCCAACGTGTCGTGGCCGAAGGCGCTGACCACCGAGGGCCGGACCGCCCGGTTGGTCTCCTCGTAGTGAGGAGGCTCATCCAGAGTGGAGTCGTAAGCATTGTTAACATGCTCCCCTCCGTTAGATTTGGATCTCTCCATCAGGAATTCTGGAGGAGAGTCTCAGCTTTTCAAGGATAAAACCCCAGTGTAGTTCTTAAGTCTTCTTTCATCCAACAATAAAGAGCAGAGCATCAACTGGCAGGGTTATCCTTGTTTAGTGACATATAGACTAGGATTGGATTAGCTTTATAGAGATCTCCTCTCTGAGCTCCTTGCATGTAAGCTTGGTTCGTCTCAGACGGCCTACCTTTATACCCGGCGTCCCAGGGTCATACCACGGCTGCCAGCCATTGGCTAACTCTTTGGATCAACCCTTACAAAACTGACAGAGGGGTGTCAGATATGTCCTTGCTCCATCCCAGGGGACACAAAGGCATTGCTTAACGATTAACCAAGTCATAAACGCCGAACGAGAGATAAAGGCGCTCATTGCCTGAGTTCTGGAGAATTGATTACTAATATTATTGTCTGAAGTGCAGGGTAACAGCACATGTTGTTCAGACGCTGCAGTTTATGGGGCTGTGGATAGTATTTCCTCAGACCTGCGGGCCCTTTAGGATGAATCATCGGGAAACATCCACACGGACGCTAATTTAACCAAGAAGGAAAAGTTTCAAGGTTACAGACACTTTATGAGGTGTGCGGCTGTGGTGGAAAAATCTGAAGATAATATCAGTCTCATATCATACATAAGCAGTAGGATATAATTAATAGAAGTGGTGTGATAACGAGGGAAATCCATCCTCTAGTGACGAAGCTATTGGGTAACTAATCTGATAAATGTTATCTCTAATGATTCTGTTTGCCACGAAGTTGGTGGTAGCACACACGAAACAGCCGGCCTCCTGAGTAAAATGAGAGTTAATATGAGACCATGAATTACAGGAACACGCCGGAGGCACTTCTCTAAAGCCACATGACTTCTGAAGTGCCTTTAAAAGGCCTCTTAACAGGTAAACTTCCTTATTACTGATACACCTCTGTGATTTATGCGCGCAGTGAAAGGCAGGCTAATGACTGGAAATCTGACCTTGGCTGGAAAAAAAAACAGCACATGTTTCATGTTCAGATCGAAAGGAAGCAATCAATTGCACAAGCCTTATCAGAGTGGGAACACGGTTGGGAACAAAGATGGTGCAATTTTTGTTCAAGAAGTAAACCGAGTCACGCCGGAGAAAGAAAACTTTCCACATGGGAATGTGTGACAATAAAACTCTGCCCCTCTGCCTCTGCCTCGCTTCTCCGTCTTGTTTGTTTAGGTCTCGTCTCCTGCGACACTGCAGTCGTCTTGGTGCAGTTGGAGATCCTCAGGCCCTGCTCCCTCTCCCACAGTCCGGACTCCAGATTGAGGTGATTCCCTTTTATTATCAGGCCTGCTGAGTAAATTCACAGTATGCAGTGCTCCTCTGAGAACTGCTGAGCCTATAGGGTGTGTTCGCGGCCGCAGGCGCATATGCTCCGATGTGGACAGAACGGGGAGATCTGCACAAAAGTGAATGTCCAAAGGGCTCGGAAGAGGCAGAAAACAACGGTGTGTCGCATTTATTGAACCACTGCAACGTTAAAAGCGTTATTAAGTGTAGATATGAGCAGACAGGATCCCTGATAAGACGTCTTAAAGGGCTGCAATAAATGAAGGGGTGGGTAAAGCCTGCAGCTAATATCAGCTCCGGTCAACACCGGCCTGCTAATGAAATCAGTCAGGAATGAAATGACATATCTCTGGGTGGGAAGTAACAAAGTACGAATATGTTAATGTAGGTTTTCTGACAACTTTTGACTTTTCCTCCCATCAGGTCTGTTACTTTAGTTGTAAGGTATTTGAGGGGAATTAGCGATCATTTCGATTTTGCGTCATTGCACGCTGCCTTCCCAACATCACAAGACTGATTTCAACATTCATCAGTGCACATCACACACAGCAGGTGTAGTGAGGGAGACTGGAATTGGGAGAAAAGGCGTGTTATGGCAAGTCTTTCCTCACTCGAGGGTCTAAGGACAGAGGACGTCGCTCGCTGTATCGACTGTATCGCCCACTGAGGCAACGTGATTGGGATTTTGGGCTCTATAATAAAACTGATTTGATTTGTTTTGTCTCGTATCTGCAGAGACCCTGCAGCCCTCTGCCTGGATTTTCTTACTTTCTCTCTTTGTTGCTGCTCAGGACACTTTACCAACCCAACATGTGTCTATGTGACGTCCTGGGAATGAGACTCAACAATCAGCTGTCTTTGTGATGCATTCAGGAACAGCTGGGACAAATCCTACTGATTCTTACCTTTAACTTTAATAGTCTTGACTTATATTAATATGACGTGAGCTTCAGTTAGCATTCAGGGGGTTACTTTTTACTTTAATACTCTGAACCTGTATTTTATTACTTCTACGTGAGTGAAGTATTTCCATTTCCGTTTATCGTATCTGTCAACAGTCATAAGAAGCAATTTCAGCTTTTACTTGAGTGCCGAGGTTTGCCAGCGCGCTTTGGACTCACACATAAAGATTTAGACAACAGTGTGAAACAAATTAAGATGTCAGAACAACCCAACGCCTGTTTGATCGATACTGAAAAATATAGTTTAGGAAAATAACTGCGGAAGGCGATATCTGAAGTACCATTACTTATTAAACAAATCAGATATGGATTCAAACTGAAATCTTCATGGAATTTATTCTACCCGCTGATCAAATTAGGTTTCAAACAAGAGAAGTTAGCGTAGAAACAAGAGAAGTTTTAATGAGAAGGATGTCTGTGTGGAGGGTTAATGGCTGCTCCGCGCTGTAATCCTGCAGAGCGAGCCCAAAAATAGAAAGAGAAGAACTACCTCATGCAGTAAAACTTTCACATATATCATACAGATGCTCGGGCTCTGCTAACTATCCCACAGTCTGGACTCGAGACCACAGCGGTACTTCTGGACTGTCAGAGCTGTTGGACCGTGGCCCGATCCGTCAGAGGCTCTTCTCTAAAACAGCCTGATAATAGTTCAGTGTTTCACTGCAGTAAATCTAACAGAATTATTCGATTTTCATGATTATTTAGAAAATGTGAAAACTCTCCTGTATATAATTCTCTAAAAATATTTGGCAAAATGTTGAGCCCTCTTTGTTGTGAATCATTTTTAAGATTTCATTGTTAACTTTTAAATCTCTTCCCGTCCGGTCCCACTGGCTTCACTTTACAAATCACGTTAAAAAGCTCATTTCTATAAAATTGTGTTTTAAATTAGAAGGCCTCAGGTTGGTCAAGTAAATTCTCTAGTTTTTCTTGGCTCAGTGTTCGGCTCTAAATGTTGTCTGTCATTGTTCTGGCATTACCGATATTTATGTTTTTAAGCACCTTGTAACCTTGTTTAGAAAGGTGCTATATAAATAGAGATTCTTATTCTTATTATTTGTTTTAATTTGTTCATTTTGAATATTAATGTGTGATATTTCCTCAGTCACAAAGACAAATGGATCTAGTCTCTACTGGAGTCATGAGAGCAGACTGGCTGCACCAGTCGGGCTGCACCATTTCTTCAGACAGGACTGCATGGTGAAGTCGAGGTTTATAGGGAGCCAATCTAAATGCTGATGGTGTCCAGATTCCAGAGCAATCACGTTGTGAATTCAGTGTTTGCTTTAAAATGATACGCAAAAACTTTTCTACTGCCAGTTTAAAGAAATTCAACGCAAACAACCAACCAAAGGATATCTGAGCACTGGGCACATTACTCCATAGTCAAGAGCAGTTTTGAATCAATTAATGGTAAATTATTAAACATAATAACTTTATAATTATTAATAACTGTTATAAAACATCCATTTATGTCATGGTTGGTAATCATTGACCGATCGACCTACAGAGAGATGGTCAGTGTGTTTAAGTGCAAAAAGCTCCACGGCCTCGGCTCAGGCCTGGAAGAGAGGAACTCCGTCTGTGTCACCTTGGTCTCTAGTTACAGCAGCAGCAGCAGAATCCTTCACTGTATCTGCTGGGAAACTGTTTTTATGTAGTGTGAATCTAAAAAAGTACATAAAGGATAAAAATAGCCTTTATTGCTGCGACCAGCAGCTCCGTCGGCCGCTCCGCTCATATTTTACCATCCGATGGAGGCTATAGATTTTGTCCTAGGAGGCTGAAATCTGCTGTGGAGGTCAAGTGTGTGTGAAGGCGTGTGTTTATGTTCACACTATGGATAATAGCGGGGGCGTGGCATTCGGAGGGGCCTACGCAAAAAGGCCCATTACTTCCAAACGTTGGTCACGAGCTGCAGATCAGCTGATTCCGAACTGTGTTTGTGCCATGTGAGGTTGTGTGTGAGTGAATACATGAATGCCTGCACATGCGTGGTCGCAGCTGTTGTGCACAAACTCTTGTTTCGGTAAAAGACAAGAACATGTTGACTCGTGTTCACGACTTCGCTGACTTGATTGCCTCAAGCTAATTCTGGAAGACTGCTGCGCTAAAAGTACCATTAGATGTATATTACAGCACTTTTAGAGCTGTTGGGATTGCTTCGGTAATAGAAAGGCTATTGTATCTACTGGTCTTATCACAATAAATCAAGGACGCAGCATGTGAGGTCCGAAGACCAATAGCAATAAAACTGATGATTGATAATCAGTAAAAGCTAAGGTTCACTATTCAGCTGACTCATTGGTCTTATATGTAACAAAAATTCTGTAAGCACTCGGGTCGTCTTTTCTGTGAATGCAGCAGCCGAAGCAGAATGACATTAATGTCCCTAAAGGAAGGAAATTACAAAAGAGTATATTTCAAATCATTTGGATTATTCCGGATGTGTACTTGCTGCTGCGTGCAGAAAAATGTTAGGGGTCACTTGAAAGTGTAACTGCAACAGAGGGCCCTGTTTGAAATGTGTCGGTTATTGATTATTCTGCCAATTATTTTCAGGATTAATAGATTTCTTCTTCAACAAAGAGTCCAAAACCCAAAGACTCTTCATTTACTGCCATAGATGACCAAGAAAAGCAGCAAATCTTTACATTTAAGAAGCTAGAACCGACTCAGATTTTACATTTTCACTTGATAAATGATCAAATGATTCCAAACAGCTGGCAAATGAATTACTTTTGACTAATCGATAAATCGATTAATTGTTGCAGCTCTGAAAATGTTTCCTCATAATTTTTAGTCTTAGATGCCAAGATGAGGTCAGTTGTCTCTGCTTTCGGTCCGATCAAAGAAGGGAAGGTAATTTATCTTAAATACATTTCAGACGACATAAGACGCTGAGATATGACACATTTATTAAAATGTGATAGATGTATAATCTCTGTTCCTGGTCGAGTCAGCTCCTCCTCTGAGGTCACTGGGCCTGTTGGCTGAGGAGGAAACGGGCAGTCTGGGTTTTTTTCCACTAAAAACATATTTGAGATAAGGATGTCACACAGGTGACAGAGATAATGGCGCAATAATGACTGCATTCCTGAGGAGTGATGCGCGGCGAGGGGAGGCGTGCACGGCAGCGTGGCCTCTGGGAGCGTCCACTGGCCACAGGAGGAACGGCGGGTGGGCTCAGCGGATCAGGACCTGCCTTATCACCACAGGACTGTCAGCGGATGTCTGTATGTGTCCCTTCTGCTGCTACAGTAGCTCCTTTCTCTCTCTCTCTAGACGACACGTGCAATAAAGCACATCAGGAGGCCGTATGAGAATCTACTAGTGTTGCTTTAATGCAGTGGTTCCTAAGGAACGCCTTATTCTATCAAGTAACAGGACAACACCTGACGAAGTGACGTATTCTGTGGATGTCTCATTTTATATTCCATGTTTAAGACTAACCCCACAGAACAACTGATGACCTGCACAGTGAACACACACTGTGAACACTGTTACTGCAGGAGGTTTGTGTGAAGATTATAATCATTCATACTTAACCGCCAAATTTAGTGTTTTTGGTACCACATCTTAGTAACCATCATTAATAAATGTCAAATTTATCTTTAACAAACAACGAAATGCTTTATAAACCATTTATTAAGCAATTGTTTATTGTGAAGTTGCAACTGATGTTTATAATATTTTATAAAGGGTTCATAAATGTTTATAAAGCATTTCGTTGTTGTTGTTTTTACATTAACCTAACAATTAACTAGAGTTTGATTAACTATAAATTAATCATTTATTAATGATGGTTATTATAGAGCGTCTCCTCAGTACTTGGCTACTCTTCTATTACTTCTTTACTTGTTTTAACTGCGCACTTTTTCAAGTTTAATCTTAAATAATAAATCGATTTCATTTTGCTGAAATAAACAGGATGCTGAGATAAAGGCCTACTGTACGTATTTTTAAAAGGTTTTCATACAACCTTTAAAATCGCAGCCCCTCTGAAACTCTGGTGACCCTTCAGGCCACTTCGACAAGTCTGTCGTCCACATGACTCCTGCATTTTACGAACCCTCACACGGAGACTTCTGAAAATGCTGCCGGCCCCGTTTTAGTTTAAAACAATCTGGGGTTGCGTTTCAATGTGAAGGAGCAGAAACAGTAAAAGCTCCAAGAGTCATGTCCATCCCTGATTGGCCATGCCCATATCATGTGATCCTTTTCCACAAGAAAATTCAACATGGATTACAGGTGTTGCTGACCTTGTTGTCTATGCTAATATTCAACATTTTATCATGCTGCTGCTTCCTACAAGCGCAGGAGGCAAGCCGCTATTCCAGCTCACTGCGACAGTTCCCCTGAGGCCAGGAGGACCATGCTGGTGATGCTGGTGGGGGTCGGGACCCTCAGTTTGGGAACCGCTGCTACAATGCAGCCTCTCAGTCCCGATCGTTCTGCGCTGCAGCAAACGTCAGGCAACGACCGGCAGAGAACACAGACACAAAACAGCTCGAATCTGAGCCTCCGCAATCCTTTAACCAACAACCGTCACCTAAAGTACCAAGACTGTCTGATCTCAACAAGATTATTCTTTACCCAACGTGCACTGCAGTTTTTTTCTTTTAAAAAAGAGCAGAGATTGGACCGACCATATTTAAAGTGAAGAAATTCTATTTATTTCACATCATTGAATCAAATCTATATCAATGAGAAAACTCTACCACCAGCTGAGCAAGCAACAGGTCAGGAGATGCGTTATCGGTCTTCATGATGTGCCACACGCGCCCACACGCTCACGCACACACATGCACACACACACACACACACACAGGTGCTCTAATGTTTCTAGATGAAGGCACATAAACCCATTGAAGGTCACAGTAAGGCAGATTCACAGCACTAAGGAGAAACCGTAGACCGTAGAAATTAGCAAAGGAACACTCAGGACTTCGACCAGTCTGCCGTACGAACAAATCTCTGTTTCCGACTGTCCTGTCCTCCTCCGTCGGCAGGAAGAGAGCAGGTGAGAGAGGGTGAGGATGGCTGAGGAAAAAGACGTTCAGGTGCAGTGCTGACAGACGTCCCACCCCTGTTTTCCATGTGACCTTTTCCTCTGCAGGCAGGTAGTGAGAGTTTTTCCTCGTCGTTAGAAAACTAGCAGCGCTGAGAGAGGGACAGTCCTCCCCAGTTTGTAATCCACATTTCCCTTCAAAGTTCTTTGGCTTGCTTGCATCAGCCAACCTTTAGACGGAACGCTTGACGGACGGAACAATTGACAGTCCATAAATCAACATTATCATACGTCTCTGCAGACATACTGTCGAAAGTAAACAGTTGGGTTTTTTTTTCTTTCACTCGGACATGTAACTGTGGCAGCACACAGCACGCCATCGCTCACAGGCAGCAGCAGCACAAACTCAGAGAGCTGTTTTTGCATCATTTAGAAACAGTAACACCATAATGTAAATCACAGTTTGTTCAAATGCCTTTCACGCCACGGAAAGGACCGATCTGTACACACAGCAGCAGCGGCGGCGGCAGCAGCAGCAGCGGCGGCGTTCCTTTGGATCACCAACAGACTGGGTTTGATTTGTCCACAAAGCACAAGTTACACGTAATACCCTGTTTCCAACCACACACATTCTTGTGCCGAACAGCTCTGCTGTGCAGAGGCGTGACCGCTCGGTTTCCACGTAAGGAATCTTGTCCCTGAGTCTTCAAACTACGTCTGAATAATCCCACCGCACCCTGAATCCCCACCCGCTCCCACGAGCATCCGCCTCTAACCACCTCTACAGACATTCAACTTGTAGGTGTGGGTTAAAGGGAGCTTCAGCCGCTTTCCTTGTGAATCGATGAGCTGAGATGCACACAACGGATATGACACAGCGTCTGCCTCACACTCGCTCGGACGCACACAACAACAGACAAGTGGTCACACACGGTAGAGAGACTCTACACTGGCTACACACACGTTGAACAACATACACAGCTTCAGTCTCTTGGCTCGGTCCGTCACAGAGAGATGTCTTAATGGTGCGTCAGTGTCAGGTGCGATGGTTGTGCGGGGCTTGTGTGTGTTTGCGTGTGTGTGTGTACATATCTATAGGCAGTTCTAGTTCGCGAGGACATCTATGGATGTGTGTGTCCCTGTGTTAAGTGAGGGCGTACTCGAACGTCCCTTTCTCCAGCCCCTCGATGCCGTCGGCCCAGTTGGAGGAAGGCATGCTGCTGTAGGGGTCCAGCAGGATCCGGAAACACCTTACTATGAGCAGCCCGAGGAAGACCAGCAGCATCCCCACGAAGGCAAACGCCGTCTTCTGCTCCAGAGTCAGAGAGTGCGCCATCATGTCGTTTCCGCTCATGGCAGCAAGGGAGTGGTTGTAGTGGACGCTACACATGGTAAACCGACATCGAGGTGCCTCATCTCTCCTCCGACAGGGTCAGGCGTTCGGAAGCCTGCATGTTACCTGGACAGAGATCACATGACGGCTTCAGGTTAGCGCTGTGTGGAGACAATTCACCGAATCAACACGTTATCACGTTTAACGCACACACACACTGCGCAGGCTGCGAGGAGCCACGGTGCAGATATGAGGAGCTGTTTGAGTGTTTTGAAAGGCGCTGACCATGAAACAGAAGGGTTACAGGTTTCTATAAATAGCCCCTTTTTGAATGTGCTATCAAACAGATGTCCGGAGACTTCGATCTCTCTCTCCCTCACTCTGCCCCTCTGGGAATTTTGCAGAAAATTTTCAAAAGGCAAACAGAGGAGCGAGGGAGACTGCAGGAGAGACGGGTTCAAGGGATCCGAGCCGGAGCCACGGCTACATTCCTTCAAGTCGAGTTGGAATTACAGTTTGTCGCAGTGCATAGCCGGCTGTTAAACACAGGCAAAGCGCCGGTGTGTCTATGCGAGCGCCTCATCTCGTGAGGATGTGCGCTATGCATGTTTGCTGTAGAGGAAAGGGCTCTCTACCTGTTGCGTGCCAGACACTGTAATTCCATTAGAGAGGAAAGCGGCGGCGATTGACCGAAACATGATCCCAGAGCCGGTGTGGTCACACGAGTGCATGCCTGCTCCTGTCACTCTTTCCCTCCCGAATCTTTTTTAACATGAACACGAGCAGCAGGTGGCTCGTGTGAGAGGAAGGGAGGGGAGGGAGGGAGGGAGGGAGGGTACATACAGACGGGGACAGGGGGAATGAACAGACAGAATTGGGGAAGACAGACGAGGGGCGAAGGAAGTGGAATGCTGAGGAGGACACTGCACAAGTATGCACGGTGTGGGAGACAGCGAGGGAGGGTGAGGTGGGGTGAGAGGGAGAGACTGCATTGACAGAGCGGGGATGTCTCAGGGAGAAAAAGCAGGCGTCTCACCGTCATTATCGTTCCATCCTCACAGACCTGTTGCTGCCGTTTCTTGCGAGCAACTCCTCTTCCTCGGAGTCCTCAGACACGTACCCATTAATCCGTCCATCGCTGGCGTTCCGGATGCGCTACGCTAGCCTCTCATCTAAACACAGAGCGAGAGACAGAGAGAGAGAAACGGGGGGGAGGCAGAGGGGGAGAGGCAGGATCAAGCTATGATATGTGTCTCTTCTCAGAGATACGGCTCCTCTCCTCGTGCCCCCTTACTTGCTGCCTCCTACTCATTATCATTCTGTTTCTCTATCTCTCCCTCCAGAAGCACGCACGCTTGCTCCTGCTGCATGGCAACCACTTGTTAGTCTCACTCAGCTGCTCTGCTGCCTCACTCATTCACAACATTCCCCCCCCCCTCCTCCTCCTCCTCCTCCTCCTCGGCAACACCGGGACGGATGCAGCAGCATAAACAAGCAAATCCGCCTCATCTTTTTCCTCCTCTCCTCATCCTCTCCCCTCCGCGGCTTACTTGGCTTTTCTAAAAATGACTCCACCAAAATGTGACAGGAATACCGCGGCTTAGCCGGGAGGGGGAACGCCGCCTCTCACCGCTCCCGGCCAGTAAATGCTGCTGCAAAGGTATTTTTGGTACAGCGCAGCATCATCCTCCGAGCCCGGCTTGATGATGCGTTTTTAATTGGTGCAGTTCGCCGTGGTCAAATTGAATTAGACCCTCTGCTTAGAGGCTTTTTACGAATGCAAGCCTCCTCCCTGGACACGGGGAAGGAGAAGACACTGGTGCTTAAACAGATTCCACTGTAGAGCATGAAAAGCATCACTGTGAGGGAAAGAAGCAGGCAGCAGGTCATGAGCTTGCCCACTGTAACAGAATGCAGCACTGAGGCTTCTGGCCATCTGTTTTGTTGTTATGCAGCGCAAAAACTCATACCAGCAATGTAGTTTCTGTCACAGTGGTGCAGTGACTCGGATCGAAGGGTAAGCCACGCCACGAGGGAGATGGTCACCGTTGCTTAAAAGTGGTAAAGATAGCTTCAGTTTTCTTTTTCAGTTGTAAGCAGCAGACAGATCCCCAGAGGAGGACTCCCTCCCTCACACATCCACTTTTACTTCACACTTTCATGCCTCTGCAGTGTCTTTTAAACTGTCCTTCTTCCTTGGATCAGCACGTACCTGGCCCTGCTGTGTTGTCAACGCCGGGCTGTAACTGAGTAGAAACAGGTAGCGTGGCACCGCTGTGATTTGTCACCAGAGTCGGCCACTCATAAGCACCTTTTTTATTTCAAGGGCAGTACTTGCAAATTAGATGAGGAGATGTCACACTGTACAGACAATGCAATCTTTAGACGCCGCCTCATTGCACTCGTGTCAATTTAAAAGACAAGGTCGAAATGGAGAAGTATTGGGTCACGGCGCGATACTGTGCGATCATCAGCGATGAGGCCGAGCTGCAGACGCTGTGAGCTGTCAGTGTTATTAAACCATCATGGTGAGTTCGCTGTCAGATCAGAAGATCATTCATGTGAACATGAACAGAACAGCTTACATGAGGACGTCTGCTGATATAGCATTTATCATCAGAGGTGGGAAGAAGCAAAGTACAAATACTTCAGTAGATTTTTCAGGTATCTGTACTTTACTTGAGTATTTTGACTGTTCCTCCCTACATCTGAACACCTTCCTAACACCACAACACTGATTTCAACATCCATCAGTGCACATCACACACAGCAGACGTAGTGAGGGAGACTGGAATGGGTAGAAAAGGTGTGATATGGCAAGTCTTTCCTCACTCGAGGGTCTAAGGACAGAGGATGTCGCTCGCTGTATTGATTGTTTCGCCCACTGAGGCAACGTGATTGGGATTTTGGGCTCTATAATAAAACTGATCTGATTTGTTAGTGTCTCATATCTGCAGAGACCCTGCAGCCCTCTGCCTGGATTTTCTTACTTTCTCACTTTGTTGCTGCTCAGGACACTTTACCAACCCAACATGTGTCTATGTGACGTCCTGGGAATGAGACTCAACAATCAACTATCTTTGTGGTGCGTTCAGGAACAGCTGGGACAAATCCTACTGATTCTACCTTTAACTTTAATAGTCTTGACTTATATTACTATGATGTGAGCTTCAGTTAGCATTCAGGGGGAAACTTTTTACTTTAATACTCTGAACCTGTATTTTATTACTTCTACGTGAGTGAAGTATTTCCATTTCCAAGTATTGCCATTTCCGTTTATCGTATCTGTCAACAGTCTTAACAAGCAATTTCAGCTTTTACTTGAGTGCCGAGGTTTGCCAGCGCGCTTTGGACTCCTTTGTGTCTGGAAGAAGAACTGCTGAGACAATCGAAACCTGTTGCATAAAGCACATTCGAATGCTGCCCAGTGTTCATAGGACATACGGAGAAAGATTGCTAGATTTTTATCTCAGCAACAAAACTGATATTGAGAACTATAAAACCATGATTCCGTGAACCGCTCTCACGGTATCCCCCTATAATGTTAATGAACTCTACACCAAGCCCTTCTGTGATAGTACAGTCTGTACAAGACGGCACAAAGGCAGACGCAGTGAAATTACACAGATTTCAGAGACTTTATTCAGCCTCCTCATTAGCCTGATTGCCGCAATTACTAATTCTCCTGAGGCTCACAGCTTAATTAAATTTACATGGTCTGTAAGTTAGACAAAACGGTGATGTGACTTTGAGGGTAAATATAATAATCTAAAATAGTATTGTCACACCTAGGAGTGCAATTTCTGCATTGACAGTTGATTATCGATTAATCATTAATAATATCTGAAATATGTTGGATGTTTTTAATAAGGAAACCACTGACATGATCTATTTTTAATGCAAAAAGCATAGAAATACAGAGTTACTTGAATTATAAACTAAATAACCCAAAATAATGACTTCATTCTAATTGGCCAACAAATTCCAGCCCTAAATGGCTAAAATATAATTATATCAGTTTTTATAGAACATCTTTTCTAGTATTTTAATTACACACATTTTCCCACACTGGCATTTTGAGTTTTATGTTTATATATTTGATAAGCGAGTATTTGTCATTTGTAACAAGATACTGCAGTATACGTCCTACATACTGCAGGCGACTGTACACATCACAGTGTGCTATAAAAATAGAAATACTGCTGCAACTGCTAATGAGACTATTCAAAAATGAACAGAAACATTTTGGCATCTCTCTACAGGAAATGTCTTCAATAACCTAGCGATAGCCACATTAGATGTTGGTACCGGGTTTATATTGTGCTATTCTGTGCTATTCACACCATAAATAACACACCTACTTTTCCTGTAGAGTCGTAACACAAGACAAATGTGACTTTATTCATTTATATAGTCAGTAATGGCGACATTCACTGACATGGTGAGGTTTAAGGGGAACAGATTTTATTCTACAGCCATTGTGTTGTGCAAACATTTACTTCATAATGCAAAGTTAAAGCTAAACAAAAGCTTGTCAATCATGAGTTTCCAATTTGACTATACCGTTGGTTGAAAAAGGGTGAGGTAACTTCTCTGACTGTGTCTTTGTTCGGTGTGTTGTAAAGACGACTTCATGTTCCTTCAGGTAAATCATACTTTAGTCGAGAGTGTTTGGAAGAGGAGGATCTTTTAGTAACTACTTTGAAAAATCATATCCAACGACCTAATCTGGTTCTACCAAAAAAAAAAACTATATTATAAATCTGACTTTAAACTTTTGTCACCGACGTTATGAAGCTATATTTAAGCTGTCTTGATATGAATTGTGCAACACTAATCAGCTGGACGCATGCTATCCATCAAAGGAAGTCTGCTGTCATTTTTATTGACCTATTCTTTTATTGACAGAGTAAAACATGTTCTGTACATAAAGTTAAGGATTAACTTCACAGCTATGCTACAGGTCAACCTTATCCACGTTGTAATTGGAACTTGGTGCAATCAGTCCCTCATCACACCTGACTTATCAGTGGTGTCTATTCCTGGATCGAGTGAAAATGTATGGATGTACCTCCAGGTGTACGGTCGCACCACTTGTTGAACTTGTGGCTTTAACGTGCAACCCGAAATATCAGTATATGAATAAGACACTTCCACATAGCATGGCAAACATCCGGGCCGGAGTAGAAGATGAACTAAAGATTCTGATGCAATTAAAATCGCTATTTGGACTCTGCAGATCATAGTGTGACAGGCTGGGTGTGTAAATGATACTGTTGTGCAGCACAGAACTACAGTTTAAACACCATTCTCAAAAGGTACAAAAACTTTTTGGCCTTAAAGGATAAATTCACTCCAATACATCAGGTCTTTATCTTCTCACAGCTCATGCAGACAGGATGTGCATTAGCGCTTTTAGCTCAGCAGCTCCAGTGAAGATTTCGTCTCAAAAAAGGGTGTAAATAACACCTTTTGAAATAGATTAGACATCAGGGCTTGCAGAGACTTGGATTACGCTGGACGAGATGTATGGAGCCAACAAGTCCCCACCGACTTCGCTTGTTTAGGAGAATCTGCAAGCAGGCCGTGAAGCTCCACAAATGTTTTTTGGACTGCTAAACTTCACCCAAACTTCCATCGGCATGACTAAAGTTTCATTTTTGTTCCTCTTCCTTTAAGGTCAAAAAGTTCTTGTCCTCATGTGTCAAAAAAACTTGAATGAATTGGGAGCTGGGCAAAGTTTTTTTGTCCGACAGGAATTCAATCAGCTTGATGTGATACTGAGAGGTGTTTTGTTTTGTTCTGGCTGCCGGCTGAGCACATTCTCTACAAATGTTAAAGCATATTGTATAAAGAAAATGAAATTATTCTTCCAGCAGAGCAAAAGTGCATCAATCAATAGTTTCAGGGATGATGAATTGGCTTGGCTCATTCTGCACTCTATCATTAGCATAACAACATTTGCAGAGTATTCAGGGACTGACTGGTTCTAGCAGACACTTCAAATGCTCTGGCTTTGTCTTATGCATCAATCAGACTGCTTTAGTGGGCTGCACATGTCTGGATTCTGGTTTCTAGGTCTGGTTCTGTTCAGAAGCACGCATATGCATCCATCAGAGGGGTCACTCCCTGCGCACAGGAACAAGGCTGCTCACTTGCTAAACCCTGGAAGTGTCGACTCACCTCAGATCAAGCATGCGGACTTTCTTTTAAAGTGGTCCCATTATGTATTTGCGCTTATTCCTCGACTGTAATCTTCTCGATTCACCCAAGCTGCCTAGCAACATCTCCCAAATCTCGCGGTGGAGAAAGTGATCCCTGTGCTGCACACTCCAGGACGGTAGGTGGACTAAAAGTAGGTGCCGCGATCCGCCAAAAAAAGGCAAAGAAGAAGAAGAAGCCTCCCCACTGCACATTTTGAACTGCGTAGAAACAGGGGCATCTTGCGTTGTGTTGGGCAAACAGAATCAACATGGCAGATGTTGTGAGCCTCGACGAGGAGCCAAAGCAGGAGGAATCTACTGCATCCGTCAAGTCCGAGCCCGAGGACACACCTGAGGAGACACCTAACGGCGTGAAAACGTGAGTAAAGATGATGCATTGTTCTGTCCGTCCCGTCCGTGCAGCCGTTAGCTAGCTTAGCTAAGATGGAGTCCTGTGATGCTAGCTATTGTTAGCCAAGAAGCCTCTGTCACCTGTTAACAAACACTGTGGCTGCTAATCACCTCTGATATTAACTACATGAGTAGCTATCTTGACGTTAAAGTATGCTGTGTAACTTCTAGCTGGAGTCTCACAATGGTGCTTTAGCTAATCATCGTGTAACGGCTCAGGCGCTAATCTCGATTGTATTAACGCTAAATGCCGAAATGAAACTCATGTGGAATAATAGAGTTGAACCTCTCTTAACACCTTAACTAAATGGATAATCAATCAGGCTTTACTTGATCCCAGATAACATCATCAGCTAGCATTAGCATCCCTGTTATTCTCATTCAGATTTGACGTTACGTTGCGCTGAGTTAAGCTAACGTTACCAGTTAGCCGCGATGCTACACCGTAAAGTAGTCTTTATAAATAAACGACAATGGTTACCTTAATTAATTTAGCAAATTATTACATTTTTCTCCAGTTCATCAGTCATAGATACAATTATTTATTACGAGTCATAAATCCCCATCAATTATTTGTCTTCTTTTGTATCTTTGATGTAATTAGCGGAGCTAGCGTGTTTTGTAAAGGGGCACTATGTAGTTTTGGGGAAGAAATTAAAAATAAGAATTAATGGAGTAATTATTTTATTTTTTTTCTGTTCTCAGAGGAAAATAAGGTTCCCAGAACACTGTTTGAAGCTAGTAGGGTGGCAGGGTCCGCCATACAAAAACATGTATGACATTGTGTTGTCCTTTAAGGTCAGTTTGTTTATTCAGTCATAAAAACAAAGAGGGTTTGTTTATTTAACTTGTTTAGTCAATGAAGATCTTTCTCTTCTGATATCAAATTTCTTCCCCAAAACTACATAGTGCACCTTTACCTTCAGAGTCGAATGTTGTGAAAGGAAGCGAGTGTCCACCTGTATGTTGAATGTTATGTACCCTGATACTACACCTAATTGTTGGGAAAAGGTCAGCTGTTCATGAATTAATCTGCCTTTACACTCACAGGAAGCTAAAGGTGTCCCAGCGTTACAGAGTTGTCAAAGAAATGTAGTAGTTTAGATTTCGTCGGGCTCTGTGCTCAGCTGATGCTGCAGTTTTGAGGATGATGTTGAGGGTGTAACTTTCTGATATTGATATATTGGCCAGTATACACAGATGTTTTGCAGCAATCCCTCAAATGTGGCTTTCAAACACTAGTGACAAATGGACAGTGGATATTTCTGTAAAAGTTTTCATATTCGGCTGTATTGGACAACATAGCCACGACTGATATATTTGTGAGGGCCGATAATATCCAACCAATATCTCAGTCGGTCGGGCTCTCCAAAAACCTTTTTGACAATTTTATCCTCAAGGTAAGTAGTATCATCAGTCTAGTGTCGACACCCCATTTACACCTGGTTTTAAAGTGGGGTCTTTACCTGGACAATACGTATTCCATTTACATCTGATATTTTAAATATGTTCTTATTATCCTCATTAAGCAAAACCTGCTCATGAGTAATCTGAGGAGGCAAATCAGTCTCAGACTCCTTTTTAAAAAAAATCAGTTTTGTAAGTTGTTGAGTGGGGAGAAACTTTATAAAGTCAGTGAATCACTGTCCCCTTTTCTAAATTCTGCAAATGCAGTTTCTTTCTTTCAGCCATGCTGCTTGCTTGCTCTATGTTGTGTACGGATACTAACACGTTGTATGAAATGCATTTACACCTACCTGACATTCTATCGAAGGCCACTGGACTTGTGTCAGTTTCTTGAAGAGGTTTCACCTCTCATCCAAGAGGCTTCTTCAGTTCTGAGATCGAAACATAATGCAGGTTAGATGACCTTAAGAGTTGGTCAGGCAGATCTGATCGAATCCTGATCACTACATATTTACACGTTTTTTTTTTTTTTTATCTGGACAACGTGTCCAGATACAGATCACATTTTAACACCAGGTGTATATGAGGTGCTGTTGAGATGTCCCACTCATCCTGTGTGGGAGAAAGTGTTGCTTACAGGTGAAGAAAATGCTAAGCACACAATGGGTACCTGCTATGTCTCACACAGTTATTGACAGCTCTGTTGGATTTGTTATCTGACTTGCAGCTTTGTGCATTTTGTAGGGATGCTGAAGAAACTAAGCCCCCCAAAGAAAAGCATGATGGTAAAGAGAAGTCTTCTGGGAGCCGACGAGGAAACCGTTACCATCCCTACAAAGACAAACACAGTGGAGAAAAGAAGGGTGCTCATAGGAACCGGGTGTTCATCAGCAATATCCCCTATGATATGAAGTGGCAGGCAATTAAAGATCTAATGCGAGAGAAAGGTAATGTCCCCAGTGATGGGGATGGTGTCATCCCTTCTCTCTAGCTCCTCAGCTCATTAGAACTTCTTGACCCTTTTTCTTTTGTTAGCAGATGGAGCATCCTGCTTCTAGCAGTAGTCATTTAGTTTGTAGCTTTCTCTGGACAGTAGGGAACCAACACAGTGTGATATTAGGTCATTGGAGTTTTAATAAATTATTTTTTGGATGGACACCAATTTAGTTTGGGCTGATATGTCTGTGAGAAAAGGAAGATGAACCTAGTTACATTGTCACTTGTTTTATGGCATTGTCAGCTCCAAAATGTAACCTCAAACCATCAGTAGAATTGATTGTTGAATGATTTTGTTGCATCTGTTGAAAGGTGAATCTTGATAACATGAATGAAATATTGTAATGTTTTCACTCTCTGAATTACGGGGCTTTTAAGAAGCCTTTTGAAAGGTCAACGGACAGTTTAACACTTTCAACTGCTATGAATGGAATCTGTTGACAAACTGATCATGTTGAAGTCTTTTGAATTTCCCAGGTTTAACGTAGCTGTGTTTCTCTCTGGCCTTGGCCTTTGGGTGTCTCAGTCACTGCCCAGAAAGGCATGGTGTTGTCTGGTGGGATGTTGGTCTGGGCTGACTGTTGATCATTAATGGGACATTTCCATCAGTAGCGGCATTGCCAAGGCCACCGGCGACTTGAAGACTTGGTGACTTAAATTCCTTTGTTCTTTGGTATTTTTCCTTTGTATGTCTCATGTAGTTGGTGAGGTTACATACGTGGAGCTCTTTAAGGATGCAGAAGGAAAGTCAAGGGTAAGTGATGTGGCCAACTTGCTGCACGAGGTTTTAAATGCCCTCAGCAGGCTCTTATTAATCCAGTGCTCTTATAGGTTCTGATCCTTTGGGTCGTACCAAGTTACTGAACTGGAGATACTGCAGGTTGTGTTTAGAGCCTGATAGATGGCTAATGATTGATATTCATTTGAAAGGGAGATGTCCTGTTGATTTTTGGAAAAGTAGCCTAATGAACTCTTCTAAGAGGACACTTTTGCTTTTGTTGTTGTTATTTCAATTGGTGTTAAAGTCTGTTTGTTTGGCCATTTTCCAAAGGGAAATGTGGGTTGTGTGATTTGTCTCATTGATTGACCCTCATGGCTCAAAATCATATTTTGAAATTCTGTTATGACACAGCTCTCTCTTCAAAGGAACAAAACAGTCTTCAAAGATCCTGTAATGTTTTTTTTTTATTGGTATGTTTTTATTCAAACGGCATAAATGCAGATTATAGATGCAAAGGTGGACCACACATTTTTTTCTTTATTGCAGTCCTAAAACTGGTTCATCCCAAAAATGTAAAATTTTATATGCATTATTTTTTGTAAATCTTGCCCCTTGGTATTTGTGTCCAGTTCAAAACAATACAATGTGTCAGTTAAATTACAATGTGCAGGTATCTTTTAGTGTCACCTGTCTAACAAAACCTGTTTTTAACTAAATGTACACCATTACTGTTTACTTGTTTTCAAACAGTTCACTGTAAATGTCGCTTCAGATAATGGTAAATAATATGTTCTCATTAGTGTGTGAATCTTGTTTGCCGTAGACTTAAACACAACCAGCAACCTGCTGGCTCCAGCCAGTGGGCCAGATATGGCCAACATGCACTATAGAAAATACTACCAGCATGTTGATGAGTTAGAGTTATAATGTTCTCGTGATTTGTTTGGATTCTAACTGTATTTTGTTCACTCCCTCAACTTTGGATGTGTGCGCTACCTGAACTCCCATGATGCCCCCTGTTCAGGGCTGTGGGTAAGAAACGAACTCACTTTCTCAAGCATAGATTCTTTTTTTGTTGTTGTTGTTATCTTGCACTTGCGTGGACTCTTCTGATTCTGACTCATCTCTCCCTGATTCAACAGTGTGGTGGAGTTCAAAGATGAGGAGTTTGTGAAGAAGGCGATAGAAACTATGAATAAGCATGACCTGAGTGGAAGGCCACTGAACATCAAGGAGGTCAGAACAACTTTATTTTTAAATGACTGCAGCTAAACTGAATTCTTTTGTTGTGTTTTTATCTACCAAAATCATCTCTTTTACTACTTCTTCTTCTAGCTTCTGGAAGTAAATAAATAGGTTTTTTAGATGCATCTTTCCTCAGAGTAGCAGCAGATTTCAGTTTTGTTTTATTTTGTTTTGTTTTGATTTTGAATAGTAAATGATGAACACACACATTAGTCATCATGCTACAGTAAACTGAAATCACCAGCGCTGTGAGAGGCAAAGGAGAAAAAAAACTATAAGTCTGATTTAATATGTCTTATCTACAATGTGTATGACTTCAGAACAGATGAGAAAAGCTTTTTCCAGACTTCATGTCTGGAAAACAGGTTGGAAACAGTTTTTGGGAGCTTCCAAAAAATCGAAGTGTTTGATGATGTGAAACTATTTTCTCACCTGCTTTAAGAAAAAAGTAATGGAACAAATATGAGGAAAGAAAACAGAAACTGCCAAAAAAAAAAATTTTTTCACTTTTATTCCAAGATGGAAATTTCAGGTCAGACTTAAAAAATGGGCCACCAAAATGTTTTGTCCCTTTTGCGTCCGACGGTTTCCGTACACAATACTTCCACTGACAAGCGATTATACATTTCCGTTTTGTCTTTGACATTGAGCGGATGATTTTTTTTCACATTGCTTGTGGATTTTCTGTAGATTTTATCCATTCAAGGTCTGAAGTGGTCACGAATCATTGTAGCATTTATTACAACAGAATATATCTGTTAGTGAAATGGACACTGGAATACCCGCAGATAACACAGTCAGGTGTTGTACAGTTGTTGGTGGACAACACTTACCTGATTGATTCATCTTGATTGTCTTGATTTGGCTGCTCAGAAATAAACTGTAATGTCATTCTTATTTAAGGACCCTGATGGTGAACATGCTCGGCGTGTGCTCCAGCGCATGGGAGGAGGTCAACAGGGAGGTCGCGGGCAGGACATGGGGCCCGGCGGGATGAGCATCCCACCCTCCATTGCCAACAACCCCAACATCCCACCTGACGTCATCCATGCTCTGCAGGCAGGACGACTCGGCAACACGGTGTTTGTGGCCAATGTGAGGACACAGTAACAAACAATTCCTCACTAAAGCAAGTCATGATTATTCTTCTTGATTAAAAATGGCCGTGTTTTGTTGTTTCACAGCTGGATTTCAAAGTGGGCTGGAAGAAGTTGAAGGAGGTGTTTGGCATGGCAGGTGTGGTGAAACGAGCAGATGTGAAGGAGGATAAAGACGGAAAGAGTCGCGGGATGGGAACGGTGACTTTCGAGCAGTCGCTGGAGGCTGTGCAGGCCATTTGTATCCTTCAAAACTGAACACTAAAATAGAAAAATCAATGCTTTGCAATTTTACTGTGACCCTTCTCCTTGACTCTGGACTCAGCCATGTTCAATGGACAGATGCTCTTTGACAGACAGATGCATGTTAAAATGGTATGTTATTTTATTCATTATAGAACTTCAGCTGTACAAGATGAGAGGATGAATTTTGTTCATGAACTACACTGATGAACTTCTGTGTTTTATAGGATGAGAAATCTCTTCCCCCTGAGGATTTCCGTCAAGTAGAAAAAACACCTCAGTTACCACGTGAGTACGCTGTCAAATGACTTAAATGATTTACAGTGATGTTTGCAAGACCTAGATATGTTGCTGAAGCCGTAGGCCAAAGAAATAGATTTTAAGCAGCTTGCAAGTTTTCGGTTGTTTGATGTTTTCTGTCATCTGCATGGTGCTTCATGCTTAAATTTGAATCCTTATAGATTTAAGTGCAGCCTTCGACACCGTTGATCATACAATTTTATTGGACCGCCTGAAAACCTGGGTTGGCATCGAAGGCACTGCTTTTAGTTGGTTTTATTCCTACCTTTTAGACAGAACCTTCTCGGTCACCACAGGTAATTATTCCTCAAATACAACTCCCATTACCTGTGGTGTACCTCAAGGTTCTATTTTAGGTCCGATTGTATTTTCTATTTATATGCTCCCACTTGGCCAGATTATTAGACACCATAATGTATCTTTCCATTGCTATGCAGACGACACACAAATATACCTTCCGCTGAGGCCCGGTGACCCTGGAAGCCTAGCTGCTATTTTAAACTGTCTTAAAGATATTAACAGTTGGATGGCCCAAAATTTCTTTCAGCTCAACAACACCAAAACAGAAATCATATTGTTCACCCCCCCAAACAATATTAGTCATTATCAGCAAGCCCTTGGTCCCCTCTCCGTCAACATAAAACCCACTGCAAGAAACCTAGGTGTACACTTTGACTCAGAGCTGACTTTCATCCCTCACGTCAATAAACTGGTCCAGTCCTGCTTCTATCACCTACGATCCATCTCTAGAATTAAACATATGCTCACCCCCCCCGATCTGGAAAAAGTCATTCACGCATTCATCTTTTCCAGAGTAGACTACTGCAACTCCCTTCTCTCAGGCATAAATCAAAAATCAAAGTTATTATTATTATTATTATTATTATTATTATTATCATTATTATTATTAAAGACATGATGAAAGAGGTTGTGGTCGATACAGCAGTTAGCTATTAAGAGACGTACATGAGATCTGACTTTCATCCCTCACGTCAATAAACTGGTCCAGTCCTGCTTCTATCACCTACGATCCATCTCTAGAAAAAAAACATATGCTCACTCCCCCCGATCTGGAAAAAGTCATTCACGCATCCGTCTTTTCCAGAGTAGACTACTGCAACTCCCTTCTCTCAGGCATAAATCAAAAATCACACTCTCGCCTCCAGCTGGTACAGAACTCAGCAGCTAGGCTTTTAACTGGTTTTAACAGACGTCAACACATTACTCCAATTTTAGCTTCCCTCCATTGGCTCCCTGTCTGTTTTAGAATTGATTTTAAGATTTTACTGCTCACCTTTAAAGCACGCTCAGGTCTGGCTCCGAGCTATATTGCTGAGATCTTAATTCCTTATGAGCCAGCTCGCAGCCTTAGATCCTCAGGCGGGGCCCTCCTGACTGTTCCAAAGTCGAGACTAAAAACTAAAGGTGATCGTGCCTTCGCCACCAGAGCCCCTCGACTTTGGAATGCCCTGCCTGAGGAGATAAGGCTCGCAGGATCGGTAGATTCTTTTAAATCACTTCTTAGAACCCATTTTTATAGACGTGCCTTTATGTGATGTGGTTCTTTTATTGTTATTTTAACTATTTCATGGAATCTAATTTTCCTTTGTAAATGAAATTTGTTTTTCTTGCTTTGTTCTGTCAAAGCACTTTGTAAACATGGTTTTTAAAAGTGCTATATAAATAAAGTTATTATTATTATTATCATTATTATTATTAAAGACATGATGAAAGAGGTTGTGGTCGATACAGCAGTTAGCTATTAAGAGACGTACATGAGAAGGAGCTCTTCAGTATTTGTTTAAATGGCAGGTTTTTGGTGTAAACACAGACTGCAAATGAATCGTTTTGTTTTTTGAAAATAATCTGCATTTTTTTGTTGTGGGTTATTATAAAATGAAACGTCTTTGCACATTTCTTTTTTAATAAACTTCATTCTGTTCTGTTCTGGGGAAAGTCTGTTGCGATTAATGTAGCAACATCAGTGATTATTTATTCAGCTCTGTCTTCATGATTCTGTGGTCTGTAATCAATAGTTTTCTTCTGTTTTCTGTGTAGGTGGTCTAGGTGGTATTGGCATGGGACTGGGGCCAGGAGGGCAGCCTATTAATGCCAACCGTCTTAGCGGCGGCGGAGGAGGTGGAATGGGCTCCATGGGGCCTGGAGGTGAGTCACCTCTGAAATATTTTTATCAATGCCTTCAGTTGTGTTGGTGCAGAAAATGCTCACGTGTGCTGCTACAGTACATCACGTACAGTGAAATAAAGAAAATGTTTATCGGAGATAATCCGATACATCTCCACTCGCTGGTCATCACATGAGCAGCACAAGGAAGCGCTAATCAACAACTCTGAACATCATTCTGTAGTAAGATACCGCTAAGCTAACCGTATGTACACAGTTAATGTGTAAACCATTCAACCATCAAGTGTTGGCTGACATTTCCACGGCTCATCTTTTGTCCCTGCAGCAGTGGGTTAAAGAGATAAGAAAGGTAGAGCTCGTCCTCCTTACATGACTCGGATGTGACCTACATTTTACCTGAAAGCACCTTCTCACTGTGTTTGAAAATCAGACCACACACGGTGTCTTTCCATGAATATAGATATAATGTGTGCTTCAGCATGATCTGACTGACCTGTTCTGCCACAGGTATGGATGTCCCAGGCTGTGGTGGAATGAACAGACTTGGAGGAGGTAAGGTTTTTGAGTTTTCCCTGTGAAAGCCATCATCATCTGTTTGTGGAGGAAATGAGAGACCTTTGTTCAAAATTGGTGCTACATCCAACAGGAATGAGTGGAGGAGGTGGTGGCGGCGGCGGCGGCTTCGGGGGCATGGACACCATGGGCAATATGGGCGGCTTTGGAGGGAGAGACATGGCACCGGTTGGCAGGATGGGAGGTAAGAGACGGCATTCACTCCTGCTGGGTAGAGGTTGGTTCTGGGGTGTTGTTCTGTAAACGGGGAGATGAACCTTTGTGCCATCGCTGTCTGAAATCTAAGGTTACATTTCTTTCCTGTTGAGATATGTACCGGTCAGGGATGGGTGGAATGGATCGGGACTTTGGCCACAGTGACATGCCAATGAATCGAGGATTTGGGGAATCTTTCGGTGGAATGGGTGAGTGATATTTCTGTCGTAGGATTTCATGCAGAATTCTTCTCTGTCGGGGTGTTCAGGGGTTGCTTTTTGTCCTCTGTGGCCGTCTGTCTGCAGGCTGACTGATTGGGTGTATGCTGGTGTTAAGTTATTGCGTTATGGTCTAATCTAATCTGCACTAATTTACTTTATCTACTTTTTAGGTGGAGGCTTTGGAGGAGGCATGGGCAGTGGTGGCATGGGGCACATGGGCACCGGACTAGGTACATAAAATATTCCATCCACCATTTTTTTAGATCTGAGCCATGGGGCCTCTTTTATTACTGCTGACTTTTGAACGTTTGTATTCTTAATTGTTTTTTTTGAGAGATTATACAGCGTGTTATGTAAAAGTCAGAATCTGTGGACCGTGATGCAGAAAGTCACTGTGTGTCATGCCTTGGTGAATAGGTAATAAGGAGCGCCAGATGTTTGAGAGTCTGTCCTTTTTTCAGATGACCTCCGTACAAACATTGGCTCTGCTCTTGTGTTGTCCTTAAACAGAACATGAAGTCCCGTACACTGGTGTATGAGTTCAGTTGGATCAGTAGTGATATGTACAGATGGTATATGGACAGATGTTGTGCCCACAGTTGCAACGGGATGACTATTTGCCACACAGTGTTTAAATTGAAATTCTTCAAAGCTCTCCAGCAGTTTACTTCATAATAATGTGGCTAAAGCGGTCTGCATTGATCTATGAATTAATATAGATCGATAGGATTCTTGCTGTATCTGCTGTCCACAGCTGCTGTTTACTAGAGCTGCAATGAAAACAGAATTAATCACCAGCTATTTTTAAAATCAACTGATCGGTTTGAGCAATATATAAACTTAGAAAAGTTAAAATTCTCTAATTGCAGCTACTTAAATGTGAATATTTTCTGGTTTCTTTCCGCCTCTATGACAGTAAACTGAATATCTTTGGGTTGTGGAGAAAAACAGACATTTGAGGACAGCATCTTGGTATTAGGGAAACACTGATCAACATCTTTCCCCATTTTCTAACATTTACTGATCTAACGGCTAATTGAGAAAATAATCAGCAGACTGAACTTATACTGTATAAAGCCATTATGAGGGAGCAGGACAGCTGTGTGGACAAATCTGCAGCCTCTCGTAAGAAATAATGCACCAGAGCTCAGTGCCATCCTCTGTGTTTACCTTGATTTAAATCACGTGCAGATGATACCAGGCTGCTGCAGAATAGGCCCCTACAATTATACACCCATCAGAGTGGGCGGTTAAAAACTGGCACATCAGTTTATAGCGGCCAATCAGTTCAGTGGATCATTGCGCCCTCGCTTCTCACGTTTTGGTCGTAAAAAGCACAACACTGTTGTGTTACATTTGATGATATGTGAGACAGCAGATAAAAACATTTGGAAATGTTGGATTGATGTGGGCATAAAATAACAGCATTTTTATTTAGGATGTTTTATCATTAACAAAATAAATAGACATAAGACAGCATCAGCTGTTAGCTGCAGATCTGTGTCGCACATCTAGAAAACGGTAGGAATTTTCTGAATATCATTTGTTTCCATTTGTTGAGCAGTTGTTGTCATACCTCACTGTGAGCGATGAGACCAGTGACGTCACTGACGGAGAGTTTATTCATCACCACACCCTCTGAGTTCTGATCCACTCGTGCACTTTGCTCTGTTGCTGTTTGGACTCATGTGTTTGTGCCTGGAGATGGCCAAACAATCCCTGCACACTTCAGAGTGGGGCGGTGCGCAGAATGGAAAACAGCAAACTTCCTTGTTGAGTTTGTGATTTTGAAAACAAACTTGTCCAAAGTCTGCGTCTGTGTAAACAATGTCACGGTGACATTGGGCTCTCTGACAGCTCATGTTCTGATTTAATGGAATACTAATATAGTTTAACAGTGTTTATGCAGTGTTTATTCATTAATCTGGCTCAGTGACATGTCACTGGACCAGATTAATGAAGAGCCATGTGTCATAGTGAAAGGTAGTGTAATGTTAGTGTGCGGCAGTTTCAATATGGAAATATTGTCTTAAAATGTAATTAATATAAATCTGTCACCAGCTAGAATAACCTCTGTATACAGACCTGTTCAGTTTAAGAGTGTGTGTGCATGTGTGTGTTGACTGCAGGCGGTGGAATGGGCAGCATGTCGATGGACCGGATGGGCTCCGGCTTTGACCGTATGGGCATGTCAGGAATGGACATGAACCGTGGCTTCGGTGGCTACGGAGGCGGGGGCCACATGGGCGGAGGCATGTCTGACAGAGGCTCCGGCTCCAAGGGAGGCTGCCAGATCTTTGTGCGAAATGTAAGTGTGTGTGCTGGATATGTGACAGCTCTGCGCTAATGCCCAGGTATAGATTGAGGTTTTTTTGGGATTCAGCCCCTGCTTGTTATGTATCAGTGTAAATGATAATGATGCTGTAAATGAGTTTTTTACGGTTGGGTTGTTTAGATGAATTTACTGATGCTGCACTTTCCAGTAGAGTTAAGCTGTTGGTGTAATAAGCTTTTTATGACACATTTTTTTTACTTTATCTTCATCTCACTTAAAATATATTCATGTTGTCAAATGTATTGACTGAGTTTCTGGTTGCTGTGTTGCAGCTGTCCTATGATCTGACATGGCAAAAGCTGAAGGAGAAGTTCAGTCACTGCGGTATGTCTTCAGCTTTAGTATGAATTACTCAGAATGTATTCAATCTTAATTGCTGACAGATTTGTGACAGATCATCAGCACTTTGACTAACTGACTGACTATGTCTCACTCTTGTCCTCTGCAGGCCAGGTAATGTTCGCAGAGATCAAGATGGAGAACGGGAAGTCGAAGGGCTGTGGAACTGTGAGGTTCGACTCTCCAGAGAGCGCCGAGAAAGCCTGCAGGATGATGAATGGAACCAAGATCAACGGCCGAGAGGTGGACGTCCGCATCGATCGCAACGCCTAGAGCTTTTGTAGAAGTCCGGCTAACACACTTCCACATTCAGCCCTTTTGCCAATGATCTTTTGTTTTGTTTTAAAAACACAGTTACTTCATATCTCCATGTGTCCACTGTTTCAGTTTTGTTTTTCTTCTTTTTTTTTTTTCTTTTTGTTTATATATACTACATAGCTCTTTTATTCTGTTTTGTAAACCCTTTTTAATTTGTTGGGCAGTTTATTTGAACAAATAAACTTCTTAATTTTTAAACCTGTTGGTTGTGAAGTCCTGTGGGATCAAAGTCTGGAGGTTGTTCTTCTCGTTGTGTAAACTGAGCCTGAGGTGATCATCTATTAAGCATTATTGCTCAACACTGCCGTACAGTGGCTTCCAGGAAGCGGGGAAATTCCACATTAATGACGAAGGCAGCAGCAGTTGGAACAAAGTGAGAGCAGAGTTTTTTAGGTGTGGTGCAGAGCTGCAACCAGTAATCGATTAGTTGTTAAATATTAAGTCAATGGCCAAATATTTTGATAAGTGGCTGATAATCGGCTTGAGTCTAAATTTCAGCTTCTTAAATGTGAACATGTTCTGGTTTCTTTCCTCTATGACAGTAAAAACAATATCTTTGGTTTTTTTTTACATTTTTGACATTTTATAGACCAAACAACTAAACGATTAATGAAGAAAATAATCAACATTGCCTACAAAGTTATCATTCAGCTCTGGTATGGTGTCCAACAGTAACCACAGGAAGCTATGGTGCGTCCCACATCTCTGATTGTTGGTAGTTTTGTCTCACCTTGGATCAGAAAGTCACTTGATTTTACTGCACTGATCAAATCTTGGAATGAATCAGTGTCTTAAATCCAGATAAGCCTCGCCATAAACTGTAAACACAATTCTATTTTTACTTTCTAGATAAGAAAAGACACGTGGAAAAGTTCTTTGTCTTATTTGCTATTTGTGGTTCGTTCCCTTTCCGGTCGGGGACTTATAAAAGGCCTCATAAAACCTTATCAGTGTTGCGTAGATGGTGCCTCATTGTCTCCGCTCACCCACCGACCTGAAAGGAAGGACAAGGCCACATGATTATGGTTGACACCTTTTTTTATTACTTGACTCTGACCAGTCAGTTCTGGATTTATCTGAACTGCAGTCACTCCTGTGGTGGCACATTTTCTGTTTATGGTTCTTGAGTAAGACAGAAGACACCTCAGAGCTTGATAACGGGTCTTCTTCATAAAAGGTGTCCGGGCTGACAGCTACACAAACACAAGAGAGGGATCTTTGGCACATTTCCATCTTTAGTGACATCTGTAGCGTCATCCTCTTCATGAGATGTGACCAGCACACGTCTATCATGGCACAGTATCTGTAACAGTATGTAAAGGGGACCAAACTTTGTTGGTTTGACATTGTAGGCTTGACACTTTTTGTACTGTTGGTCTCGGAGGATATGGCTTCAGTCCTGGGGAGGTCAGATCTCAGTCACTGCAAAGTCTTACAGGATTATTCCCAATAATCCCCAGCTCATACAGGATGGACAGAGTTGCAAAGAGGATGTAGCAGATGAGAGAAATGATTCCCAGCTTCCAGTCCAACTTCCATCCGTTAATGTGAACGGCTACAAACAGGAAGACGATGGAGAGGAGGAGCGTGCAGGAAATGAAGACCAGCCCGGAGCTGTTGACCTCTACGGGGTTGTTTGTGTCCACAAAGGCAGTCTTGATGAACCAAGGCAGGCCCAGGCAGAGCATGTCGAAGACATTAGAGCCCACGATGTTGGACATGGCCATGTCAGCTTTCCCTGATGAACAGAAAACATGTTAACACACTGGGTTTAAACCTGCATTCACACAGAACGAGACCCTGATGTTTACCTTCTCTGGCCACCATCACACTGGCCACAGTGTCGGGTATACTGGTCCCAGCAGCCAGCAGAGTCAGTCCCATGACTGTATCAGGGATGCCGAGGGTCTCGCCTGCAAAAACATAACAGCAGTGAGCTTAAGAAGAAGAAGAAGAAGAAGAATTTTCCTAACCACTGAAAGTACGCTTCAACCCTCAGTTTATCACAAACATGGGGATACAAGGTGTTCACCTGGCAGGACAATGTTTCCACCACTGCATGTCAGAGTCTGCCTCCTCCAACAACATCAAGCAAGTAAAGACCATCAGCTGATACCGACTGTTGTTACACGGTTAATAAATAATCACTGGAGGCAGGATTCCCCCAGCAGAGCCCACGCACTGAAGTTAATGTCAGTTAGCCACTAATTCAGCTCTGTAGAGTTTCTGAGCATTAGAGAAAATACAGACATTATTTAGTTGTTTGTACTGTAAATATTTTCTCTTGCATTATGTTCTGGTGCCAGATCTGTAAGTCTGGTGACAATCTCAGAAACCATTGACCCCTGTCTTCTAGAAAAAAGGCTTATCAGTGTTGCCGGTATCTAACTGGGTAACGACTACACAGGCAAAAGACTCTCTTTTCTGTGCACCAGTCATATTTTTCAGTCTGATTAGCAACTTCAGATGTGAAGAACAAAAAAAAAAGTTTCATTGTCTTCAAGCGATAGCCAATGTGTTCGGCCTCTTTTGTTCTCTACACATACGTTTACCAGACGTGATCCGTCAACAGTACTTGGACCATTCACGGATTACAAATGATCAGAACACTCCCGGTGCAAAAATCTTGTCCATTGCCGACGGACCGACTGCATTTATGTTAAATGGACTTTATTTAATTTATATAGTGCTTTCTTAGTAGTCTTATCAACCACTCAAAACATTTACAACACAAGTCAACATTCACACACCATTGAAGGCGACTCCTGCACATCAGGAGCGATATCCATTTATCCAATATAAATTACACAATGATGGAACCGCTCCCAGTGGCTGCTTCTGGTCCAGCTGAGGGCTCAGGGGCGACTACTACATTTCTTTAATTTCTGTGTAATATGTGTGTAATCCTTGAGTGTACACTTCTTTTCATGTCACTATACACTCCCCCATTATCAAATGTGTAAGTACATAACTCTGAGTCCTCAGTGGTAGCTTTGATTCTGATTGGAGACCAATACTGACCAATACTGAGCTCCACTCAAGTACAAATCTTAACCTCATATTTTGAACCAGCGCTTCCGATGAATCATTACCATCCTGCCTGTGCACTGAGCTTTTCACGGGTTTTCTGAATCACGCACGACATCGTTGCTGCTTACGGAACAGAGGAACATTCTCAGTCACATACTTCATGTTTGTACCTGCTCGCTCGGTCCCACGCCTGCTCTTACACAAGCCTTAACTCTCCTCGCATGTGAGTCCATCTGACGACTACGGGATAATAATCTCATTATACTTCAGTAGACCTGCCACCATCACATGATGAAGCTGCCCTTTTGACCTGATCCTAGGTCAGTTTTATGGTTTACGTCTCTGCTGTGGATGGGTGGGGGTAAAGCTGTTCTTGGACCTGTGCCTGTGGGCCGCTCTGTATGTACACGCACAGCTCACATGACGGTGTTTCCTTCAGGGGGAAGCGAGCTGTAATCCTGCTGCTGCAGCTCGGGAGGCACATGGCCCACTGGAGCTACAATAACCCCCCTCTTAACTTTCCGGGACAATGGCATCCCAGGAATTAGCCAGCAGACCAACATGTGATTCTACTCTGCGAATGAGGCATTTCTTCTCACAAGGTTCAAACACTTGTGATCCACAGAGGCTCTACAACCCAGTGAGCCGAGCCTGAGTTCCACCTGCAGCTTGAAGACGAAGGAAACCAGCTGATTCTAACACAAGCCCATCACGTAAAGTTCAGCAATGATCTTACCGACCACAGTGACCATCCACACTAGTATGTACGTGAACCCCGAGATCCAGACGGCTGACATGAGGAAGGTTATCATGAACCATTTCTTCCAGAACCTTCTCCTGCAGTCAGGTATGGTCAGGAAGAGCAGAGTGATGATGGGCAAGGAGAGAACCCAGAAGATCCGTTTCAGGTCGCTCTCCGGCACAGCGAACACACTTTTATGCTCTGCTGGATGAAACATATTTATCAGTAGATTCCTAAAACATCATCAGGGGTCATGTTGGTGCAAACATACTGACAATACCTTCAGGAATCTCATTGAGGCCATGCAGGCTGAGGGACAGGTGAGAGTATCCCGAGTCGTCCTGGAAGATCCCGCTGTCCGTTCTGGACCGACTGCTGACTCGCAGACTGGTGACGTCGCTCCAGCCCATCAGAGGCTGCGTCTCTGTCTTTTCGCCGGATCCTTTGCCCAGACAGGTGCAGCAGGGGCTCAGCTTCCTCAGGACGAACTCACTGATGCGAAGGTCGAAGCACAGAACTATGATATAGACGACGTAGACCAACAGCAGACAGGCAGCGTCGTACCTGGAGACAAAGGACACAGTTTGATCATTAAGATGCATTCAGTTCTGATTGTATTCCAATACCTGAATTATTGTCATTGTCCATTAGTCTGTTGATTATTTTCTCAATGAAACAATTAGTTTTGGGTCTGGTAAGAGATTTCTGCCTCTTAGAAGTGCTTGCTCAAGGGGGAATGTTGCGTCTCCATAAAGAGTATGGTCTAGACCAGCTTAAACTTGACTTGGAATTGGAAGTTAAAGACTTGTTCATTTGATGTTTTAAGTTCAGTTTAAATATTTTAATCAAGCTGTCAGTATTTTGCTGTTTAAAAATGATGGAGGGATTTTTTTTTTTTTATCAAGGAAATTAGGTAAAAAATAAACTTTAATACAATTATTATTTTTGTGTTTAATTACATTATTTCACCCATTACTGGTTATAATATAAATACAACTCATTGTCAAACTTTTTGAATCAGTAACATAAAAAACTGCAGGTGAGACTGCAGAATCTGTGTGAGGGTACGGGACGGAACTTGGGAATTGATCTGCATTAGACAAAATTACTCGGGAGTTACTTGAGACTTGAGTCACATAAAATGCTACAGAATGTCAGAAAATGGTGAAAAATGTTGATCGATGTTTCCCAAAGCCCACCATGACCACTTCAAATGTCTGTTTTGTTCTGAGTAATTCAATTTGTTTTCAGTATACAATTATCAAAATAGTTAGCAATTAATTTAATAGGTCAATGCTAAGTAATTCATGGTTGCAGCTATAACTAAAATATCTCCAAACAAAGGCCTCAGCTGCAGTGGAACAGTCCAGCAGCACAACTAATACGTCTAACTCATATAATTCTGGGAGTCATACACATCTGGGGAATACTTGATATCTTTAGAGAACACTTTAATTACTGATTAAGTAATTAATTTGACTACGGGCTTAAAACTGCTTTATTACATATATTCATTCTCCTGATTGGGGAATCTGGACTCGTATCTGGATCAGCAGGAGTGAACTACCTCAGTAACGTCCACTTAGCTGTTGGAGCTTTTGACCAAAATCCCATGGCCTCCTTCAGAGGATACAACTTTATCATGTGAACTAAGTACAGGACCTTGGTCATGTGATAACATCTGAGCAAGTCACTGAGGAAGGCTGTGGAAGTCAGTCAAAAGCTCCTGCAGTATCTAATGAAGTGGACCTTGCTTTTAGGAGATTTACAACAGAAGACACACAGTTTAATAAACGACCTCAGAGTGTTTTGTGTCAATCAGGTGATTTTTTTAAATTGCCATTTGCAAGGATCACTGGACGAGGAGACGATTCTGGAGCTGTTTTCAAAGTTTATGTTTGTCTTTATGACAGTTTATTTTTTTTTCTTTTTATTTCCCAAGAAAAAAAGCGACGTCCATCTTTTACGAGGTTCTGTATCTCGATCATAATAAAGCTGTGCTCTTTATCAGCTCATCCTCTGTTATCCTATCAAACTAAATTCCATTGCACATGAAAACCATTCCTAAACACTGAGTGCTACTGCAATCACTGCGTTTATGATGCGATGCTGTCGGATTGAAGGGACATTTACTGCTCTGCACTGTCAGCGTCATAAACGTCGGTGACTCACTATTGTACACTTGTTTTGAGTTCTATTTTTCTTTTGTTTTCGGCGTCACAAGACGCAATAAACAGCAGGATGGCTTTGTGTTTTATAGCCTCCTTACATGTAGGCAGTGTAAGGTCTGAAGATCAAGTGACTGTATCCTGATATTGTGTTAGTGCAAACACTCACCAGTACACCTTGTTATCTGAAATGATGGCGATAACAGCAGAGACACTGATGCCATATGCCAGGCAGTCTCTGAACAGCGGCCAACAGCTGAGCCGCCCCGCCTGTTAAACACAAATACACAGTTTACAGCTTCAACAACACGGTACACACAATGATTCTTCTGCTTTGACCCAGAAAAGGTAATAATGTAAGTACAGGTTGGGTAATCCTCGTCTGAATACGGTGTCAGACTGTACCATAGAGGCCAAGAGTCCACATGCAGCACAGATTCCTAGCAGGTTGTAGACCGCCGATCCCACGATGGTGCTGACCCCGATGTCTCCCTTTGTCACAAACACACCTGAGACACGTGAGGAGCACATGAAAGGGACAATGTGGATGCACTGATGAAAAAGCAGAGTGAATACAAGCACAAATAATCAAGTGCTGAGAGGAGAAATGCCCTAATAACCAGCCACAGCCCCTCTCTGTTCCCATATGGCGGTGAAGTCACAGTTCATCAGGCTGGGACAGCGACCCTGACGCTGCTGCTGCTGCTGCTGCTGCTGTCATCATCACCAACAGAGCTCGCTGTAATTATTCTATTAATGCATGATTACCCAGGAAGGCCGTGACCAGCTCCGGTGCAGAACTCCCAGCCGCCATAAACGTGGCTCCGGCTACATCCTGAGACAGCCCCAGACCTGAGAGACAGACACCAAGTAGTTTACATGGTGTGGACAAAATAATAGAGACACCTGATGACAAGCTGTCCAACTGAACAACCAAAACCTCAAAACCAAAACAGTAAATTGTCGGGCCATGTCTAATGTATGAAATATATTAAGACACAGGTATGTTGTCAGCTAAGCTTCTTATTACCTGCTACTCAATTATTCCATTAGTCAGTCAACAGTTTAGATCGTTTTGATAATTTTTTCATTCATTTATTCAACCAGAAATGCTGAATATATCTACAATGTGATGATTTGTTGATTCTAATATATTATATTATTATAAAATATATTTTGGTTTTGGAAGATGGCCTATTTCTGAATAATGCACAGTATTTTATATTCTTGGATGACGATTTTTGATGCATCAATGTGGACCAATTCCTATTTATTTCTATTTATAAACAGTAGTTTTTATACTGCTGGGTAGCCCGACCGATTCCTGGAGTTTTGAGGCTGGTGTCGATGTCGATATTGGTGAGTAAAAGAGTTCTGATATCACTATATTGACCGATATGTGCACATTGTTTGCAATGATCCTGGTGACAGAGACATGATATTCAACATGAATTAACATTAATAAACCTCAGACTGACATCAGTGCACTAACAGAGTGAACTTCACAGGGAATTTGATAATCATAATTTACCCCGAGCATCTTTTTCTGCATGATACATTATTATCTCCAAAAAAGTTTTCATATTGGAGGAAAATTCATGTCAACCTGATATATCTGTTATAGGTTTGATAATATCAGCTAATGGATACATCAGTCGGGCCCTAGCAGCTTGTGAACCTCCTCCTGAGGATCAGAAAGGTCTTGTATGTACTAATATTATTTTTTATTTGTCGACTGCATTTTGCAGCATTAAAATGAATCTGGAAAGTAACTGGCCACTCATAGTATGTTGTCAAATACATTCAGTGGAGCAAAATGGACTATTCTTGCGTCTAAAATGTAGCCGAGTAGAAGCATAAAGTAGCTGAAAATGGCGATACTCAAGTGCAAATACTTCCAAACTATACCTAAATGTACTTAGTTACTCTGAATATCTGTGACTGCTGTGGTTTCAAACACAATACAATAATAAAACCACTGCAAAATAACGTTTACCCTCAATTTACCCTCATTTATTAAAACAGCAGTGGCCTGTGGGTAATGATGCACAGATGATGCGAGGTATTCCACGTTACTTACGCTCACTGATTACTTCCAAGGAGGGCAGAAAGTAATCATCGCAGACTATGGCCACAGCCAGCAGCATGTAGAAGATGATCATGAAGTAAATGACGAGCCCTCCATCCTTCCTCTCCTGCACCGTGAAGAAGCCGCCGGGGAACTCTGAGGACTGTGGAGAGATGCACTCCGACTCGTTCTCTGACACACACACACACACACACACACTGTTAAAATCCTTGAAACCCCCCAAAACAAGCATCTTGTTGCTGGAGACAGGCTGAAGTGCTGAGGGCAGTTTCACGGTGATTCAGACTCAGTGCCAACACCAGGATGAGCCGTGGCATTCTTAATGACGCGTAAAAATCAGATTATAATGACAAAACAGACCTTTCATCAGATCTTAAACACCACAACACACACACACACACACACACACACACACTTCATGTCTTACCCAGAGCCCGTCGCACCCTGGCAGAGTGAGTCCCCTCAGCTGATTCTGCTGCAAATGACACAAGATGGACGCTGCAGTACAAAAACAACACAAATCCTAGAAAGTAAGGTATAAAATCTTTCCTCTTCTTCCTCTGCAGAGCTGCCACCTTATTCATTATGTCAAAGCAGTCAGTGAAGTGGAGCTAGTAGTCACTTCTCCAGGGAGGCATGCAGCACTTTGTTTCTTCAGGCTTGCAGGAGATTAAATGTGAGCTGAAGCTGCCTGTGCGTCTGCATCTAACACTACACTACACTACAGGCTGCACACACACACAGAGATTATTTGGGGGGAGAGAGCATCTTTTAAGGTCCAGCAGGAATGGGGGGGTGGGGGGGAGTCATCACGAGTTGCGAGTCATTCCAGCCTGAACACACTCTCCGGCCTGAGGCGCATCAGGGCTGGATTTCAGAATGAAGCCACACAAACACTCAGCTGTGACGACTTCACACGTGGAAAATTGGTTGTTTCTTCGCTGCTAACAGAATTACAAGACACATTACACGCCTGTCAAATATAACAGTGGGTAAAAGCAGGCCTGAAGGTGCGCAGTTTTAAAATAAAATAAAGTATATGGTTCATTTGATCACACATGAAGAGAGTAATAGAGTTTATCATTCAGCAGTTCATTTACAGATATGTTGAGACAAAGCAGTCGATTCTGGGCCTTTGGTATGAAGAAATACATGAAGGATAACATGTGACAAAGTCATCTCAATGTAAAGGTCCACTTACTGTATCCATCAGGATGTTAGACAAAGAAAAAGCAAACAAGCATCAGCTGATGACTGACATCAGTCCGTCTGTAGGCTGTGACTCCTCCTGAAGTCTTACTGACAAAGTAATATTATAATTTAGTTAAAGTACATGTAAAAGTAAAGTTTGTGCTGGATGTATACTGTGGGTTTGGATCTGATATCCAGCATTATTTTCAATTCTTGGAATCAGTGTTTGATTTTTCTGATTGCTGATAAATAAACACAAACTCAAAAAAATGAGTTACTTCGGCAGAGTAACAAGTAACTAAAGTTAGCAAACAGGCTAAATGTAGTGGAGTAAAAGCAGAATATTTCCCTCTGGAATGTTACGGAGTTGAAGTTTAAAATACCATAAAATGGAGATTAAAGTACAAATACTTCCAAACTGTATTTAACATCTTCAAACAACAGTGTTCACGTACACTTTAACAAGGAGAAAGAGACACAATCTGATAAGAACATCAACCACAACCATATAATATAATATAATATAATATAATATAATATAATATAATATAATATAATATAATATAATATAATATAATATAATATAATATAATATAATGGGAGTAAAAGAGCGGTTTGTGTTTGTGTGTTGCTGAGAGCTGTGAATGTGACCGTTGAACTTTGTTTTGTGAGGCTAAATAAAACGTCTAATTTAGAGTTATTCCTCATCAAGGACACTTCTGTGAAACTTTACAATATAATATAATATGATATAATATGATATGATACAATATAATATAATATGATATAATATAATATGATACAATATAATATAATATGATACAATATAATATAATATGATATAATATAATATGATACAATATAATATTATATAATATATTATATAATATAATAAACTTTAGAGGGGTTTAATTCACACATTTATGTATACTGTTATAGCAGAAACATCATGTGAAGCAGGGCAGACCAGAGTTGGCCCGCCACATGTTTCTAGAGGAAAATAAAATAAAATAAATAAATCAATTATAATATTAATTGTTGTCATGTTTTTGTGAGGTACCAATACACTGACACATATACTGTGTCACTACTTGTTAATGATTTTTATAATCTAAGCTCAGCGACATGTCGTGCAGGAAGTCAGTCAGTAGAGGTCACGTCCCTCCAAGACGGGACATTATTTAAGAAAAAGTATTTGTATGGTAGCGAATGGAGCGAGACAAATGATTCTTTTGAGCCTGTTTGAATTAAAAGATATTTTTTCAACTCGAGAAAGTCTCAGTTTGTCGCCAGACTAATATCAGACTGTATTAGAAAGACTAACATCCAACAGTCGTGTTAATGACGTCATCGCCAAAAGCCAGAACTGAAACCCTGAGTGGAGCTACGGGTCCAAAAGCTCCAGCAGCACCTGAAGTATATAGAAGACCTTTATGAGACGGATGTGTTTCGGTGTGTTGCCTTCATCAGGGTCATCGAGAAACAAATTACAAACAATATTTAAATAAGGTAGGTTTGAAAGAAAAAAGAAAAAATGATATATAGAAGACAACCAATCATATCCATCCATACACACATGAGCCAGTGGAGCAGCCACAGAGGGCTGCTGGGGCTTTATATAACTGCAGATTTATTGTGATTTTCACCTTTTATGATGCTTTTTCTGAGCGGTCGTGTCGGCGTCGGTGACTATGGGTATACTGAACAAGACGATGTAGTTCACTGAGCAGGTTCACACACACCTGAATGTTATTTTACTGTTCATGACAAACTGCCACTTTCTTGGACCTGCATGATTATCTTTAAAATTCACAAACATCATATTTGTGATTCATGGCATGAGTCAAACAGGGCCAAACATTTATTTTGCTCCTCTGAAATAAGGTGCAGGGTTCAGTTAGGGCTCAGTTTAGGGCGTCTAAGTGAAAATGTTGGAGCAGCCCTGATCTATAGATCTGATCTTTGGCTGTATAGATTTGACTGTGTGTCAATATTGAAACTATGAGCAAGAAATTCTCATATTACGACTTTAATTTCGACACGTGGGCGCATCAGATCACAGACAGAGAGGAAGGGGTGCGTGCGCGTCCACGTTCTCACCTCAACCCCTCACATGTGGAGGCTTGGTCAGGTGTGTGTGTGTGTGCGCGCGCGGACTGACGGGGTGTGGGACTTGCTCGGACATGCCCCAACGTTTCCCCCAAGTCCACAAACCAGGGGACATGTGCGCACTTCAGGACAGCTTCAGGAGACACGGAGCTGCAGGACAGTCTGTCCCCCTGCAGAGACAGACAGGCTGCAGGACAGTCTGTCCCCCTGCAGAGACAGACAGGCTGCAGGACAACAGGTGAGCTGCTCATTGCTTTCTTTATTTCTCTAATCCGTAATGAAGTTAGTTCTCGGTCATGTTGCACTGATGCAAACCACCGAGCAGAGTTCCTGCAGTTCTCTGAGAATGCCAGTGAATCTCTAACAGGACTTGTTGGCATTAGATTGCATTAGAGCTGCAGCACATCAGCTCATTAAGGCCGCTCAGCTCCTCCTGGTGTGATGGATCACTGTGTCAAAACTCGGTTTTTATCGTCCAATAATGGACAACAGTGAGTGAATGGCGCCCCTGTGTGGAGTAATTAGTCTGCATCGTTTCTGTTGGGAAAAAAGAGAGTAGAATAAACTTTATTGTCCAGCTGAGGCAGAAACATATGAACACAAACAAACTCAACTCAAATGAATGAAATGTTAGTTCATCTCGCTTCTTCTGACACTACCAGAGCTTGTTGTGGGTCATTTTTATTTCATTTAAAACGTTTCTATTTCAAACTCTCTTTAGTCTTTGTTATTTTACCACACTTCCCTCAGTGACTGTGCTGTTCCATAAGGCCACTGTTCATCATTCAGTGGAGGACATTATTTACTGATTAACAGCTAGTGTGGCTCTAACATCACCTCTGAAGCCTGTTTATCACTGAGGCTGTCGTTGACAGCGGTGTTGAACTGGACTGCATCTGACTGAAAAAGGAGTTTCTATTATTGTGGCCACCTCATTTACATACATGAGAACAGCTGCCCACATAATGCTCTACCACAACAAAACCTCCCAGTATGGCCTCAGTAATAAACATAAAGCAGAATTATTGTTAACTTATTTTATTGTATTAAAACACAGTTATTACTTAATGACTAAAAGATGCTCAGTGGAACTTGTACATTGGACCTGACGCTGGTTGTTATGTCAGCAGAAGCATTCACAAGCTTATATAGACAACTGAGAGAGACGGAGAAGGTGTTATTTTTAATGTCTGCACACATATGGCCAATACAAAAGAGATGAATACATGTTTGGGAATAACATCTGTCCTTAATGTCGGAGTGTCTAGATGGCTGGTGTCTACGAGTGAGGACTATTTAATGCAAATAGTAGATCATAGTGATACTGGGCTGTGGACTTTGATATTGGACTAGGCACGATTGTATAAAAGCTGGAGTATGTAACTTTTGTCTCCCCCTTGTGGCAGTTATGTTTCTCTGCCATAAACTCCCCTGTTCAGTTTGAGCTAGACGCTCAGTCCACTGCAGGGTGACTGCACAGACACAACATTTAATAATTATTGCATGTATGTAGCAGAACACAGAGAGATTCTTCTGGAGGGTGCAGGCTTGATGAATTAGAGCGAGGTGGGAACTTGTCTGGCGATGGCTCAAATGTAAAAGACTTTCATTTGTATGTAAAAGTTCCGTACTCCAGCTTTAAGATGAAAAATCAAAAGCTTTGCATGAGTGGCCTTGCTGGCAGAGCAGCTGTGTTGGATTGCATTACAATGTACAGACGCATCTAGTGAAGTGTCCAGTGAGTGTGTTGGTTTGGTTGTTTATAGGTTAGTTTGTTGGTTGGTCAAACTTGGATGGGGGACGGTTCTCAGGCCAGAATAGACCCAATTAACTTTTAATCTGGGTTAAATGGATGGATCCAGGAAACGTGTGTGTGACAGGACGTTTCATAAATTCTTCTCCGGGAATAATTCAGGCCTGGATGTGATCAGACTCAGTGCAGCAGCGTATTGTCTCTGACCAGACCAGCCAGTAGATGCCAGTGTTGGAGCACGAAGTCTTTCCGGACATTAAGAAAATATGATTCCTTAATTCATTCCAGTATGGTGAAAGGACTTTTAAGAACAACATGATATTCTCTGTAGTTCATGTAAAGTCAATTTAAGGGTTTCATGTTGTGTTTTTACTATCTGCTGTGTAATTATTTGAGTTTCACGAGTTTAAGACTCACAGCAGCACCATTGTTCCTCTTATCAAGGCCTGCGAGCCACAGCCATGAAAATAAATACCGCACAGGCTCGCTTTCATTTTTTCCACTGAGATAAATGATTTCATATCATATTATACAGAAGCCAGAGTGCTGCAGCTCCTCTCTCTCTGTGAGCTGGAGAACTAAGGTGAAACAGCCACTTGGCAAGGAAGCTCTCCATCTAATTTGTCATTGGAGGCCTCTCTGTCTCCCAGTGTGTGTGTGTGTGTATGTGTGTGTGTGTGTGTGTGTGTGTGTGTGTGTGTGTGTGTGCGTGCTTTCACTTGTGTGTAAGAAGATACAGTGGAAACTTGACAATACCCTCTTCCATCTCAGTTGTCACTGGTATTCTAGCCATGTGGAAGGAAAACTCCCAGAGTGCCTCCACACAGAGGAAACTTTTATTATAGGACAATATGCTCATCCTGCAAGAGTTCATTTATTATGTGGCTGCAACTCACAGCTGTTTTCGTTGTCCATTAAAGGTGCACGATGTAATTTTGGGGAAGAAATTTAAATCAAATTTAAAGAGAAAGATCTTCATTTTTTAAAATTTCGAATCAAACTTAATAGAGAAACTCTCTTCGTTCTCATGACTGAATAAACTTAAAGGACGACACAATTTCATGCTGTGTTACTTTTATATATTTTATATTTATATTTATTTTATATTTTACTTTTTATATGTGGCGGACCCTGCCAGGTTTCCAGCTTCAGACAGTGTTCTGGGATCTTCTTTTCCTCTGAGAACAGCTGGTTTATTCATTTCTGGAAAAAAAATACATATTTCTGAGTATTGTATCCTCATTGTTATTGTAAATATTGAAATTCTAATTTTGGATTCATTCTCCAAAACTACATAATGCCACTTTAACCTGTTGATGGTGTACTTTGTGAAATAGTTGTTTGGTCTTTAATATGGTCCACAACAAGCCCAGATCATCTTGTGAAATGTCTTGTTGTGTCCACAACCCAAATATATTCATATTTGTTTGCTGTCATAGAGGAGAAAAGAAACCAGAAAATATTTCATTTAAGAAGCTGGAATCTAAGAATTAGTTTGCTTAAACCAATTAATTAATTATCAAAATAGTTGTCTAGGTTAGGTGTCTAATTAGTTGGCAACTGATCGATTAGTTATTCCAAACGTCTATTTTTGGAGTGAACTGTCACATGGACGGTGACTTGTCAGTTTGCATTACACCACAGTGATGTCAGCCACAGAAAAAAAGGGGAAGGAAGCCAGCCAAACAGGAAAAACTGGTCGAGTCGCTGCGTTCACCATTACACAAGAAAGAGTCGGCAGACTTCATTAGTTTCAGAGATCGCTCCGTGTTCCTGACCTACACATCCCGTCCTGCCTTCTCTCACACTGCTCCTTGGCTCTTGGAACAGCACAGCTCTGTTTGTTTTCTGTACTTCAACTTGAATACCAGCACCCTGCCCTCCGCAAGGAGTGTTCAAGGTTCAGGAAGATAACGAGAGGTGAGTGGCTGACGCATAGCCCGTGTTATGTTACCAGAGGCTCATATCAGATTACGGTAGACAGCAGGTTGGCTGAAACCGCAGCTGTATTCAGGTCGTCGTGGCTCGAACAGACCAGGAACTGGGACTAACAAAGGACTTTTACAGAGGCTAAAGAAGCTAACCGGGGGCTTCCTGTTGTTTTCAGACGAGCGTTACCATGGGGGAGAAGACACAACACCGCCTGCTGCTCCTGCTGTGTCTGTCCGGGCTCGTCCGCTGCTCTGCTGGCATAGTGTTTTGGACAGCCGTGGTGGAAATAAGCTACGCTAAGAACGACAACGAGACTGTGGACAAATACTGTGAGTGCGGGGTGTACGGTCGCAACTCTCCGCTGGCCACAGCCTCCGGTATCGTTACACTTCCCATGGGAGACCCTAAAGGCTGTGGCCCAGATCCTGTGTACAGCCGCAACTCCAGCTCTCCGGCCTGGATAGCCCTGGTGAAAAGAGGCAACTGCACCTTCAGCGAGAAGATCAATGCTGCCAAACGTCAGGGGGCATCTGGCGTGGTGGTGTACAACGTGGAGGGCAGCGGGAACAGCACCACTCACATGTCACACACAGATGCACCTGATATCGTGGCTATCATGATTGGGAACTTTCAGGGAATGGAGATATTCAAGCTGGTGAAGAATGGGACGGACGTCCACATGCATATCGACATGGGCAGCCCTCACGGCCCCTGGATGGACACCTACTGGCTTTACTTCCTGTCCATCGCCTTCTTCATCGTGACGGCCGCCTCCATCACCTACTTTGTGTTCATCTCTGCGAACCGCCTCTACACCCTGGGCATACACAGGCGCGCCGAGAAGAGGCTGAAATCCGAGGCCAAGAAGGCGATCAAGCGTCTGCAAGTGCGCACGCTCAAGAGAGGCGACGAGGAAACGGCCTCGGATTCCCACATGTGCGCCGTGTGCATCGAGTCCTACAAGGCGGGCGAGGTGGTGACGGTGCTGACGTGCGACCACATCTTCCACAAAGCCTGCATCGAGCCCTGGCTGCTGGAGAGGAGGACCTGCCCCATGTGTAAGTGCGACATCCTGAAGGCCCTGGGGGTTGAGGAGGAGATGAAGGAGACCCTTTCCGTCGAGTCGCCACCAGATGCCACTGTGATCACAGTGACAGGACGGGAGCCCATTTACGAAGTCCCACTGACTGACACAGCGGGCCCTGGCCCAGAGAGGCAGCAGCATCTCTATGACAACAGGGCCTTCGAGGGCGAGTCGGAGGCTGTGCGAGGATGAACAACAGCAGCGGAAACAAAACAGCACCACACCACGACACCTTTAAATCCCCTGGTTGAGATATTTATCTGGGATACATCACCAGCACAGTGGAATCAGACTTGATCTTGATTTTCGAATGCAGGGACGCTGAAAGAAATATTAATGGACCGAATGTGTAATTATCTGGGAAGCCTAAGCATTTTTCTCGCTGTTTGTCTTGTTGCAAGCGTGTGTTCATAAAGTTAACTTCCAGGTGCTTTAGAGTAGACTCTGTAAACGAGTCGTCGTGCAGTGCTGCGGTGTCAAATTGCTGTTTTGCATAGTAAACACAGCAGCTCGACGCTGATTTAGGAGGAAGCGCAGCAGAGCGTTTGACTATTTGTTTGAAATAGGGGCCAAATTTTCTTCCACTTGCATCGCTCGCAATTGACCATCGCCTTTTCACTTCACAGCAGACTTGATTTCCTTTAGTTCAGTTAAAGTCGACAATGTGACCTTCTGTCTTCTCTTTTTCAACAAAAACTACGTTCTGGCTTTGTTGCTGTCAGGTCGTCAGGCTGGTATCACCAACACACCCTTATGAACACACCCTTGACTGGTAATGCAGGATGACACACATCGCACCTTGATGAGTGCATAATATCACCTGAGGGTTTGTGACTGGAAACATGGTCTGTAGGAACATGTTTACCACAAATCCCTTTTTAATTCGAGAGCCCTCAAGAAATAGAAAGTCCCGTAGTGTCGTGGCAGCACAACGAATGTCATGTGAGAAATGTTATGTGTGTTGGATAGGGGGAAATTATCTTAATGTGTACGTTTTTTTGAATTATATAAATGTTGAGAGAGATTTATTGATCATGAAGTTCAATCTGTTGATATCGAGGAAATACTGTGTGTGACAAGTTCTTCTCTAAACAGCTGATTTTTTATGTACAAACACAAATTGGTGTCTTCAGGTCTTCCAGTTTTCTCCTTTTAAATTGTTCCTCATGGAGTTTATTCAGTCCTACCTCTGAACTCTCTCATAGGTAAATTTTTGAACATGTTTAAGATTCTTGCAATTCAGAGATGAAGTGTGTCCCTCGGTGAACGAGAAAGCTAATGAATTGCTCGGTTTCTTTGCTGCTGGGGATACGCCGCTGATTATGGTACCTAATATATATTTTTCTATGTTGAATCATTTTCACGACTGTTGAACAGATTCCACGAGTCTTTAATTGTTCTGTAAAAATGAATGTAACTTTCTGTATTGAATCACATTGATGCTTATTAGAAAGCAATAAATCCCTCAAAATGAGGCCAAACGTGATGAGCATGTGTGCTTGTAAGAATGGTGCTTCTGTACGTATGTGTGTGTGTGTGTCTGTGTGTGTGTGTGTGTGTGTGTTGCTCCACATCAGAGGGTCTGTGTGTGTGGTTAAGCAGCGTCTCATTCTCAGAGCTACAGTCTCGTTCCCGGTGGCTGTCGGAGACGCACAAAACTGTAATTACCTTTGCACAGGTGGGAGCCGACCTGCACACACCTTGAGCCTGAGTTGGATAATCATCGTATCACATAAGTAGAAGGGCCTGACCGAGCAGGTAGAGATACGCAGCTGTATGCAGAAAGGAATGGAAAGTTTTTATTTTTTTATTATCCCTCCAGTGTGTTCCAAAGGGCCCATCACAGTAGCTTCTGTAAGGCTCTTACATATCTCTGAGTCACTCTGGACTTGAGTCTTGTATGATTGCAAGCAGCTGATACGCTGGAAAATGTGCTTCTTCTCTACTGTAGTCATCCACATCCCCTTTTTGTCTCGTGGCCTCTCAGAATGAAGCCCAAGTGACCTCACAGCACAGATCATGGCCAGAGTTCTTTTCGGATTGAGAGGAAAAAAGCAAAATCAGAAAATGATAAACATTAGTTAGTGTAGTAGTCGTGCTCTAGAGCTTATTTCACGTGTCTTTACTTTAATTTTTCATTTTAATTTCTGCCTTACTTTCAATTTATCCGGGCCTTTAATATCAATACATGTGTAAGATATCGTTACTGTCACATGAGACGAGACTGATACTGATGAATTCACAGGTAACGCAGCAGCACAGAGGGAAACAAGTAGCAGCAAGTCTCAAAAACAGAGACATTAATAAAGAGATAATGGAAGAATAAAATAACAATTTGAATAAAAGAATAAAAAAATAGAATAAAGATAAACATTATACACAGTAACTGTGCTTGTATGTGCATAACATGTGCAATATATAATAAATTGAGATAATAAATAAGTAAATGTAGTCATTATATCCATGATTATGATTATTAATCAAAAATCTCAGTGTGTTAATGTTTAGTCAAAGTACTGACAGTCAATCCTACAATATTGTTGGAATTGATATGAAGGTATTTGGTCAAAAATAGAGCATCTCGACCAGTCCGTGATTTTTCTCCTGGGATTGTTTCATTTCAAACAAATCGCCAGTTGGCAATGTGCGTTTCTGCAAACCGGGGATATGTTGAATCTGTTTTTGTTTGTTTATGTTTAGTTTTTAATTTCATGTTGCGTCAACGCTGTGCTTATGATCCGATGAGTCTGACGCACACAAACTACCACAAACACGGCTCCAAGTCGTCCGGCCGTCTCCTTAAAACCGTCCAGCCCACTCTGCCAGCAGTCTGTCACCCCCACCTCCACTTCCCATCATATAAGCCAGCTCATATAAATGCAGTTTCAACGTGATATGACACCTATTGTAGAATCATCAATCATTGATGTTTTTCATTTTATTCTGGTGACTGAGCTGTACATTTAAAGGGTTTTTAGAGCCCTGATGAGGTGAAAGTGTCCAAAAGTTCACGCAAAACAAGCAAAATCAGAAAATGAAACACATAGTTTGTGTAAGAGAAATGTTATATATAAGTATATAAGTACCCAGGATGGGACTTAAATAACTTTAGAACTACGATTTACATATTCGTGTTCAGATGATTTAGATGTTGAATAAAGTCTGCTGTGTCCCGGGGCCTTATCTCTAACTCATCTGAGTACAGGGCCTCTTTATGGTCAGAGGCCCTGTTCTCATGCTGCTCGCTGCGACGGCCCCTCAATGCTTTTGTTAATAATCATTTTCCTTTTAACACCCTGCTATTTTAATATATTGACCGAAAGTCTCAAAAGTTGCCCGAGGAGGAGGACTGGGTGATTTATCACAGCTGCATGAGAGCGAGTTTTAAAAAGTCTGTGTGTGAGTGTGTGTGTGTGTGTGAGAGGTGGTGTGGAGGAATGTGCTGTGTCATGGGGAGGGGAGGAAGGTGTAAAGACTGAGGCAGGTGAACAGAGCGCTCAGAGCAGAAGCTGTAAAAAAGAAGTAAAGTCCAGAGCCACAGAGAGGGAGCCGGCCCTCCTCACATGGTGTTCCCTCTGTCCTCGCAGGGCGGTGTGCGCTGGATCTCAGGCCAGGCTGCCGGCTTCATAGGTTAGACGGTTATAGTGGTATCACAGCGAGACAGAGAATCAATACTGAGCTAACTGGCTGAGCTGGGAACAACAGGCAGGCCGGTGTCAGAGCCACGCTCGGCTCAGCGGTGGCTCTCTTCTGATTTATTGCAGTTGTTAAAGAGAAAATTGAGTCAGAAGGTTTTCATTTAATGGCATACTAGTCTGCGGCTGTACTCCAATACTGCACTTGACCTTCGGTTCCAGATAGGAATCAAACAGTGGAATTAACCAGCGCGGTGACCTGAGAGCTTATCTGCTCCTGTACAGTCTGAGCACAGGAAATATCTCTCATGTGTTCTGAGGCAAAGAATAAACCTGAAATCTTAAGACTTTAATTAAAAAAAGATGAAAAAGCTGGGCTGTGTTTAAATATACAAGAGGACACTGCTTTATTTTCAGGCTTCAGGCTCAAACGGTCTCAGTTTGTTCCTGTGAAAAGTTTATGATGGCCCTGCAGCTCCACCTGCTGGAGGAGGTCCCACCTCGCACTGCGTTTGAATTCAGGCCAGCAAAAGTAAAACCAATGTTGTAAAAGTACCCAAAAGTCGTTCTCAAGTAAAAGGAAAGATATCGTGATGAAATATTAATTAGGTAGAAGTGAAGCTCACTCATACCAATAATAGTTTAGTAAAAGTACTTAAGAAGTTGATATTAAATGTACCAAAAGTAAAAGTGAAAGTTAATAATACATATATTTACATGTACTCTGTGTAGCCTATTTGCACACTATGTGACAACTGATTGTTATTCAGCATTTTTTTTTAAATATAAATCTTATTGCTGAATAATAAAAGACACATTTATCCTTAAATGAAAATTATGGGGAGCATAAAACAGACTAAATAGACCATATAGAACACATTTCTGACATTTTTTCCTCAAAATAACACTCCCTAGTGTCAAAGATCTGTCAGTGGGTGTTCATGGTAAATTCATTCCTCATTTGAAAATAAATTATCCTTAGTCTTTTTTGGTTTGATAACAAAAAAATGTCTTTTTATTTGCCTTTCCACAATATTATAATGACTATAACCTCTTAGGTTTAACAACAAAACCTTTAACAGCTTAAAATCTATTTATTTCACAATACAAAAATTGCAAATTGAATAAAAAAAGACTGCCTCTTTATATCGGAGGTCTTCTCAACACGCCGCTATAGAAAACTGAGCTACCGTCTTTTTCTCGTCATGTTTTCCTGTTTGGTAACAAAGATTCTAACTTTACCTCTATAACAACTGCATTTTCTTTTCATATTTGTTTTCCAACACAAAAATTAACACATTTGCAAAAGTTTGCAAATTGAATAAAAATAAAAACTACCTCATATCGGAGGCCTTAATACGTTACTGTAGCTGTAGAAAACTGAGCAACAGACTTGTAAACTTGTTAACACAAAAAGTGTAATAACCAAACACTTTTGTATTCTCAGGACCATGTTTGAACCATCAACACGTGTTACCAACATGTGTTACCAACATGTGTTACCAACATGTGTTACCAACATGTGTTACCAACATGTGTGGCGGATTTTCATTACATTTTAATAATATAGGGTAGAAAAATATGATATAGGGTCTGTTTATTTTATTTACTGATGGGTAAAAATGGTTTCTTTATATATTTTATTAATAATTTGATTAATATAATGTGATTTTTGTTTACATTTGTTTTAATATGCTTTGAATTGAACAATATAAAATATATTAACTAAATATCATTGAATAAGTTAAGTTAACTGAGCAGAACATAATAATATTTTCTTATTGTGACATATTTGTCACATTGGGTTTTACATGACATTTTTAAGGTTAAAGGTCCGATGTGACATATATGTCACAACGATATTTACCTGACTTGTTTCATAGCAACTTGTTCATGAAAAGTGTTCACAGCAGGTTAAATGTAATAAAGGACATGTTATGTTTGCATTACACTTCTTAAATGGTTTGAATCTTAAAACCAAGCTTTTTAAATGCAGCTGGCTCTGCCCCTGCTGGTCACATGGCACACAGACATCTTGGAAATGCTGTTATGGGAAGACTAAATCACATGACCTGTCACATGACCCACCAGGATGTTTAGTATGTGTCACTCTGGGACTTCATGAGTTAAAATCACGGATAAAGCTGCTCATGGAATTTTCCAGAGCATTTAAAGGGCGTGTGACACCTGTGGGTTCTTATAGGTTCATTTCAACATGTGGCTCAGCAGCAGCATGTAATCTGCAAAATAACGAGTAACTACAGTTAACAAATAAATTAACTACAATATTTGCCTCTGAAATGTATTTGAATCGATGTAAAAAGTGGCCTGCAGTACTTGAGTAAATGTACTTAGTTACTCTCCACCATTGACCGTCTGTGGCTGTGCTGGTATTAAATACATTTCCAATAACAAAACCCAGACAAATACTTCCTGAGGAAAGGTCTTAAAGTATCTGAGATTAAATTTACTTAAGTATCAAAAGTACAAGTGAAAGTACATATATTTACATTTAAATACTGTATACTCTGATGGAGCGTGCTATCTGCTAAAGTAAATTACCCACAATGCAAGTTAGCCACTGAATGACATCACTGTCAGGCAATTTATCAGATTACACAAAAGGCTTTATCCTACTTTTTCCCCCACATATGCAGTGGTACTCCTCAAGACCTGCACACTTTGATTTGGAATATTCCCCAGTACTTGAGTAAATGTACTTAGTTACATTCAATCACTGGTCCTTTCATTTTTGATCTGCAGGTACCTGGGCAATTTCTTGCTTGAGTGGAAAGTACAGAGTAATAAATCCCACCATAATGAAATTTAGTACTTCACTGGCTGGACTCTTTAATGGCCCTGCTGAAGTTTTATCTGTCCGTCTGTCTGTCTGTCCGTCCATCGGTCCGTCCGTCTGTGCAGCTTCAGCAGAGCGCAGGAAAGTCTCTCTAATTAAATTACAGTAGTTGCTCCTGTCTCGGGCTCTGTTGTTCCAGACTGTCTGAGTAATTATCTTAATGAAGGAGGGAAATTTGATTACAAAAGTGCAGCAAGAAACAAATGAATCCATTTAGTGGCTGAGTACGACATAAAACATGTTTTTCCTCTCGTGCTGCTTACATTGACTATTAGGCCGAACGCTCTGGTGGATATGTTTAATCCCACTCCTCATCCCGAGCGTCTCGCTGGCTCAGAAGTGATGAAGTGCAAATATTGAGAACACTAGTCACATCTCCGTTTTCTCCCAGCAGGGTGTGTGCGCCTTACGGAGACTCTTATCTGAAAGGATGAGTTCATATGTGGCTGATGGTTCCTCTGCTTCATATCTGCCGCTGTAGTTTCACTGCTTAAATGTCTGCTGCAGGCGTTCTCTAATCAGGAAACGTCTTCCTCACATGTTCTACACATATTAACTCAGTGATAATGTGACCCCCACCCCCACCCAGCAGCAGTGTCTCTGGTTTGTCCAGGTGAGGGTCTCCGCTCGGTGTCGTCACCTCTTCCTTCCTCTTGTTTGTCCCTCTGGCAGATCAGATAGCGCTGAGTGCACTGCACAAAGCAGCTCTCATCCTGTCGTCATTGTCGCTGCTGCCTCGTCCCGTCCTGTCCTTTGACACGTTCACCCTCCTCTGCTCTCCTTTTCCTGCTGACAGGCAGCAAAAAGGGCAGGCAGGCAGGCCGAGGGAGGATGTCAGGGGAATAAACTCCTGCCGACTCAGTGGCAGGGGAAGGAAGTGATGTCACACACAATGCTTCCAAATACTGTGCTGAAGGTAACTGAACTGGGCCTTTTGTGCGTTTTGAGTGCTGAATCTGGTTTGGTTTAGCTGCCAAAGAGGCTGCAATGAACTTAAGTCTGCCATCTACTGGAGAAATGTTAATATAAGACGAGACGAGAGGATCCTGAGTGATCCCCTGCAGAGGAGATCAGGATTAATACGGCCTTCTGTTGACTAGTTTGATGGCTTGATATGTGTGCATGTTTTTGTACATGTGTTGGTGGAGGTGGGGACATTACTTGCTCATAATTAGTCTGAGAGTTGGTGAAGCAATTTGGAGCTGATACCAATTATTAGAAATAGAGTGAAAACCGATATTTGGGACTGATATTCATTTGCAGTAAAGAATTTAAATCAATGAAAAATGAAAATGAAAAGTACACTTTTGAGGCACTTTACTTGAGTATTTCCATTTTCTGCTACATTATATTTCCTCTCCACTACTTTTATTTGATAACTTTAGTTACTAGTTACTTTGCAGACTCAGATTATTCAGTGTTTACAGGCTATTAATTGTAACGTGTTACCAATCAGTTACTGTTGCTGGGACTGTGTGAGAGGATGTTGCATACGAGCCAAAGTATTTTTAAATGAGTTCATTTTATCTGCAATCTGCCAGAAAAATCACTGATACCGATAAATGTAATAGGCTGATTATCAGTCTATCCCTAGATTGAGAAAAGAAGATCCCCTGATCTTGCTCAGCGTCACCAAATGTATGAATATTACTAATGTAGGATGTACTGATGGTTCACACCTGCATCTTAGTTAGATGGATTTGCAAATATCTCCTTGAACAAATTAAAAAAAAGACAAGGAGCAATCATTTGCTGGTTCCAAATCTGTCAGGATCACCTTGTAAAACTGCTGTCGGTACAAACAGCTCGTTTGAAAGTGATTGCATTCTGTTTTTTAGCCTTGCAGACAGCGTCTCCACTTTTTTTTGAGCTGGTTGCTGCCTTTTCCCACGTCCTGCTGTGTGGCGCGGGACACATTTAGTATTCTCTTCTGCAGATTCCAAACATTCCCAAGGTTTGTGCATGTAATTACCTCAATCCTACCCCAATCTATCTATCATCTATTGCACACACACACACACACACACACACACACACACACACACACACACACACTTACACACACACACACACACACACATCAGAGGGAGAGGCAGAGAGCCAGAGAAACAGAAAGATAAAAAAGCGATGCTCTGTGTGCCTCAGGAGAAACCCACCTTTAAAGCAGAAAAGGTCTGAGAAACATGTCTGCATTCACAATCAGCCTGTGTCTCAGCAGCTGAAGTGATGCCTCAGCACCCAGCCTGCACCTGTCTGGGACCGGCCCGCACTTATCAAACCAATTTACTCCGTATAAATCCGGCCTATAGGAATCCTGTGTGGTTTCCCCGTCGATAGCCCCTGTTTGTATATACTTCATGGAAATGATTAGTCAGCAGTCCTCAGTCTCGATGATCGAGCTGTGTTCCACCGCACGCTGTAAAAATATCCTCTTGTCTCACTCTGAATGCTGATGGCCCGAGGCAAGGCTTCAACCAAAGTTTCCTCGCAGACGAAACTGCCACTCAGCACACTCTGACAACACGAATCAATGATCAAGCTGCTTTTCATCAGCTCCTGACATTTCCTCTGATTCTGTCCATGTGCGTCTTACTGGAGGCTCACTTTTCTGAAATGTCATTTGTTTGTGAAAGTGGCCGTGCGTTTATGTGTGATCGTGTGTGTGTGTTTGTGTGTGTTTGTGTGTCGCGCGCTCTCCAAGCAGTCCATCCATCCTCTCTGATTAACTCCTCGTGTGTCCTGTTGCCTGCGGCGATTAATTAATGACCCATTTGCTTAATTGCAGGAGCTGGCAGGACAAAGAGAGACGCGAGGGAGGCGTCACCTGGGGGAGCGGCGGGGGAGATGTTTGTGTTTGGATTTAGACGTAAGGGTACGGAGGCCCACAGGGGACAATACTACAATGACTATACCAAAACTAATCTCACAATACAAACAAAACAAAGTCATTTTCCACTCATAAATGTGTTAAAGGAACAATTCACCCAAAATAAAAATCAGTTGAGAGTTACGCTGGACGCCGTTTTATGTTTTCTTTTGATTATTTTTTAGCATTTTATAACAAGTCCCCAGCTACCTCAGCTGTTCAGGAGAATGTGTTGAGGTCTGCACCTGACATGAGTAGATAAGAACTGAATTTTCATTTCTGGGTGAACTGCTCCTTTAACAGAGCGAGCAGTTGAAATAGAGGTGAGAAAATCTAAGTAGAAAGATTTATTGTGCACCAGTCGGTCCAGAGTTTCAGCTGTTGTGTACCTGCTGGTCTCCTCCTGCCAGCGTGGCGTTTTGCGGTCCTGTTGTGCGGTCCTGTTGTGCGGTGCTGTTGTGCGGTGCTGTTGTGTGTGTCCCTCCGTTGGGAGTGCTGGTTTATGTGCGGGAGTAAAGCGACACAACAGAAGCTCCGGCGTCTCTGCTGCCTCGTCCTGGGTCATTGTGCTGAACGCGCTCTCCTGAACGCAGCACACACTGTCGACAGTCACCCGTTCGCTCTGACCATCTGTCGCAGGCCTGCCCGGGCTTCCCTACACAGTTTGTCCACAAGCTGTGGCTGCCATTTGGTTTTGTAATAAAAGTCACTCAAAGGTTTGTCCTCATTTCTGTACACCACGGGTCAGCGCTCGGACACGGCTCAACTTCGCCAGCCTTTTTAAAGAGATAGTGACGAAAATTAGAGTGGATTTATCGCAGTTAAAGGGTTTTACATCGTTTAGTATCCTCAGAGAGATCTGCCAGTGTTCATTTCTTCTCTGCTCTCAGCCTTCACTTCACCTTCTCCTCGTCTGATGGAAGATATAATTCAGTATGCAGCAGTACGACATCACACAACACATGTGACTTTACAAACAATCCAGCACCAGTGAAGCAGGCTCCGGTGTGAGACGCCTCCCTGTCTGTTCAGCACTTCATCATCCGCCTCCTATCTGTGTATTCTCCGTCTGCCATGTGCCTCCATCTCTGCATTGATATTCATGCCAAGTGCCCATGCCAGGTTGGGTTATGTCTGCTGGCTTACGTTACAGCAGATGCTTTCACATTGTGAAATCATATATAAGTCGATGGGAAGAGGAGAGGGAAGCGGGTAGATGGTACAGTGATGGGGGAGAAGTGGAAGTAGACTGCAGGGCGGAGTGAATCCAGAGGACGCAGAAGGACAATCGAGGTTTTAGGAAACACAAATCAAACAGTTTCTGGAGAGGACATCGTTTCCATCTAGATACTCTGGTTTGAGTGTGTGTGTCAGTGGGGTTATTGTGTGTGCGTTAGGCTTTATTGAGTTGCAGATAATTTGTATCACCACAGCTGCGTATGTGTTTTGGAAAATAATTTATCCGTCCGTGAATCAAAACTCTTTTTTTCATTTTCTGTGTTTTTTGCAAACCAGCTGCTCTGCATTCACTTATTTTCCAGAAAATCATCATAGAAAGCCAATAAATTCAAAAGCTAAATCCCTGTTTTTGCCTCCGCGGTGGCGATAGGTGAGGCCAGAGGCACCGTAAACACAAGAGCTCAGAGCACTTTGACAGCTTCAAGGATGAACTGATTAGATTCAGATTCCATTACGTTGGCCGTTACTCAACAAGCATATCACAATTGTGACAAAGTTTACGCAAGTGTCACACAGGATAAAATGGTGAAGTAATGATACTTATATCCAAAAGGTCAAAGGTCAACTTCACTGTCATAATCATAATCTGCAAAAGAAATTTTGGACCGTCAGTTTATTCAGCTCATGTTTTTTTGATCACTGCTGAACACAGATGTGAATCATTGTGACAGAAGACTCAAGTCGACTCCAGTCACTGTCACGATGACTTGCAACTTTACAGAAACAAAAGACATGAGACTTGACTTTGACGTTTAAGACTTGAACACCGAGAGGACTTGTCTGTGCTCATTTTGTGTCATCAGTTGCTTAGTTGCTTTTGACAACAAAAGTGTGTAAAAAAAATGTATATTCACTTAAAAGCAGTTATTAATTCATTCACTGATGGTGGTGGCGGCCACCAGCACATCAGGAGTAGTTTGGGGTTCAGTAACTTGCCCAAGGACACTTCCACATACAGACCAGGGGAATCGAACCAGTGACCTTCTGATAACAAGACACTGACTCTGCCCTTGAGCCACAGCCGCCCACAATAGTTGTGTGATTCATAAAGAAATCAAGACATAAATGTGGATTTACAGTTATTTGTTTTTGTGTGATTACTTTTATTTCACTAAATTCAGCTTAAACAGGTGAAATAAATACCAGTGCTGTCATCATGTTTTCTCCTTTTCTAAAGAACAGACACTGCAGGTTGATTTTCTCGACTTGTCCCTCGCCTGAAACTTGGACCGAAGTGTCTGTGTAATATCTTCCTGTGCTTTGGCCCACCGTCATACCTTGTTTATGGAAACAACATTATCGTCATATTGGTTCCTTGTGACCTTTGCGTTTATGTGGCGCAGTCACATGGAAATCAGATAAGAAGCAGGCAGCAAACTTCAGCCTGAGATAAGAACATGATTGCGTAATTGTAGGAGGAACTTCTTTTCTTTTTGTTTCCTGTAAACTCTGTTACAGAGTAAGACACTGAGTCCTCAGCTCGTGAGTTTGCAAATCACAGGGTTTATAATGTGTGTTTAAACACTACAATCAGTGAGCACCAGTACACCTACATACTACAACTTCATTTTATCCGGGACATGTCCTGCAGGGACACTTGACACTTCTTTTGTACACTTGCATCACGACGTCAGGAGCAGCGGGGGTGTTTCTGGGCTGGCAGAGGGACCTTGTATCTTTAGCTCCCCTCTGATTGGCCGGTTGCATGTGTGCACACAAACCCTCACAAATTAAATTTACAAGCATGTAACTATTGAGTTGTTGTTCCGTGGTATATAATAGTTTTGTTCTCTTTGTGTGTAATTTAACTAAATGTTCAGGCGGTTTATAACTCTCAGTTCTTGCTGGCAAATGCTCACAGTGTATTTCTTTTGTAAGAGAAGACAAAAGGTGTTGTTGTTGCTCGAGGAGAATAGACGGCTTTGTACCGACTTTCTATATGTGCAGGCATGAGTTACATCCCAGTGAAGCTTCCTTTGTCCAGAGGATAGCTGGTCTGTGGTTGAGCCGAGTCGAGCGGGGGGAGGGATGTGGAGCCAGAGTCTGGAAACAGATACGAGTCTCTGGCTCCAGGTAGGGTCATCCAGAACACCATGTGACGTTGAGTAAACAAAAGAGGATCTTGGCCCGAGGCTGGAAGAAGATTGTTACGCCGATGAGACAGAAAGAGGGAAGCACTTGACAAAGTTTGTTTGTGTTCACCTTCTCCAAACCGCAGCCAGGGCTCTTTGTGAGCGTTCCCTGTGTGGTCTAGACTGAGCCGGGATTTGTGGTTTAGGTGAGGCGAGGACACCACCGGGGGAATATCATGGAAGTTTGAGCCTCGTGTCAGAAATAGTGGCACTGTTTTTTGATAATAAACTCTCATAATTGGTGTATAGGCTGTAACTAATGCATTAATGAATGGTTAATGATTATTGGTCTTATAATTAATCAGATAGACGGATGACTCACTTTCTGGAAAACGCTGGAGAGCATCTGGACGACACTCAATTTATTGGCAACAAATTAACATTTACAGCTGCAGACTTGATGAATCGTGACCAAAAACCTTTTATTAATGACTTATTAGGGTTTATAACTCCAGACACGACGTCTGGTTAGAAAATGAGAAACCAAATATCAGTGGATTCTTAATAAATGGATCTTGGCCCAGATGCTTTGCAGCCCTTTTCCGTATGGTAAGTGGTCCAACAATTGATCAGCGGCGGGGGCTGCAAAAATGAACTGAAATATTGCCGGAATCTTAGAAAGATCCAAATGATAAAGCTGCAGTTTTTCGATAAAGATAAAATGTGTGACAAAACAGCATATAAATGAAGCGATGCAGTGCTGCGGAGAAACATGTTGGTTTGGTGAGACGCCATCAGTCACACGGTAAAAATGAATATCGTGATGCAAAAATGATCATTCTTACTAGTTGTGAATCATAATATAATCGTGAAATGCTTTTTCTTTTACCACATTGTGCAGCCCTAATCAGTGGAATCAAAGGAATAGAGAGGAGATATTTACATTTTGGTGAAGAGTTAGATGAGAGGATGGAGACCGCTCTCATGTGTTCATTCATGAGTTTGAGATGTGCTGGTAGATGGATTTTGTTGCATAAAGTCCGGTTAATTGTTCTTCTGCTTCCAGTTAGCATGCTAAGCTAAGCTAACTGGCTGCTGGCGCGTCTAAGTCTCTCCCGAACTGACAATTTGTGTGCCGAGAGCCAAATCTCATGTTGTTCCATTAATGGCTTATAACTGATCTACGATTGGTGTCACAAATCTGTAAGACTGTCGGATTTGGATTTGTAAAGATTAACAGATGTTTTTTTTTTGTCATTTACATGGAAAGATAGGAGTGTTTTACAACAACAGCTCGGCCTTATCCTGGAGGCTTTCTGCAGGTTCTGGACCAAGCAAGTTCAAATAACGTTCAGCTAAAATTAAGATTCCAGAGTTCAACAGAAATACCAATAACAATAAAAGGGAAAAAGATAGATATTCAGTTAAGTTTCTCAGATCTGTCCCTAGTACACCACCTTCCCAAACAAATCAATGAAAGCTCTGATAAAATATTCCAAATGTCTCTGACTCGATTGTCCTGTGCAGACAGGATAAGTGTCTGGAAGTGCAGCTGCAGGCTATCTGCAGGCTCTGTGGAGGCAAACCAGATGCCCGCACAGCCCCGTCGCCGGGACACAGTGTTAGCACTTAACATTTCTGCAAACACAGATACGACCAAGGTTGACATTTGTACCAAATATGGCATCACGTTTGGTACATTTGGTACAAAAAACATATATTTTTTTAGGGAGACCTGGAGGTATGTCAGCCATCTTTGTAGCAACTGCAACCAACTATTTTTCATGGGAAGTTGAACCATCTCCATCTGATGATCGTGGGGACCAAGACAGGTATTTTAAGCTAAACCACGATGTTTTTGTGCCTTAAATGCATCATGTGACATGAGAAAAATAGAAAATTCCACCTAATCAATATGTTGCAACATGAAGAAAGTTCAGGTTTAACTTGCAGAAACTTACTTAGCTAACTTTTAGTCCACATGATTCACAAAACAGTATCAACAGTCACATTAGGTGAGCTTTTCTACTTGTTGTCATGTTTTCTTAGTAGAAAGTGTAACCGGGTTGGTTTGGACTTGCACAACATGAACAAAGATAAAACAGTTTCCTCCCTCTCTTGATCCTCCTTGTAAATAAATGTAATTTACAGCCACAGAGCAGCGCGGTCCCTCAGAGTTCAGGCACGCCGAGCTCGACTAAATCAACCCCGACGACAACAACAGCTCCAACAGCAGGCCGGTCGTCGAGGAACCGCTCGGAATACAGGATCAATGAGAGGGGGAGCGACGGGGGGAGAGCAGGAGAGATGGCATAACAGAGGGGGAGGGATGCATGAACACACACACACACACACACACACACACCACACACACTCACTGTTCTGACTCTTATCTGTAGCCTGAGGGAGTCAGGATGAGTCGGAGGTCCCCCGCACAGAAATAGTCGCCACGGCTCTCCACGCCTCTTGATTACTACTTTAGATCTCAGCAGGTGAAGGACAATATTGTTCAGGCATTGTACAGGAAGCCTCGCTCCTGCGCCGCAGTCGTACCTCACATTTACATATTGTTTCTTGCATCCTGAGATCACACCTCTCCATCTCTCGGCACTGGAATCCCCCAGGACAACATACGCGGGTTCATTATGCATGTTTCGGTGTGGAAACCTTTTCCTGCGGGATTTATGTGCGTTGATTGGCTTTAATTATGTGTGTGTGTGTGTGCGTGCACCTCGCGTCAAATGAGCCAATGTTTGCGACTGGCCATGTGAAGTGATGTGTGACACTGGTAACTGCAGGCTATGATGGGATATTTTCCCTGTGAGTGACCGGGCCAACACGTCATTCCCTCCCCGGGCTTTTCTTTTTTTTTTTCGCCCTTCGTCTGTGTGTGCGTGCGATGTATCATGTGTGTTTGTATGAGCGTGCGTGACTTCCTTGTGTGTGCGCGCGCCTGTGTGTGAGTGTGAGTGTGGCGGGTTAAGAAATGGGCCTGTCAGAAGTGAATGATCAGACTAATCAGGTGGAACACAGCAGACAGCAGGATTAAGACACACTGGAGAGAGAAAGCCCAAATATAGCCAGGGTCAACACACACCGCACGCTAGGGGAGTGTGTGTTTCTGTGTGTGTGTGTGTGTGTGTGTGTGTGTTTGTACTGTAGAGCCAGTCTTGTGATGTCTCATGATAGGCCTTGTTTTTTTCGATCTAATTGCTTTACAGTGTTATGACATGAGAGTCTCAGAAAATCCATCATCAACATCACTAAACCTTCATTTTTCTTTGTGAGCGGTCCTGTCAGGTAGCCTTTAAAGTCTCTCCACACACACACACACACACACACACACACACACACACACACACACACACCTACAAATCTACAGCATTTCCTCAGACATCCAGTTTTACAACAAACACGCAGCTCTCTGGACGAACCCTTTTACCAGCAGGCCTTAATGGCATTAACTGCTAAGCGGAATGAGTTGTCCCGGAATAAAGCTCGACACATTGTTTACCTCCTATAACAATCAGCCCATTTAACATAAGTGAACCTTACAAGCCTAAATGGATAGATCATCCGCCGCGGAGACAACAGCTTGTGTTTATCTCCTCCATCTCCCCATTTGGTTACCCAATCACTGATAGAAGTACATTCGCGCACTCATTTGCTCTGACAAATATTGACGTTGCTTCGGTTTGTGATGCGTCGGGATGAAAAACAATCATCAATATTAATGGCCACTCTGTTCGGAGATAATGCTCACATTCATTATCATCCATTAATGTTTGTTTACCTAATTTGATTGGACTATAACCTCCACAAAGGCACATCGTGCATTCTGCAGCGTCGTTGTTTACGCGAGGAGTCCTGAAAGGGCGGAAGCGTAATTGAATCGAAAGTCAAATCCACCCTGCGAAAGTTTGGTCACATTAGGCGCCATTTCCAATCAGCGGCCTGCTACAGAGACGCTCGTGACACCGCCAGGGCGAACCTTCATCATATTTCACATCATGTTGTTATCACTCACCTCATTACACTTCCAATCAAACCAGCACAGCATTGCCAAACGGTGTGAATCCAATTTTTCTCCCTTTTTCCCCTTTTTCCCCCTCCGATGATTATGTATTTTTTTTTGCCTCTCTTGTCTTCATCGCTCCCTCGCTTCTCCTCTCGGTGCTGTCTCTGCAGAGCCGCTCTAATTAAACACGGGGTCGGTGGTGGTGCAGAGTCTTCCAGCCGAGCAGAGGAGAAAGGCTCTAATTCCAGCTCTCAGGATGGAACTCTGACACACAATGGCCCTGCCGCTCTCTCTGCCCCCCATAGATTCCCAACTGAAAGCCCTCTCCTCAGGCAGCTTTTTAATAGGCCTCCCCTCACCACGCACTTCCAGCTGCACACATATAAACACACATGCATAAGCACACGCAAACACGCGCGCACCTATGCAACACACACGCACGCACGCACACACACACAAGCCACCGACCCCCTGTGTGTGTGTCGCTTGTGCTGCAGCTCACACTGCTTTGGGCTTTTTGAAGTGCTCCTAAGGCCAGGCGACAGCCTTTTTACTTTTCACATCATGCAGGGGTGCAAGCGCTAATCTAAGGCTTCGACTCCGACCAGCCACTATTGTAAGAGCAGCACTCAAGGGCGCTCTGCCGAGGACTAAAGGTTTTTGGCCATTTTTCTCAACAGGATGTTGATTTTAAAAGCACTTCATACAAGAAGACTTAGCATGATTTTAAAAGCAGATACTTCCGAGTGAATACTCTGGTAACCCTGCGCTCGATTCAGGTCTGTCATTTCTGAGAGAAAAGGAAGTCTGAAAACTTGAGTTCACTTTGTATTCAATCCAATTTGACTGGGGTGTAGTTTGGGGAGCATTCAGTTGAACGTAGGTTTTCTTTTTTAAAAAGAAAGATTTCTTATTCAGAAGAAAATGGCAATGCTCCATTTTTTTACAGAATCAGCAGTCACTGAAGGATATTCCTTGTGTAGCCAAAGCCTGATACAGTTGATTCTGTTATTGTTCATAATGTATAAAAACACAGAAGAGTCACACAAACACACTGTCTGACAAGTTTCTTCATTACCAGGAGCATGGACACTTATTTTGGCTTAATCCCGCTGTAAATACTCACTAGGGCACCAAAAGTGTGCACATCTGAAAATAGTCCTGCACTTTTTACTGACCTTTGTAAAAATGAACTATATGTGCACAGTCTGGGTTAGAAGGGGCTCCATCAAAACAAGAGACGTAAGTAGCACGGATTCATCGGTGTTCTCGTCATTGTTTGACTGGTGGTTACCAGTGCCAGTGAAAATCAATCTGTACTACTCAGACCGAAATGTTAACGGACAAGGGCTAATGTTTTACAGTTTTTAGTCTTGTTCACTTCCTTCCTCACTCTCTGACTCGATCTTTCGGAAGTTAAAGTGCCAGGCGACCGGATTAAACACCCCGTTACCTTGAATAAAATTATACATTTCTCAACAAAATACAAGACAAAGGTCTAGTCGTATTTCAGTTCATAGAAAAATGAGCGTAGATCCACTGAACAAGCAGCTTCTTACGACCCATCTTTACGCTTCTTGTTAAACAGTGACCTCTAGTGGCCGTAGTAATTATCACGGCAGCAAAGGAGGAAATCAGGTGAAGTGCCTGTAGTATAAAGAGTGACAAAGTCTGCATTGGGAGGAGAAGGGGATGGATGGTCAGGTAAAATAACCACAGGACTGTCACCCAGGAGACTGCTGTTCATGTTTTGTTTGAAATCAGGAGTCAAGGGCGAGTTATTTTACCTTGCGTGAAGTTCTGTACACGTGACAAGTAACGTTAATAATTTAAGTTAAGTTTTCCTAAACCTAACCAACCACTATGCGAGTGTACAACAAATGTCTAGCAGAATACTCCAGAAGTGTTGACTGATGGACTTTTTATGAGATTTGTTCACAATAAAAAAAAAAAACAGAATAACTTCTTACACTTTACAATAACTTCTATGGGGTGAGCTATAGAATATCATTTTTCTTTAGGTATATTTAGAGGCGGCTGAAGGCTTCTTTTAGGTTATGTGTGGGTATGTGCTGTCGGGGATGGGGGTGGTGCTAAGCTGTATCCTGTGAGTCCAGGGTATTGGATCGTTGTTGATGTGTTTTTGCCCTGAATGATAATTCTGCCTGTTGGAAAGACTAAGGCTTGTTGTGCAACATCTTGGCACTCGGCTCTTCCCTCCTTTCCGTGCCATCTTCTCCCCTCCGTCACTCTCTGTCCTCGCTCCTCTTTCTCCTTCCAGCTACCCTCCTTCCAGCCTTCGCTCGCTCTGAGAGACTGGAGATGCGCCTTAACAACACAAAGAGACAGTGTTCAATCAGGATGGGAAGAGTCAGAGAGGTCTGCTCAGCGTGAAGCCCATTACGTATCGATCTGGACTCTGTGCAAGGCAGCGAGGGCACGTTTATGTTTGTATCAATATGGATGAAAAAGGGAAACAACGGGAGAAAGTTGTTGGCTCTGCGTTGGCCTCGGCGTGCTGAGCTCATTTCTCAGTAATAAACAGGGTTGGTTGAGGGGAAGGCTGTGAAGTGGAGGCAGAAAATTGGGCAGCTGATACAGCGGCTTGCTTGAGAAATCTCTCAGTGCTGATGTGTATAGACTATAAGCCCATTGATCTGTAGGGAGAATTAATTTGCTCTGGCACTAATGCAGGAGGGAGCTAACTTCATGTTGTTAGCCAATGTCAGATCCAAGCTATGTTCAATTAAACCCGGTAACAAAGGCAGAGTGCTGCACTTACAGCCGCCCTGCATAATCTGATCCATGGGACACAGTTACATTTGAGTACTCTTGTAATTCATGTGGCCTGTCTTCATGCAGGTTTGTGCTCCGATCAGTAATCTTTTTCTTTTGTAATTCCGATCCGAGCAGCAGCTAAAAGGACTCTTTGTTATGTGGAGAATTATTGCTGCACATGGTGTAAGATTTTGATAATTGTTACAGCATCCAGCTCGCTCAGCTGCAGTACTGGCCTGAGGGCGGGTCTACGGTACAGGCTGTTTCTGTGAGGTTGTATATATTTGTGCATCTGGGGCTTTCCCGGGCTCGGGGTACTGCAGGTGACGAGGGCCCGTCAGCTGTGATGTGTACGATCCCGCCATCCCCTCGGGCGAATGGGTGTGCGTGTCGGGGTGTGTCTCAGAGTGAGTGTCTGGGAAGATGTGATTTCCCGATGACAAAGCACCATAATAGCAGGCTTGGCTACAGTCATAAAGCAATTGGGGTAATCCATTGGTTTACCAACAAAGCTCCCAGAACACCCACACTGTGAACGGCCTGAGTCAAGCTTCAGAGGGGGGCGGATCAAGAGAGTGGAAAGAAACAGAGAAGAAAGGAGGAATAATGTTATTTATTTCCACCTAGACACAGCAGGTCGAGGGCTGTGTAGCTGTTAAATGTGAAGATAAAACCTGAACACGTGACTCCTTCATAACGAGAGCTCGACTCTGTCAGGTGAACGCTCGCTTGATAGGCTTGCTGCAGCTCACCCCAAAGAACAGAAGCCCCTTCTGCAAGAAACACTTTTACTCACACACACACACCAACACACACACACACACACACACACACAGCCTGGCGAGCAGATGAAATCTGACAGATCAGTACCTTTACTTGCAGGTGCTGGAGCATGGACTGTGCATCTTAAAGAAGCACATTGGACAGATATTCATCTCACTCTCTCCACGCGCTCTTAACACTGTTCTCTATCTGTGTCAGCTGACTCGCTCTCAGACGGGGCCCGTATCGCCAGGTTGACGTTATGCATGGTAATACTGAGCGACGTAAATCTAGATCCAATACCGTGTCACATGCCAGAGATGGTTCTAGCTCCTGTGTGACTGCTGAACTCCACACTCTGCAGTTATATGGTCACATAGTGCTGCCTACACCAGGTTTAGGGTAAAAACTTTATTTTATTTTTAAGGACATACACTGCTCAACACTAGTTTGGGATATTTAGTGTTTCACTTGATTGTTTATTCACTGAAATATCTGATTTTTTATTTTGTGTTTTGTGAATATTTTTGGTCCACAAAAATAATGCAACCCATTTCATTGATTACATAACCATGCACAGATGCACCCACATCACAATACCCCTAAGTAATATTGAGTATTGTAATAAAAGGCTGTGTGTGGTATCTGTGATGTCACAGTGTGCAGGCTGCCAGGAATGATCAGATGTTTACTGAGGCAAAAGTTTGAGCAAAAATCTTTGGTCTAACTGTCATGTTACATTAGCCTATGTTACATTATGTTACCTAGACTACAAACATAGTTTGATTCCCTTCTTTGCTGTTTAATGACCCATTAAACAGCAAGAAGGTAATCAAACTGAGTCACCCCTGAGGACCCCTGGGGTTGACAGCAGACAAATTGTATGTTTGGTGAAAGTAGTGGTCAAATTATGTTCTTGGTCAAATTAACCTTTTCTCCCCTAAAGTTGTCATAAGCAATGTTACATGAGCAAACGACAGTGGAGCCCTACATTACACTTTTTTTTCTTGTTTTTTGTCTCACATATGTGGCGGGCAGCACATTCTGAACAACAACAAAGGCATAACATGTGAAAAACATTTTACTGTTCCTGTTTTATGAAGGATTGTCTCATCCTCTCCTCGAAAATAAAGACCTCTGGTTCTCACTTTTCGTCCCCAATTTGCTGTCTTTTCGTTTGCTGTTCTTCTTCTCTGAGTTGGCTGCTACGGCTGGTGGCTTCTCTATCAGCACATCACACCCCTGCACCGTCCTGCTGGCTCAGTCTGGACACAGAGTTCACCTTGTCTTTGTATACAGTACAGTGAAGTGATGTGGGATAACGGTGCAGCGGTCCCACCTTCAACAAACTGGACGGACTAACATACGGAGGGCCACTGGATGTAATGGGCACAGCCATCAGACCCAGTGAAGTCTGGTTTTATTGAGGGAAACCTTGGTATTATTCAAAATAAGTGTGGAGACCTTATGCAACATAACCCTTTACATACTGTAGCTGCCTAAACCCCTTTACTTTAGTGAAATCATGACCAATTCAGCTTACTTGCAAACATCTTAACATTTCACTGCAGGCTAGTTTAGTTACAGTATGCTATTGCTTACAGGCGGATCTTAGCTTAGAATATATAAAGGATATAAAGTGATCGCTATTGACTCGCCATTAATATTTTCTGCTGTGTAACATAAACTGACAAATCCATTTTATATTAATGACGTTGCACTTCTCTCATAGTTAAACTACAATGTCATGTCTTGCCACGGACCTGTTCACAGACTGCTCGGTGTTTCTGAGGTCCTGTGTGAGCAACTTTCATCTAAAAAGACCCGAAACTTGTGATCGCATCCATCTTGATACATTTTGATTGTGTTATCCAGGTGCCATTTACTTGAAAGAAGAAAGATGCCCTGGCAGGCTTAGTGTCTGCAAACGCTGACAGAAAAAAAAAAAAAAAAAAACAGTGAGAAAAATCTAATGGAAGAATTATTATTCTAATAGTGCACAATGTGCTAACGTGGCGAAACAGAGCAGCTGTGTCTTGACTGCACAGAGATTAAGGAGAAAAAATGATGAGTAATACTGATGATATTCTCTTTTTTTGTTTCACTAATGTCTGGACTGGATGTAATACACTGCCTCTGTGGTATCAACATCATTATTTCCGTGTGCAGCTCCTCTTAATAATAATGTCTGATGATAAAACACAGGTGGCAGTGCAGACGCAGGCATTAAAAGGAGGTTGTCATGTCATTTATGGAGGTTATCTTTGTAACACAGCAGCCATTCACCGCAGGGATATCTCAGCAGCCATTATATAACGTACCAATGAGTTCAATTGTCTGCAGCCGAGCTCTCTCCCTCCTGCCATCTCTCTCACTGTCTCTGTCTGTGGTGTCAATGCTCTTGATTGGCTGAAACTCAGTAAGGGAGAACTGGGAAAAGTCCCTGTATGTGCTTTGTTCTCTCATTAGGACGCTTTGTTTGTGGTTTATTCACAATCCAGAAGTCTGTGTCTACTCATGAAGGCATAGGAAATACGAGTCCCGTTCTGTCTGCACTTCCAGTCCTCAGATTTCATCAATCTCTTCCTCTCTCTTGCTTCGGCTCGCCTCCCTTTTAAGTCACTTTTCAAAGCAAAATGTGCCATTAACCAGCCGTCAGTGTAAGGGCTCTTGCCACATGGATTAGACTTTGATGGCTTTTCTCGACTCCAGAGTCCGCACTGCACAGATGTCAGAACTTTTTTTTCCAATCCAACTTGGAGAAATTTTCGGCTTCTGCCCTGTCATTTGAGTCTGCTTTCGAACGAAGCATTATCCGAACACTCTGTCAGGTTTTAATGCATCAGAGAGAGAGCACATGTACTTGTGAAAGCCCACAAAGAAACCCTCTAAGCACCTTTCCATGACTGAGGCTTGTAAATGTAATTGCTGCTTTCACCTCCGGGCTTTTAGGAAAAGCGGACAGGAAGTACAGATGGATGATTTTTGGTTTAATCACCATCCTTAAATTTCTAAAGAGATGCCGCAGAGAAAGCAGAGAAATGCAGCAGATCGCCCTCTTTGTGTTCGCATGTGATCCGTATGTGTTTCTGTATTTTCTGCGCGTGTGTGTTCAGTGAACATTTTAATCTGCTCCTTCAATTTAAGCAATTTACTTTCATCTTCCTGCATCTAGAGGAGTGACCTTGCTGTGTTCCACTTAGTCTTAACGAAGAGATGTGCATTTTTATTTTTTTTGTTAGCATCTGCTCTGTTCTGTCCCTTGTGAAGTGGAGTAAACGCACACACACACACACACACACACACACATGTGTGTGCAGACACACACAGACAAGTCTGCACAAACGCATGCTTTTTGTCTGGGAACCGTCGGCGCTGGTAATGAGACTAAGTGTGGCCAGGCAGAGGGACAAGTGAATGAAACGGCTACAGAATCACTAGCTGTGTTTGATTTGCCTCCACTAATTCAAAGAGACCATCTGATAAATTGAGAGGATGGGATGTACATCAGAATAGCAAGAGGCGCCTCTTTGTTGTTCCCCATTCCCAACCAAATCACACCCCAACCCCCCGTTAGAACACCCAGAGGGGAGAATGTTTCCCTTGTGTGTGTCTGTGTGTGTGTGTGTGTGTGTGTGTGTGTGTGTGAGAAAGACAGAGCCGGGTTGCTAGGAGGTGCGAGTTTTCAGGAGGTCCTGCTGAAAGCAAATGAAGGAGCACTTGTGTCAACATTCTGACGGCAGCGATGAGCCACAAAGCCTCCAGGCCAAACAGCCAAAGGGCTGCATAACCTCCCTGTGAAAAAGCAGGAGCCGCTCTCTCAGAGCCCTGCTGCACTCCTTCTTTGTGTGCAGATCAGTGAGATGAAAACCCCTTTTTTTCTTTCAATCTCGAGATTTGACTCGAAGTTTTTTCCCCGGTCGATGACTCAAGCTCGGGCAGGAAGTTAGGACTCAAAAGGTTGATTATAAATGATGGTCAGAAGTTGTTTGTTCTGTTTTTACGACTCCGTGCCGGCGTGGGCGTGGCCGGGGGCAGTAAGTTCTCAGGTTGTCCGCCCCATTCTTGTTAACATGATATGTCAGAAAGTTGTAAGGGGATTTTTCTTCCACTTCTTCTTCTCAAGGAAGAGCTGATTAGATTTAGGTGGTCAAAAGGTCAAAGGTCAAAGTCACTGAGTCATATGATAATCACAGAATTTTACACAAATGTCTTATCAGATAAAATGATGAAGTGATGACATTTTTACATCCAAAACGTCAAAGGTCAGCTTCACTGTGACAGTGGAAATGTTCGATGTGTTATTCAGCGCCACAGCTCAGGAGCAGCATCTTGCCTGGTGTGTGAAAGCAAGGCTAGCTTAACATGATGGGCGTTTTTGCTTTGTTTCACAGTAAACATGCAGAGGCACACAGGAAGCGTGGGGGAGAGAAAGGAAGGATGACACGCAACAAAAGGTCTCCGGCCAGATTCAAACCGGCCATGTCGCTGTTATGTGGTGTATGTTCTCAGACCGCGAAGCCACCGTGACATCTATGATTTGGAACACTTCGGACATCTGCATTCCTGTTGTCACTTTTTACAATCTATTTGTCTTCCTGTTTCTGTTTCTGTGTGAACTTTCTGATCAGACGTTCAGTTCAGTGATTGTATAAGCATTTTGTTTACAGGCAAGCAATTTGACTGTTTTCCATTCCACAAATCGGAAACACATGAAAGTGATCTTAATCCGACCATCGCTCCTATATTCTTTGTTGTTGGCAGCTAATCTGATCACAGGCCTATCTGTGCGTAACACCATGCATTGGATGTTAACGCTGCATGCATCTAAATGCACGCTTGTGCTGGTGTGTGTGCGTTCCTCCACAGCTCACTGGCGGCTCAGATCTTGTGCCTCGAGCAGCAGTTAGTCCAGATGTTCGGTGTCCACAGGAACATACTACTTTGGAAACTTTCCCACATGCTATCTGGTGTGGTTGACTCTACACTGGCCCCGAACTTCAAAACAACCCAGCTCTAAAAATAGTCCGAAGCTCTTAATCATTCTGCCGACTCTGAAAGTCTGTCATAGTCAGCTCACAGAGCTCAGCATGGACACATAAATTACCCCCATCCAAGTCATCCTGTAAGTACCAAATACATCTCATGGCTCTTAGGCTGGATTTACAAGACACTAAGCATCTGATTTAACTGTTTGCAGCTCCCCATCGTGCTCTCCTGCACCGCAAACACATGACATAATGATCTGATTTATAAAACCCACCCGGGCTGAACGTCACGACTTAAAAACCCCCCCAAGGACTACTCTTTCTGTGCAGTAATGTTTTATTTCAACTATACATGCCGTGTTAAAAAAATCAACAAAAAATATCATGAAACAAAGACCATCATTATTATTTACACATTCACAGTACAACTTTACAACATTATCTACACGCTCAAATACTCTGGAGATCATATGTACACAGCTGGCCTCGCATCGCCATGTTGCACAGTATTTAAAATCAAAATGACATGACAAAATCCGGTTCATCTGCACATACACCGAGCTCAGACTGAAATATAAAGGCTTCAATTTAGATTGCAACAGAAAGACCCCGTTCATATTGCAATGTACAAGGCAGTTGAGCAGTGTATGTTGTGAGTGTGTGTCTGCGACGTCGTCAGTGTGCATGTGTGGAGTAGAAAAGAGAGCCCAAACACTGGTTAGATGACAGGCAGAAAGTCTTTACATACAATCATCACTTGTAAACAAAATGCGGCTTTGGGCTGAACAGGCAACTGACACTCGGATAGGATTGCAGATGTCACCCGAAAAAAACGAATCCAGTCGTCCCTACTGGCCAATAGAAACAATTCCTGCCACTGCAATCCTGGGGAATTTGAGATTCTGCATGACCGCCGCCCAAACAACAGACGGCTGAACACTGTGTTAATACATTGGCTGTGGGCAGGATGCGCTGCGCTGAGCCGACTGCTCCACAGCACAAGGTCTAACCACCCTACATCCCACTGTCAAGAAAATACATTCACTGCATGGCACCTCTATACGTGGTGGATTAACACCGCTCTTTTCAACACCGGCAGTAAAGGAGAAATTGATTTATACCCAAAATCCTATGTTTTTTGACTGTCCTTTTGTACAACCAGCATTCACGAGTGGAACGCTTGTGAAAAAAACTATTTTCCACGTCACTTCAGTTTGGATTAAGTAGTGATTTTCCAACACATCCTGCTGTTTTTCAAATTGCTTGTATAAAAATGATTTATTCACTATATGACAATAACATACAGAGGACCAATTGACTTTGCCAATATTATATACTGTAGTAGTTTTGTGAATAAGGCACACAATGCACAGATTCAGGTTCACTTGCCTAAAAATATTTATACTCCTTATTTATAATATTTAAGTATATACAGGATCTTGTCATTCCCAGCATGACTCATTTGGACACATTGGTAAAATGTTGTGTTGATTGTACACTGGCCACTCGCAGGGAAGCTGCACAGGGAACACGGGCTGCAGAACCAGCACGGCAGATGATGACAGAGGTGTTACATCCATGTATTGTTCTAGGGTCAGTTTTAATATACCTTTTTAATAGGATTAATGCAGAGGAAAAGTTGTAGTGTTCATCTGTTAGGGGACACACAGGTTTTTAACAGAACAGAAGTGCCCTGAAATGTTGAATTCGTACACGCGGGCTGAACCATTGGTGTTGCTTTAGTTTCATATGGTAAATTCTTTTAAATAACACAGTCAAACATGATAAAGGCAAATTATTTTGTTCAAAATTCACTTACAGAATGAGATGAGAAATGTTTTTTTTTTGTTCTTAATACCGTTGCTACATAAAGAAAGAAGTCTCTTGAACCACCTCTAAATTCTTACAAAGGGGCAGTGGAGGTTAGGGGAGGTTTCAGTCTTGGAGAGAAGCGTTTGTTCACGTCTATTTTCCCAGTGCGTTTGGTTGCTGAAAACTGTAATTCTTGGCTTCTGTCTGCAGTATAACATACACACACTCACTCACTCACTCACTCACACAAGCAGATGTGCACACCCATATGAAGGGCTGTCCAAGTCTGGTAGAGAAAATAAAATCAAAGACAAACACCTATGTCTAAAACCAATAGCAGCAAATGTACTTTGTAAAATTTCCCAGTGAGTTACAGAGTCCCTGTCCCAGTGTGCACCCAGCATGACCAGCCTGACCGAATGACCAGAAACACTACAGTGATACACAAAATGTGTTTTTGGATCTGTTCAGATGGGTCCAACGAGAGCAGAGAGGAGCTAATATTAAAATGAGAGACAGTGACTCAGGTCTTAAGGTGCATCCTCTGGCATGTGGCACCACTCTTGATAACCAAATGTGAAAGCCACATTTGTGCACAGCCTTTACACGAACCTGCTTTCCAATCAGCCAACACACACACCCACACACTCATCTGCACTCTTTTTCTTTGTTCGCCTGCTGTTTGATTCAGCTGTTTGCGCTCATATGTATTTTAAGCAACACGCACGCTATGATTTCTGAGTATCCTCTCCTCTGCCCCCAGCCATCTTACTAACAAAGGCATGGCCTACCTCTCCTCTTTGTTCAGTTCACATTAGTGGGAAGACAGTGCTCAAGGGCAGTGACAAATGAGACCCATTCTTCAAGTATTCCACTATTTTCAACCTGGTACCACATGCACCAACACCACGGCGGCCCCAGCTAGTGTCTTAAACCACGTACCTAACATGGGAATGGGCGACACCCGAGCCCAGATCCAGTGGGGAGCAGCAGATTCACCACTGTCCACTGTTCATATCCTGCGGTTACCGTGACAAGGGAGCGAGATGGATACATAAGGGAGCGAAAAAGCTCCAAGGAGTATCTTTGGCCACATGTGTGATTTTCCCTTTTTAGTGTGAGTGAATGTGCATATCATTTAAAGGGGGAACACACCTCAAGTCGATACACAAACACACAATAGGCCCTACCCCATCCATAACCCGCCCCCCAAGCCCTCAGGGCTCAAAGCTTTACAGTTGAGGCCAAAAGCTCACTCTTGTGTCCATGCTCCTTCAATAACTGTACTTATTGACCACTCGCATCTGTGGAGTCTGTGGTGGAAACCCGTTGGGTTTAGGGGGCACATCTGGCTTTAGCGATGGGGTCCTTTTAAGCCCTGTGCGAGGGAGTGAGCCATGCGCACTGTAGCTGCTCTGTCGGGATACAGAGGATGGGTGTGGTGAGTGCATTCCTGCCCCCATCCCTCCACCATGGGAGTCAAGTCTGGAGGGGGGTGTTGGGGGCATGTAACCCCCTCTGTTCATACTGTGTTGGCGAGACACAGACACCCCCATGGTTACCCCATTTGGTGAGGTGGATAAGGACTGCCTGTGAGAGGCACTCCGGTGGAGTTGATACCCCCCTCTTTGCCTCTCCAGGGTGCCCCCCATGCTCAGGCTGCCTGTTGGTGTGGTGGGAGTGCTAGGCATGGGCACATCAACCCTCTTGGTGGGGCTGTGCCTGGGCAAGGAGGACGAGGGAGAATAGAGGGAAGCCTCACGGCTGGGCACCCTGGGGGGCAATTCAGTCAGTTCCTCCATGGGCTCCAGTGTGAGGTGTTGCCTTGGGCGGGGCCCTTGTCCCTCTTGAAGAATGGCCTTGGGGTTGGCCACAGAGTCATTGAGGTGTTTTAAAAGGTCATTTAGGGTATTTCTGGCATCCACAGACCGCTTTTGTTCTTTCCTACTTCCCTTTGAATCTGGATTCTTCAGCTTCTTTTCTGACGAATGTGGCAGTGTATCATCTCCATCGTCAAAGCTTGGGTGGTCATGTGTGGCGTTGGGCAGGACAACTGCACTAGGGATGTGGGAGTGTCCCAGGGCGAGGTGAGGTTGGTGGGAGCTGGGGTTCGTAGGAGCAGTGAGGAACTGGGGACTCTTGGCTGATGAGTTGGACTCCTTACGGGGCCCACTGGCCTTCCCTTGAGCCCTCTCCCACTGGTTTTTGATGGGCTGCAGGCCTTTCTGCTGAAGCACAGGGGTGGACTCTGGTGTTGGCAGGGCAGCCAGCTCAGGGGGCTGACAGCCGTCCCGCAGGATCATGGTCTTGGTGTCACCGTTGGGTGTGTTCAGGTCTTTGCCATTGCTCAGCAGATTAGTGTACAGCTTGGGAGAATCAATGTTGGTTTGGTACTCCTAAGGAGTAAAACAAATGAAAAGAGTTGGATTAGACACGGTTTCGCATCTACTTCAATTGCTATCGTAGCACTGGAGCTAAATTTTATGGCCTTACCTTTACAGGGCTGTCAAAGAGGCCGTTGAGCTTGACAAAGCTCCCAGTGGAGTCGGAGCAGGACGGCGCAGACTCGGCATCCTTGTGTACGTGTCTTGGCTTACGAAGGAATGAATCTCGGTAGCAGAAAACAATCAGACCAGCCAAGAGGGCACCCATGAGGAAAGCAGCAAACACGCAGGTGATGAGGATGTTCATGTGGACCATCTGGTTGGTTTCACCTGCTTGGTTATCCCACACACCTACAAAAACATCGACGCACTGGTTAACCCCCTGGTGAAAAGAGTCAAAGTGCTCAGTGGAGCATCCCACCCATTCGACTGCAGAAATGTGCATGTTTGTGTGTGGACACATTCATGCATGAGTATCTGCTTCTACAACCCGCCCCCCCGCCCCCCAATACAAGGTGGCCAGTCAACCACAACCAATTACATAAATATTGTCACATTTCTATTCATCTAAACCCAGATGGAGAAGAGAGATGGTGAAAATTGGCAGAAGCTGTTAGGTACCCACATCCATTTCACCATCTATAAATAGACGAGCTATGTTAGTTCAGAAGGGAAGACTGAAAGTGTTGCCTTGATCCACGTTCCACGAGAGGCTTTTTGTCATGCGTTTAGCCGGTACCAGAGGGTTAGGAGTGCACTCTTATCAGAGCTCGAGAGCCAAATCAATGTTCCGCTCAAGAGATCAGGGAGTTGTTCGTAGGAGAGAGAAGCAGTGCTCGCCTCCCAGGCGTTGGGGCAGCGACTGCTCTACTAGAGGTTTGTTAGTAACCACAGACATTGAAAGAGTTAGTCATCCACCGTGCAGCCACAACAGTGATGTGGCAGAGCAGGCCCAGTCAATGATCTACCAGCCAGGGTAAACTATTACTAGAGAGCTTGAGTTAAAAAAAAAATCTATACTGGCAGAGAAAGATGATAAATCCAAACAAAAGGTATTAAAGAAACAATATGTGAAAAAGGAGTGTAAGGTTTAATGATCAGAAGACTGAATAAATATTTAAAAAGAAAGAAAGAAGAAAGAACAGAAGAAAAGATAACAATGGTAACATTAAAATATAATATGTATAGTAACTTAAATTATGTATGAAAGTGTTTATATGAAAAAGAAAGAGTCTGCCAAGTTATCTACTGGAAACCCTAAAAAAGCTGTCGTTGTGTGCACGTGTGTGTTTGCATATGTGAGTCTATGTGTGGATTCCTATTTGTGTGGCTCAGTGAGAGTTGTTGGCAGCTCTCAGATCAAGCTCAATGCAGCATGCTGGCTGCCTCCCTGCGGGCCTTACCCTCTTGGCCCCCTGGGATAGAGTCTAAAGAATGGGAGGTGGCTGGGTCATCCTGCAGCACAAAGCCTGAGCCGTAGAGCTCTGGACCAGGCCCAGAGCTGGGGCTCTGAGTGGGTATGAGTACTGGGGGGTGTATGGGCCCACTGGGGTGGACTGTGACTGGCGTTGATGAAAACTCCATGTCTGTGGTGACAAACAAATTGTTAACAAACTGTGCAGACGTGGGTAAAGCATACTGTTATCATCCCGGTTAGTAGGCTTGGGCAATGGGTCATTTTTTTAAGGTTAGTGACTGAGAGAATAGTGAATTAACCACAGTTAAGTTTTAACAAAATGTGTTTTTCACATTCACAGACCAATCAAAGTACTTTTTTTCATACAATTTGGAACAGGAAAAAGAGACTGAGGCTCAAAGAGGAGTTGGTACACAACAGTAAGGATGCCAAGGGATGGTGGGTGCATGGGCATGCAAGAAGGGAGGAGGGGTCGAACAGGAGTCCATGAGTGAAAAGGAGGAAGTGAGTCTGTGCTGAGATAGAGCACCGATGTCGCCTGGTGAATCTGTTGTTTGTGACGATGGAAAATGAAGCAGGTGACATTCAGGTGAGAAAAGATGAATGGTGGCAGTGGTGGAAAGACAGGGGGTGGAGATGCTGAACTCAAGGAAAGAAACCATTTGAGTAAAAGATCAAACTAACCAGAGGTAGGGTCGCCAAATGATTTGTAATCTGGCGCTGATGTAGTGCCCAAAAACGCTAAAAGAATTAAAAGAACAAGAAATCAGCATACGGGAATTCAGGAGTAAAAACTGAAAACTAAAATCCCTAAGAGACACTAAGAGTGCAGTTTATTTGGTTTAATGGTAAATATATAACGCACTCGCTAGCAGTGTCCTCGTCTCACTGGAGTCTCTGGAAGCCCTCTGGTTCTGATCAATACTGAGGTTCAGCCTGGGTCATGTTCAGTCGGTGCAAATGAAGGGACAGAAGCTTTAAAGCAAAATCAGTAAAGGCAGTTTTTCTGCCATCAGATATCTGAAGACCTCTACCGTTTGCACCAGCTGAGCATGACCCTTAATTGTACATGTCCATGTTTGTGCCTCACAGGCGGTGTAAGTTACAGGTGGCCATGTACTGTATGCAGATGTGTGTGTTAATACTGCACATAGACTCATGTAGGGGCAAGTTACTGGAGTGGTTACTGGTGTGAGTGTGCAGGCTCATGGTGTGTGTGGAGATGAGTTTGTGTTTCATTTGCGTACGTTTGTGTGTGTGTGTGTGTGTCAGTGTATGTGTATCTGTGTGTGCTTGTGTATGTCTCAGGATTGATGGCATGGCATGGAGATGAGATTCGTACCTTGACAGTCTCCCAGGTGGGCTGTGTTTCCTGACTCGACGTCCTGCTCATACCCAGTCCTACAAGACAGCAGAGAAGAGATGGACACAGATTAATCAAAGAGTTAAAATTCTAATTTTCTCATTCAGAGAACTTGCACTTATAATATTTAGAGATGTTACGACACCTGAACTTTGTTTAATGTCCAATACCGAGTACCAATCTGATACCAGTGGACGGCTATATGCTACCAAGTTACACAAGTCGCTTGCCGTTAATAACTGTTGGCTACTGAAATCTGTCAGTTGCGTACAGGTAGATGGGATGCTGCTGGGAAGTAGCAGGGTCCTGTTTCTAATAAATGAATTATGTGGTATTGGATCAGTGCATCGATAATGATTCCAGCATTTCAGGCGATGTTCAGACTGCAGGCAAATCAGATTTGTTTCTCAAATGAGGTCTGAGAGACGGCGTGTCCGCACCGTAATTTGTGAGTGATCAGATTGGATTTTTGTGTCCAGACATCATCAGCATGTCTTGCTGGGTTGCTGTGGTATAGATGTTGAAGCTCTCTTTTGCCTAAGATACCTTTCAGCTTGTAGCAGCATGGATTCTGCTGCATGGAGAGAGACCAGAAGGTCCGAACTGAGAAATCCTATTTGAATTGCAATTCAGACCACCTCCAAATGCATTTCAGGTGTTTGTTTTTAGGCTAACCCTAACCTAAAATCAACTAAAATCAATCTGGATACACTAAAAATTGGATTTGACCTAGCAGTCTAGGCATTTCTGTAGTTGCATACAAGGTGTACGGGACGTTTCTGGGAAGTAGACGGGTCCCGTTTCCAACAACAAATGATGTAGTATTGGATTAGCGCTTAGACTTGTGTACTCGCTGACATCGACTCCAGCGTTTCAGGCAGTATCAGAGGCAATCGTGACACTGATATTGGAACATCTCTATTTATATTGCTGCTGAGGCTTGAACTCACAGAAGACCCGGCTGTATCCTCTCACAGGCTCCGTGAGGCGTCCAGCCACAGTATGGATCCCTTGATGCGATGCACGACCTGGTTGCCACACAAAACACACACACACACACACACACATCAGACCACTGGGTTAAATGATTCTGGGAGAGAGCACTATAATCATTTGTGACTGATTGAACATTAACTTAAGGTGAGGCTGTTAGAGTTTCTTTTATGACATTAACTGGAAAACAAAACAATAAAGTCACAAACCTATGACCGGACGTACAAAGGACGTTTTAACCCCCGCAATGCCCACGAGTGCTTCACTTACTTGTGGCAGGAAGAATGCCTTTCGCAGCGGCTCAGGGGAATACGGATGACACAGCTTGAAAAGGCGACATACAGGCTGTGTGCGTCTTTGTCCACGTGCAGCGAGAGGACACGCTTGTCATCCTCGTGGTTAGACAGGCACCTGGGAAAGGGAAGCGGGAAACCTGATCAGAGGTTTATCAGATAAGTCTGTCTACTGTTTCAGTCTCGGTAGATTTAATCACTTGTTAGGTGGAGAAGTCACATAAAGCCTTTTCTCCCAATTTAACAGGATTTTAACCTCTGACACACGGCGGCGCGTGTGTTCAAATTCACAAATAAGCGCACAATAAAAATGAGATGACACACACGCATGAGAAAACAGACAGGACAAACAGTGCCGTCTGTGCCGGGAAGCGTCACCTCGACAGTTGCTGACTCCTCGGCCAGACGACAGAACAGGAAGAGAAAAGGAGAACAGAAGCAGACAGAGAGAGGGTGAAGAGTGCATGTGTCCCTACTTTGCCTTGTTGAAGACATCTATCTCCTCCAGAAGCAGGCTGTCGTTCAGGGACACAGAGGACGTCTTAGCCAAAACCTTGAGGACAACCCCTGACTCAGCCCCGATGAACACCACCGTGTAGTTCTTGTGAGGTCCGGCTTCATTGTCCACAGCCAGCGCTGTCAGTCTGTACCTTCACACACAGCAGAGGAGCATATGTTACTCACAGCAGGGGTTCCCCCATTCAAAAGGTCATTCTGAATACATAAATCACTTCAGCTCTTCAGTAACTAAAGGTCAGACTTTTTTTTAACTGGGTGTTAATCTCTAGTGCTTCTGCAGTACGGAGTCAGTTTATTAGCTATTTGTTGTAGAAAACCACACTTGAATTGGGGTACAGGAGTTAAAATAACAAAACACTCAGACACTAAACGAGACAGTTAAAAAAACAGAAATAAGTTAAAAACAGAGGGAAAACTCCCAATATTGACCGGCATTGGCTTATTATAGATATATACTGAAATTGTTGTATATACAGTCCAATATGCACTGATATGAAAACTGAAAAAAAAAAAGAAGATCATAACGCAGAAAAGGTTAGGGGTAATTTATAATAACCTGTCTGTCATTGAGGCAATAAAGGTTAATTGTACATAACTGTAAAATATCATGTGTATCAATCAATCGTTTGATTGTTACATTTGAGGGATCAAAAAAAAAAGGTGTGTGGATACTGTCGGCCTTTTAGCAGCATCAGCCCCAACAATCGAGTATCGGCACGACTTTCAAGTGAGTTTAAAATATAGTAAATTAAAATATAGTGAATTCCATATTTAGACACAGTACATTCACTTCATCATATTTAATCAGATGTGTTTGGGCTATAATCACCCAAAAATGATGTTTGGACATCTACAGCAGGATGACATATTAAAGTAAAACAGTTTCAAAATGTGTCACTTGTCGGTAAGAAGACTTCAAGCACTTTTTCATTCTTGAAAATACCCGTACGAACCCTGCAAACGCTTTTTTAGACTACTCAATCTGGTTTACAGACTGTTCAGACTGCATGTAATGCTGATGTGATGAGAAAGAAAAAGCATATCTGGTAAAAAAAAAAAAAAAAAAACGATTTTGCTTTAAAAATTCTAGCATTTAAAACAAAGGGAGGTATTTCATTAGTCTGCATTTACCTGACTCGAGTCTTGGTGAACCACGGCTCGTCCCCGATAGACGGCACAGCTGTGTCCATGAGGGGGTGCGACTTGATGAACTGCAGGGTATCGTCCGGGAACTCGATGGAGCTCTTAAAGGACGCAGCTGGACCGTGACCTGCACAGCTCCCGGGTCTGGAATGGAGGGCGCACATGCACAGAGGGGAAAAGGTCAAGGATCAGCCCATACGATCACACACCAGGGAGTCATAATAACGTGCATTGAAATGGATGAAGGGTGCAGCGAGAGGGTGGGGGTGAGGAGCAGGTGCTTATTAGGATCACAAAAAGGCCTCAGCTGGAAACATAAAATATACATATGCACGGTTATTCTCCATCAATGATTCACCGGGGTAATGAGGTGCTGCACGGACTTTGTGTTTTAGACACAAGGGCCGGGCTGCAAATATACGTGCCGACTGTAAACAGGTTAAATATGCAACGCATCTAATTATGCCAAATGAATTATTTAATCGCCAGCAGATGGTGAATGTGTGTGCTGGGTCAAAGCTAATAACTAGTGAGAAAGATTTGATTTCACTGGGTTTAACCTGGACAAAGAAGGGTTAAGAAAAGGGGAAAAAACTGACAGGTGGCAAACAGCTGATGAATCAAGCGCCACCTGCTCAGTTTGAAATCCTCACCGAGGTTTGGGCAGCTTCTCCTCTGGATACGGCGTCCACACGGAGTCAGGAGTCTTCTGTTCTTTGAAGCGGCCCCAGAATACCTTCTCTATGTCGGCCATGGAGAACGCACACACTGCTGATCCTGGGATACTGTTGAGGAAGAAATACGTTAATCTCACATCCACATCTGTCCTCTGCTTCAGAAATCCAACAACCACCAGCAGGCGCGGCTCACCTGTTCATCTGAGTGGTGAACACGCCCACCACCGAGGGAACCCCGTTGATGTCGATGATGTCAGTGATGGACTGCAGCACATCGAAGTAGAAGAAGGACTCCCCCGGCACAGAGCAATTAAGCCTCGCCTTCACGAAAGAGGTCCAGTGCTTCTCCAGCACCCGCTGCGACCCGCCGACGTCATTCTTACAGATCCGGGCCACGCGAGAATACACGACCTGCGGAGAGCCCAGGTTTAACGGAGGACAGAGGCGGGAGGAAGAGGGAGGCAGCTGAGCGAACGTCACTAAAAACACTTCCAACATGCTGAATAATGCATCTCCATCCTGTAGCAGCTCGCCACGGACGACCTCACAAACAAACACTCTCATCTTTTAACTTTCCCCCCGACTGGAGCAAAGATAAAAAAAACAAGAACGTACGCAGCGCAGTGTGATTGTGTTTGATTACGTGTATTACAGAGGCTTAGCGTAGAAATGAAGTGTGTGAAGCAGTCGGCTTTGACAGTTTTAATTATTCACCAGTGCAAACCTCCATCAGAGGCCAGGTGTCACCCAAGCATTAGTAGGGTTGAAATATTTATTGGCCGGTGGCTGATGGGGGACGCTGGCCTCCCGCGGCTCGGCCAGACCAGCTCAGGGTGAGATGAGGCGCGGTCAAAGCTGAAGTTGGCCCCGAACACGGAACATCCTAATGCCCTCTGCATGCATGTGTGTGTGTGTGTGTCACGGGGAGAAGCCGACACAGCGCGCGCAATCTCCGGAAGAGACAAATCCTCTCACTGTGTAATGGTTTTACATTAGTGGAACATTCCCGGCAAACACTGGCTGTTGAGATTCCTCCTGTGTTTTAACGTGATGTACTGTTACCGCCTGAATGGGCCCCATTACCACAGGGGCCATTTGTGGCACAAAACGCACGCACCGAGGGAGGCGTAAGCCTTTTTGGGACAAAGGCCTGCGTACTGTCGCCGCGCGGAATATGTAATGTGTTATAAACGGCAGGTGCGCTGTCTTACCTTGCCCAGATTGCTGTGCTCCACTGCAATCTCCCGGTAGAAAAAGTACACATAATTCCCGTACTCTGCTGCATGCAGGAAATGAGGTTCTGAGGGAGAGACACAGGCAGAGAGTTGAAGTGTATTTCTGCACCGTCACCACCACTGTGTGCATGTTGAATATTTCAGGGATTTGTACAGGGCTGTATGTGACTGGGGGTGACCTAGATTGCCTGGGAGAGAACAGGCCGTATCCCCGCGGAGCTCGGCGAGGCAGGAGAGCTCTCTATCACTCCGAGAAAACAGCTCCGACAGTCACGTACATACATGCGCCATGCAAAGGCATCATGGGCGTTTAGCTAGCTGGCAGGTGGACGGGTGGATCCACGGGAGCGTGAGTGGAGAGAGAGATAAAGAGTGGGAGTGATGAAGAGGTGTTTGTGTACCTTTCAGCCATTTGGAGTCGTATTTGATGGTCCTCAAGGCCGATCCATCACCCATACTGCGATAGATGACAGCATCACTGGCTTGGAAGTCGGCTACAGTCGCGGAATACAGCTTCCCCTCTAAAAGAGACAAAACAACAATGAGTACAGTCACCGACAACCAGGATACACTGCTCTTCACCGCTTTGTTGTTTCTCTTGGTTGATAAGGCTTAATTGGCTGACTTGTTATCGCTGCAGGCACAGTTTTGCCGAGGCAAAGACACGGAGGTGATAATGAGAGCATAAGTAGGAACACATTAGTTCGTCTTCAGCGAGAGTAACCACGAGCGTGGGCGGGTGTGCGTTTGACCCTCACCAGCGAAGAGGGCGACGTTGGTTTGCTTGGAGTCAAACGGGCACCGTGCCAGTCCATTGATCTCCTCGCCGTCAAACTCGAGGTTATCCAGCTGAGGGGAACACAGAAATCACCCACACATTAGAGGAGTTTTGTCGAGGGACGCCGAGGAAGCAAACACACACAGAAGCGGCAGCGAACACGTGAATCAGTCCAGTCAAATTTATTTAAAAAGACATTAAAATGAGGGGCGTGTTACCCAAATCACTGTAAGAAACACATTCTCCCAAATTGTCAAATACAGCAGCTCGACCGGTGGCCTTCAAACTGTGACACTTCAACTACCCCTCTAGCGTCAGTTCTGCACATGAAGGCCTCCGCAGTCAAGTTAGCAATAGTTAATATTAAATATCTGGTTGGACTTTGAAATAAAGCTTGCTGACAAACACTTATTAACAGCCGCCCGTTTGAGCATTTTATACTTGTATTTATTTTTGTATCTGTCCGCTCCTTCCCCTCCTGTAAACTGACAATCACACATGCTTTGCACAGGAAGAGACGCTCTCTGGCATCACATGCCGACCTGTAAATGCACTGACTGTGGTGCAGCCTGGGACTAAAAGCAGACCCTGGCTCTGGATACTCACCCTGTAGTATCTGCACATGGGGTTGAAGCCGTTGGTACCACAGATGAAGACCAGGTCGTCGTTTCTGGGCACCAGCACTTTGATAAAGTTGTGGCACTCGTCCTGAAAACAGACGCGACACATGTAAGAGCGTCAGAGAGGCAGCCAGCTCCTCTGCTCACAGTCTGAGTCTCTGGTGGAATATATAGGATGGAAGGTGCGAGATGAAAGCTGTTTAATACGTACTCTGTGTTTTCCCTTGACGGCACACATCTCTCTGTCAGCTTGGCCTGATCGCCATGTAAGCTTCTGTAAAATCCAACATGGAGCATTAGACACATGCACGCACTGACACGTGCACACACACACACACACACACACACACAGCCCTCCCTCCTCCACCCGCTCATTTTAAAACCTGTCCGGTTTGTGATGAATGGCTCTGTGTTTTCTATGGAGCCCTTTTTAGTGTCTGCAGATTGAGAGAGCAGCTTGTGGGGAGAATCTTACCCGGTAAGGAATGATCTCATTCCTGTAGGATTCTCTCAGACTGACGAGGTACACCTGATCTCTGCGGACACACAACAACACAACACACAGCTCAGAGACGCAGCACAGCAGGGAATACGCTCAGAGAAGAATGTAGGGCTCAACATTTTCCATTTTTCCTGTTTCAAAATAAAAATCTGGGGCTTTATCAGGGTTTAGTTTTAATATTAGTAAAAAGGCTCATTTTTCACTTGAAACTAATTCAGGTCTTATTTTAAAAAGGCTCTAAGTAGTTCTTGAAAAAAAATCCTCACTCTGAATTTTAATATTCACAATATTATTGAGGTAATAATACAAACTCAGACGTCTTTATTTTTTCCACGACTGAATAAACAAGCTGTTCTCAGAGGACAATAAGGTCCCAGAACACTGTTAGAAGCTGGAAAGGTGGCAGGGTCCGCCACATATAAACAATCTATCATACATATCCAGCATATCCATCGATAGAGATCTTTCTCTGCTGATTAAGATTTCATCCCCAAAACTAGTGCACCTTAAAAAATACAATTTTCAACTTATACACTTTGTGGTTCAGCCATTTATTGATTTTTACATTCTCAGAAGGACGGTTCATTTGCTTTGGACGATGATTTCAGCCTCTTCTTGCAGCAGGAAACAAACAACATTTTGGTTTGTGGTAAAATGAAGTGAAATGGGTTGCTGATAGTCAAAAACTTTGAATGTGAATATATTTTTAGAGATATTGCAATTGCGATATGATTCGTGATTAGTTAGAAGGATCATTTTTGTGTGACAATTTTCATTGTCACTGTTTTCTTACATCTAGAGAAGAATATTTCCTTTTTAAAACCTTTGTCATATTCTGAGAAAAGATGATGAGAGTAAAATATAGTTCATTTAAATCGTATATAAACCTCCACATGAGTAACGCACAGGGAGTGAATGCATACTGAATTCTTGTTTTATGCAACTGAAAACCTGACTCTGTTCTCTGCTTTACCAATTTATATGACAAACTACTTATTGTTTAGATTATATGCTGGTTATTTAAAATGTAATAAAGCCAGCGGGGATCGTATTTTACTGGCCCACAGACATCAACATTTTGCTCCACTTTCAGCAAAAAAAACGTGAATACCCCAAACTGACGACAGGAGGATCCACTCGCCAGCAGTGATCCATGTGCTGCTGATTACCGGGGCTCCGGAGGTGGGACTTTTATACTGTAGATGTCAGAGTGATTTCCTGCTACAATATTAGTGCTGCCGCTCAGATTAATCCCAGCGGCCATAAATACCAAAAAGACATGTAAAGATGCCAAGAAACTCCTGACGGAGCGACAGAGCCGCATGATAGACGCCTCTCGCGGATCAATACCGACCATATACATCAGACGCAGGCCTGGAAAGCCACAGATCCAATAACACTAAGAGCTTTTTTCCCCGCTCGCACCACTGTTTACCTGCCAAGGAGTGAGTGAGTGTGTTGGTGTGGGGGATGTGCGAAAGAGAGGAGAGACAGTGTTTGTGTGTTGCGTTTACCTGCCAGCGATGAACAGAGTGTCCTGTATCTTGGTCATCAGCTGAAAGTCAAGGCGGTGCTGTGACTCGTTGCCAGAGGGCCGGCCTCTGAACACAGGGTACCTCCGCGAAACTGTGGAGACATCACGCGTGCAGGCTATTAACGGGAGTCTGCAGCACGCTCACCTCCCGCTAGATTTAACCTCCACTGCTCTGATTGGAAATAAATATGCTGTGTGTGCTTCCAACAAATCCTCCTGCAATTAAAGTAATGGTACAGTACAAATATATTTTGCCTAATTACAGCTGTTTGTCATTGTGTGTGTTTGTGCATTAGATAATGGCTGCCTATGTCAGCACATCTCTGTTCTCCCAGAGAGGAGGATGAAATCCACTTAATGCTACAGCTGATTGATTTTATTACCATGGGTACGGCATGCTAGTGTCTGAGCTGCTGACACGGCAAGAAAAAACCACCGGCCGGTGTCCGTCTTCATTTCACATGTGACCGGCGTGAGTTAAAAGTGTGTGTTAAGGAAAGTTGTTGACTTTTTTTCAGTGACGTTGCAGTAAGTGTAATCTCTCTCCATCCTCCCCCCCCTCCGTCTCCGCTGAGTTCGTATGCGTGTAAGTATACTCACAGTGTGCGTCAACGACATCGAGGGGTACGGTGTCCTCTGGGAAGCTGACTGCGAGGAGAGTGCGTGAGGCTGTCAGCAGCAGCAGCAGCAGCTCACTGAGCAGAAGCGCAGCTCTCTGGCCCATGGCTGCTCACAGACGACACTTCCTGTTTCACTCTGGTGGAGATGTTACCTGCGAACACACACACACACAGAGAAGGCACGCGTTTGTTACTTGACATGCAACGTGTAGTCTTAGGAGTCGATTCCTCAGCCACACTTTTTGCGTTTTCCTCTCCACGTTGGTAAAAGCGAAGCATAAGGCACACATGATGCCCTCTCTGGTTTATTGATGACTGAGCGCTCAGTGGCAGTGCTTGGCGTTTCCCCTCTGCCTCTCCCTGCATCTGCTGTCTACAGGAAGGTCAGCCAACTGGCTGGTGGGGTGTCTCGGTGTGTGTTGGATGCAGCGGAAGTCCACTCTGTTAGAAGCGTGGCGGGCCTGCTGTCTCCGTACATCTGTGCTCTGATTGGTCTGTCCTGGGCTCAGCGCTCATCAGCACATTGCAACTCCATCACCATCACGGCTGTAGCCTCTGCTCTGACATTAGCTGACTTCTATTAGCGCTCTGCTGGCTGTTATTGCTCCGACCCTTCCTCGGAGTTGGCAGCTTTATTGCAGCGCAGTGATTCACTCATCTCTGTGTTATCAGGACCCGGTCAGGTACAGTTGTTTTGACATTTACTCTGTGTACAGTAGTTTCTCCGGCGTCTGTAGACATGATACAGCAGCAACTCCTTTGGTAATAATTTATTGTGGGAGTGGCGGGCTTTAGTGTGTATGTTGTGCGTGGAGGAGTGCTTTAGAGACAGACTGTGTCGGTGCATATTAATGATCGGTGTACATTCAAATATTTATAAGGCAAACAAATTATTCATGCAGGCAAAGCCTGAACGGATATAAACAATTTACCGGGAGACGTCACACAGGCAGAGGGATGGATTAGCTGCGAGCACAGTGGGATTCACACACACACACACACACACACACACACGTACATAATCACTCTTTCAAGCGGGGTAATGCAAAGACTGACGGGTGTGTGTGCGCGCACACGCACGGTATTGACTCATTTTTCAATTAGCCCCGAAGCACACCTGCTCCAGTGCTGTCTGCGAGCCCCGCCTGCCAGGCCATTAGTGCTCTGATTGATCCGCACAGGAAGCGCGGCCGATCGGCAGCCAGCAGAGGCAATCTATACACCTCGCCACATCCCTGTGGCCATGTGAGCGCACGTTTGTAACGCACAGTTTGGTCACAGTGTGCTTTTTAATTCTTTCTAAACACAAAATTAGCTTTTATACACGTGGCTGATAAACTATAACACACGTTTTCATCAAGTAGGAAAACAAGAAGGCGTGACGTTCTGACGGAGCTCACACACATCAGCCTTCAGTCAGTGGATGTGACAGGACATGCACATTGATTGCTTTGGAGCTTGCATGTTGCCATAAAGCGTGCGCTAATAATCCAGTTACTGTACGATGATGTGTCACCACAAAACAATGGACGGTGGCGGAGAAGGCATGGCAGCGTGTTTTAGTCACCAACGGCGTGTAATCATGGCTATTCAGCCCTCTGTGGGATACTGAGGCCTCTTAAAGAGCAATGTCATTATGACATGAGTGACGGCAGGTCCTGACACGACAGACGCTTCATCTCCATTAGTCCACTTAAGAGTTAAATTACGGGTTTCATGTTTTGATAAAATAGAAAGGTTGTGTGAAGACCAAAAGGTGACTTTCTCTTCCCGTCAGCACAAACATCAACGATGCTGCCGCAGTCACTATATTCTAATCTCCACGCAAATGAATCTGTGGACACAAACGAGCACAGATCTGCGCACGCAGGCCTCCAGATCTATACAAAACAACAACTGTCAGCGACTTAATCCAAATGAGAAGTGATGATGCCGCTCGGCAAAGGGAGACAGCCGCGTTCCTTAAAAGCATCGCATCTATTTTTTTACTACCTGCTTCAGACGTTCGTCGCACCAGGAGAGGTGAGGTATTAAAACCCAGGCAATAAATCGCCGAGTTTCTTGGAGGGAGCCTGGGACAGGAATAGATACCAAACGCACAACAATAAGAAAAAAAAACAGGAGCTATGAAAGGTAAATAAACCCAGCTCCACGTTTCAATTCTATAGTGCTATCATACAGGCTGCAGGCGGCGCTTCCAGCCCCAACTTTGCCCCGTTCACAGGTAAATCATTCCCCTGCTTGTCAGGATTTAAAGTCTTGCTCTGTATCGTCTCAACACACACACACACACACACACACACACACACACACACACACACACACACTCTTTTTTCCTGCTGTTCTCCTTCACTAAACAATTCCGGACAAAAACACTCCGACAGAGGCACAAGCTCGGCTCCGATCTCCCATGTTTCCTTGCATGGTAACAGCCGCGCTGCGGAGGCGAAGGCTTTCCTCACAAACTCTAATGTAAAACAGAAACATAAGACATCCAGAGGTCAGCGATCTAAAATTACTTCTCAATCTCTTGTGAGCCCGGCATGTTTTCTATTGACTATGCCTTTGCGTTCTCTGGTTCCTGCCCTCCAGTGTGTGTGTGTGTGTGTGTGTGTGTGTGTGTGTGTGTGTGTGTATGCACATATAGGCCTCAACAAGCCTAGAGACGCTGGGCTTGTCACGCAACTCAGTGCCATTCAGCCTGGCCTCACTCTACCTCTGTTATTACAGGCTTTTCAATGTCCTACAACCACGCACTTTCCCTGCTGATGTTGTTGGCTCGGGCCCATGGTGTTAAACACGGGGAGAGGAGAGAGGGGGAGGGGGTCCGCCGGACTGCTATTTCTACTGATGGTGGGTGTAGGGGTCTGCAGCCAGATTCTGGTAGTTACAGCTGAAGATTTAGTGCTCCAAGCCTAAAATGACAGATTAACACATATTTCTCCTTTCAGCCGTGCTTTTAGTGGCATATGCCAGCCTCGACCTCCTCCCCCACCACCCGGGATGGATGTGTTAGTGCAGGGGAGCCCTACTGAGAGGAATTGGGGGCTAATAAAAGGACAGCAAACAACAGCGGTGCGTGAGGTTTTCTGAAAGTTGTGTGTGGATGTGATGGGTGGATGTAATCCCAGCAGAACAATGGCTGCTGCTGCTGCTTGAGGCGACTCGACTTGTCATCGGGCACCACGCTGAGCTGTAAACCAAACAGCACAGGAATCAGATAGCCCGGGAGTTCAGTTTCAGGCATTTCACTCGGCACGCTCGGTGTTTGTGCGTCTGAAAGTGCTTGCGTGTGAGCTCTGCTTGTCCGAAAAAACTGGATGCATCCTATAACATGGTTGTCTCAGCTCTCAGCTGAGGCTCTGAGAAATCTAATCAAGATGCAGCCACACAGGGAGGCGAGTCAGCCAGATGATTAGGGCAGCCACACAGGCCCAGAAATGATTACTACTCCTTTTCCCACTTCAGCAATAACCACTACCCCTAATCGCGTGCTATTTACCCAAGCATCCCTTCAGAGGGACTTGGTGGGACTTGTTGCTTCAGAGGTTTGGCAGAAGGAGAGGGCTGTGCCACCATAAACCCGGCTCACCTCCCTTTCTTCTCTACCTTTCGCAGAGAGGAGGAGTGAAACAGGAGAAAGGCTGTTCTCAGCAGTAGTTCCACTATTGTGGAGCACAAAGGGGCTGAGCTGCAGGTGTGACCGAGAAACAAAGGGGGCTTTGGGCAAGTCAACACAATGGAGCCCCACCCCCGGTCAGTGGACCTATGTGTTCAGGAGAGCTGTTCTGGGGGCTTCTAAAAGGGGGTTCAGAGGGAACAAAGCAAACTGTATAAACATCTTGACTCCAAATGCTTCACAAAGGGTCCAACTTTTATAACTCAACCAGTTTAGTGAGGAGCAGTCCGATACCCGAGCAGCAGTTTAGGGCGACCATAAGGCCGTGCGGTTTAATGGCGGCTGTTCCGGGGTTACGGCCGGCTGTAGTGGAGGTTAACGGTGATCGTTCTGGTCGATGATTTCTGACCCCGCGACCAGTGAGGCGGAGTGAGGCACATCAGCCAGCTGTGCTGTCAAACGAACCCACGGCCGGTTCTGGTGTTTGGCCCGGCTGGAGTGTGGTGCTCCTATCAATATCAAGTTTGTGGAAACCGAGCCGGGGTCGTCCTGACTCACACGCTCCAGATTCTCAGGGAGATGTTCACATCTGGTTTGGGTTTTCAGACAAAATTGCTCTGTCTTTGTTTCTTGAAAGGGGCTGCACTGGTCCCAGAATAGCACCAATAAAGATCTGACCCCTGACAATAAATGAGAACCCTTCTGTCCTTCTTTAACACTCAACATTCAGCACCCAGGTTAGTCTTTAGTGACAACTTTAAACCCTCTGATTGCTTATTTCTTGCTTTATCTCCTTAAATAATGTGACACAGCAGAACAATTCCTCGGACTGCTCACTCACAAAGAACCATTCTGATCATCCCTCTGTCCATTATATCACTGAGTCCCTCTCCCGTCATCCGCTGTCCATTTTTTCAAGTTTTGCGTGGGGATCTTCCGCTCCCCTTTCTGCGCACACAATCCACTCAGCAGCCCGGGCTCTAATGCTCGCATTGTGCGGACCGGGGCGTAAAGGCATTCAAGTTTTACCCGTGGTAAATCTTTTCAGACGCCTTTAGTCCACATGTGGGACTCATACAAAAGACAACAAAGACGCGGGGGACAGCGGTGGAGTGACAACAGTGATGGGCTGCGTTCAGGACTGCCTCAGCAGCGCCTGAATGCCACACGGGGCTGGGCTCCCTCTCTCCCTCTCTCTCCCTCTCTCTCTCTCTCTCTGCCGCTGCCTCCAAAAAGGTTACGAGCGCTCTTCTCCAATTTATTATCCAATACGAGATAATTAAATTGAGAATACATTAAATCGATTGAAGGCTTTGGAGGCTGAGCATCAACAATCTTCAAGTCAAACTGCCCGTCCGACTCCTCTTTTATTGTTTAATACTGTATTTGGCAGCAGGGTCCGTCCAGTCACGTCTTTATTCCAAGTTGATTTATTTGAAACGCGAGAAAACACTTACATATCTCCCATATAAGCCATTTAACACAACTCCTAACAATGCGCAGTGGAAAATCGAAGGTATCCTGACTGAAACTGAAGGAAAATAAGGACACTTCTCTGCGTGAAGGGTCCGTTAAAGACGGACAGAAGCTGGCGTGGCTCTGTCATGATCAATGCGTTAGGATCTTTTTTTTTTTTTCTAAATGTGTACATTTCACTTTGAAATCTTGATTCGTTTAATTCCTTTCACAAAGTAGCTCTCCTGATTGAAGAGAAGCCACTCGAGATGTGTCCTTTATTAAATTCGAGGTCCATCTTAATAAAACAAGGAAGGATTTATCCTAAAAATAAAGAAAAATACACTTTCTCAGCAATTAAACACCGTCGTGGACACCTACCTTGAGTATCCGAATTCACTCATGAATGGGGCAATCCGACTGAATATAATATTCCTTCGGTAATCCATTTAAGAGAAAACACCCAGCATGTGATATTCCTGTTATTCTGAGCTCCATCCGGACCCCACTTTTCTCTTTTTCATCCAGTTGCGCACAGATTTCAGCTCCGCTCGCCACATACGAGCCTTTCTGCCTGCTCTGTCTCCGTCCCCGGGCCCCTGCGCTCTGGTGACTGATCTTCAAAGCTCTGCCACGACCACACAGCCCCCTCCCTCGTACAGCACACACACCAGCCCCCTTTTCCACTACTATTAACTTTAGAAACCAGAGGGAAAAGACATAAACATTAACGACGCGCTGTCCTCACTACGCCGCGCAATGACTTCATGTGCGATCACTGATTTAATGCTGATTTGGAATAATAGAGGGCGTGTGGACGGAGTGAGGAGCGCGATAAAGCCCGTAGCCACAAGAATAATAAAAAAAAACATACACACAAAACTCCTCTCTGTGCGTGTTTATACTGATAACAACGCTTGGATAACTTTAGATTCGCCAGTTTGACGCACGGTTTAAATCTGCGTCTATGGAGCCTGATTTAATACAGATTTCTGACAGCTCCAACAGCAGAGCAAACTGTCTCACAAAGAGAGAGGTGAGTAAACAGTTTAGATTTTTCCTCCAGCCTCTTTACGAGCGCTGGAGGGACGCTTCCGACGCATAAATGCTGCCAGCGGTTAAAGGAATGAATGGATAGGATATTGGACTGGAGCGTAAGTAAAAATAGTCCGGACCTGAACTATTTCTGTCCTGCAACCATCAGTTTTGCAGAGCAGCATAGCGACGTGGTCAGAGGAAATATTTTGTATCCCAGCAAAGACTTCTCCTCTCTAGTTCTCCCCTTGACTTTCGCTGCGTAATGCGGCGCAACAAAAGTAAATCCACGTAGCGGCGAGAACTCACCTCATCTGAATCGCTTATTTTTGTATCCTTTGTGCGTTGCTGTAATCCTCAAAAGAAAAATATTGAGCGCGTCGTAGTGCATCAACTTCTCCCCGGCCGAGAGAAAAACAAACTAACGCACGGCGAATGGTGTAATTCGACCCGTGCTAAGTCAATCCATCCAAGAGAGAGAACCACAGCCTACCAATAAGCAGCGCTCTCGCTCCAGTCCCTCCCCCCACCATCCATCTCTCCTCAGTTGGTTCGGGCTGCTCTGCCTCGCTCTGGCTTCCTTCCTTTCTTTCCTAGAGCCCGGAGAGAAAGGGAAAAAAAGCGACCCCCCTCCCCTTCCCTCCCTTCCAGCTCTCCTCCTGTGTGACCCCGTATTGCCCCCCTCCCTCTGTTAAACCCCCATCCCCCAACTCCAAGTCAGCAAGAGCGCCTTGTTAAAATCATTTCAGCGGAGTTGTGGCTGCTCAGTAAAACACAGCTTTGGAAATGTTTGGATTGAGGGGGGAGCAGAGCTGGTTCGAGCACACACACTTCAGCAAAGCATCGAGCAGCTGAGATGGAGGAATTATTAATGCAAGCCATGAACAAGTGTGTAGAAAAAGTTTAGCAGTCATGTCAAATAACTCTACAAACAATGGCTGCCACTATTGTTTTCATTATTGGTCAATCTGCTGATTTTTGTGATCAGTCGATTAATCATTTAATCCTTAAGATGTCCAAAAATTATGATAAATGTTCATCGCAGTCTCCCAGAGCCCAAACTGACGTCTTTGAATTACTTCTCTTGACCAACCAACAGTCTAAAATCCCAAAGACTCTTCATTTGCTGTCATAAATGACAAAGAAAAGGAGCAAATCTTCACAAATGAAACGATTGATCAATCATCAAAATAGTTGACATCTAATTTTCTTTCGAACGACACACCAATTAATTGACTAATCGTTACAGCTCTGGTTCACTTTACTCAAACTAATGCTGTCAGTATCCGTACATCTACTATTACCTCTTCTCTTACTGCCACCATTATTAATAGTAGCAGAATGTAGAAAGCACTGCAATGGAAAAAGACACTAATAGTTGTAGTAATACTGATGATAGGTGTAGTAATGGTTATAGTAAGATAAGTAGTAATAGTACATGTACTGATACAAGATCTTTTACAATTAATTAACAGAACTCTGTCAAATGTTACTAGAAATTATACATCTCTTACAACCAACGACCCAACCAACCAACCAACCAACGACCCAACGACTCAACCAACCAACCAACAAACCAACCAACAACCCAACGACTCAACCAACCAACCAACCAACAAATCAACTAACCAGCCTTCTAACAAATCAACCAGCGACCCAACCAACCAACCAACCAACCAACCAACAAATCAACTAACCAACCTTCTAACAAATCAACCAACGACCCAACCAACAAACCAACCAACCAACCAACCAACCAACCAACCAACCAACCAACCAACCAACCAACCAACAGATCAACTAACCAGCATTCTAACAAATCAACCAACGACCCAACCAACCAACCAACCACCCAACCAACTAACAAACCAGCAGTCAACTAACCAACCTTCTAACAAATCAACCAACGACCCAACCAACCAACCAACAAACCAACAAATCAACTAACCAGCCTTCTAACAAATCAACCAACCAACCAACCAACCAACAAAATAACAAATCAACTAACCAATCTTCTAACAAATCAACCAACGACCCAGCCAACCAACCAACCAAAAAATCAACCAACAAACCAACCAACCAACCAACCAACCAACCAATAACCCAAACAACCAACCAACCAACCAATAAACAAACAAACATGGGCATTAACATAACCTCCTTGGCTAAGTAAATTCCTATAATCATTAATGAACATCATATATTTAAAAAAAAAGCTGCACATATTCACATTTTAAGAAGCTGGAACCAGCAAAACTTTGACATTTTTGCTTGAAAAATGACTGAAATGATAAATGGATTATACTTGTCAGCTTATTTTCTTTCTCGACTAATGCAGCTCTACCCCAAACCCATACAAACCCAACACATACCACACAAATCTTTGAACGTGAAACAATACTACCAACATTCTTGTGTACTACAAACACAGTAAATCTCCCTGGGAGTATTACGTTATCCTTCTCCTGGCTTTGTTTGACTTGGATCTATACAGAGGCATTAGGCATTCAACATGTGTGTGTAAACACCAGCGTGAGGACGTGTTCTCGTATGCATGCGAAGTTGATGTCACAGAACGTGTCAAGTCATTCCAACCGGGTCTGCGAGGCCCAACAATGGAGGCCCATTTGCAGCCCATTAGAGAAGCAGGTTAGCAGATGTGTGAGAATCCATCCCACATGAACGTCCTCACCCACTCACACTCACACTCACACTCACACACACACTCCTGACAGCCCCCATTATGAGCTGAGAAAGTGGGATCTGCATCTCAATACGTGCACAGGAAACACTAGTTTGCACTGCTGATCTGCCTGATCCCGGTTTGGCACTTCTTGCATGTCTTTGTCCCGGCCTGTCCCTCACTTGTCCCACCCTCTTCCTCTTTATTTGAGTTTCTACTTCTCGATATCCAGGCTCATCATCTGACAGAAGCGTTCTCCTTCCTCAGGCCCCCTATGGTTCTCTACCTTTTTTCTGCAATCTCACCAGGTCCTCAGCTGATAGAGTTGAAGTCTGTCATTTAAGTGACTTTCATTCCCTTTTTTCTGGCCTCTCACGCTTCAATCTCGCCGCTCAATGTTTCTGTCAGCCCCGGGTTACTTCTATGTGATGTCCCTGTATCCTGTGGGGACTGAATCAGCACACGCACTGCATCTATTATGGTGGGAGAGAGGGGGAAGATGGATAGATCAATGTGTCGAAGGGTTGACGCAAACGCAGTGTCAGTATGACTGAATACATGTATGGATCTGTGGGTGTCTTGTGATTGGTGGGTGTATTGATGGGTCTTTTTTTCTGGTGAATTGACAGTTTTATCACGGATGTAATGGCAATGTGACACCATTTCAGTGGGTTTTAATGGGTTTGGCGCACTAATGTTGCCTTTAACAATTCCCAGTCTGCTTGTAGTGTCATTTTTTTGCAACTAGTGTTGAATTATCACCAACGATATTAAGGATATTAACAGGACAGTAAATCATGAACGAATTCACTGTCTTCCTGAAGACAATCAAAAATTTCCAATTTTATGATCTAAAAGCGAAAGTTGAGACAGTGTTACCACAAAAAATCTTTGGTTTGTTAAACATTATCTTAAAACTAATTGCATATTTTAGCAAGGGTTGTTGAGACCTATTGGCAAACGTAGCAGTGGTAGAGGTGGAGCAGATGGGTGCATGACAAAGGTCTGAGACTGTGTGAGAGTGTGTCTGAATTGATGGTAAGGATGGACAGATGAATGTATTGATGTTTAGAGATGGAGAGAGATGGGGTGGGTGGGAGAGTGGAGTGATGTGCGTGGAGGGTGGGGTGGTAGACAGAGGACAGAAGGCCGGTGCTACTCCCTCAAGCCTGATATGCTCCCCCTGGGGACCCTGCAGTGTGTAGGTCAACCCCAGGGGGTGTGTGAGGGTGGACCCCGGGGTGCAGAGGAGAATGTGAGGGCTCGGCCTGAGGTTGGGCCTACCAGAGAGTGCACCAGCCACCACTCCCTTATTTACTGCCTGAAATGTCAGTACAGATGGCCATGTGTCAACGTGGGGGCTGCAGGCTTAAGGTTGGGGCGGAGGCCAGCTATGGAGAGAACCACGGGGTCGGATGTTTTAGTACTACATCCCCATTTGAGACTATTGAAACTAAGGGCTGATCTGAATACCTCTAAAGTTGCCATGGTGATCAATATCTAAATCCATACTAAAAGGTTTCCTTTATGGAAGAGTGAGAAATTATTTAATTCTTTATATTTTAAATCTTCAGGATCTGTATTTTCATTTGGATCTGCACCAGATTTTAATCATTTATAGATACCAGCCACCTCATTATTTTAATTTCTTTTTTTGGATCTACACCAAAGGTTAATGGGGTCTAAACTGGGCTGAGACTCCTCCATCCAAATTTTGTGAAAATCCATTCAGTAGTCTTTGTGTAATCCTGCTGACAAACCAACCAACCAACCAACCAACCAACCAACAAACAGGCACAGGTGAAAACATAACCTCCCCAAAACATTCTACATTGTGTTGAAGCTCAAAACTCCCTACATGTGAACAACTGCTCAAGACTGACTCATCTGTCATTAGACTCAGAATGACTAAAATAGCAAAATATGTACATAAATAATGACTTTGGAATATTCATGGGAAATCTCAATTAAGCTTCTGGCGCCCTAAAAATGGTATTCAGGACAACCTGGAAGGTGCAATAACCAAGAACTGGTCCCTTGTCAAACAACTCCAAACAAATAGGGAGCAGCATATCATCAGAGTAGCCGCTAATCATGGTAACTGAAGCTGCCGTTAGCTAGTAAGCTCAATTACGTGTAGGTAGCGGCCCTGTTAGCTGACCTGTTAGCAGTGCTGTTTACTATCAGACCGTCACACGACACAATACATAAACTATCAACACAGACCATAAACATCTTTTACATAATTTTACTGTTATGGCTTCATATTCTGTGGATCATTTGAACGTTGAATTTTTTCACATTGCACCTTTTAAAAATAACCCAGTTTAAGTCAAAGAGACACATTTAGAATAACAAGAGGTACAAAATGATACAGTTGTCAAGTTAAATTAAACATGTCAAATACAACTCAACTGACTGAGCGTTACTGTCGCACTGGTCAAACAAAATAAAGACACGGACTGTGAGCGGTCCAGTTTTCAGAACTGATGAGATGACATCGACAGCAGCAGCGTTGTGCTAACTAGGAGAGAAGGTTGTACGCTCGGTGACTTGGCATTGAGTGCTCTATCAGATGGCTGCCTCTCAGGGTGGGGGCAGTCTGGACTGAACCTCCATGGTGACCTCTGATTGATTAAGAGGCCAGCTCTGTCACTTGGCTGGCTCGGGGCACCATTTGTCACCTGACTGTGCAGTCCCGTTGAGAAGCTTCGTGTCCTCTGCGTTCAGCCCTTTTTCCTCTAAATCCCCAACTCAGCCGTATCCACTCGGGCCACCCATGTCAAAAATCTGTTCGCTCTGGTGCTCAGCCTTTTGGATTAGAGTAAACACCAAATGGCATGTTGAAACATAACAAAACACACAAGACTTGAAACACTTTCTCTTCAATTGATAGCTGACTGCATTTGTCTCAGGCTGTTTTTTAAAATTTAAAGACCAGCTAAACCATCTTTTGTCAAGAAATAGTGAGTAATAGAAAGGCTGTATCATGTTTTGTTTTGACTGACGTACTCATTACCAAAAAGAAAAAAAAAATGTATTTATTTTTCTGCTTGGATAGCAAATGATTCTGTACACAAGCTGCTTTGTGTTGTGATTTGAATTACAGGTAATTACAGGTTTCCCATCACCACAATTTGACCCATGAAAGAGAGACAGCTAACATTAGCCGGACCCCCTCCTTTGTGTAATTACAGAGCACTGAGTGTGCAGAAGCTGCCGATGACTCAGCAGAGGTTGATACAACATGAATGAAAAGTAATGTCAAGGGCTAACAGTAGACAGCTAGGCTAACAAGCCTCCACTTTCCCAGTGGACGCTAGCTCAACAGCACCGTGGCTTCTTCCAAATGTAGATTCTTGTTAAGGGACAGATGTCTTACATTGCTAATGGAACATAATCAATACTAATACTCAATATTCAGAGGCTTTAGATGACTATGATTTGCTTCAGTCAGTAGTGCACCACATAAGCTGGCAGCACATTATAGTCAGTGTTGCCAGATCCCGCAAGAGAAACAAGCAGCCAGTTCTGTGGAAACGAGCCCAAAAGAGGCGACTTGGCTCTCAGAAAACCAAACAAACAGAATGAGAGAGAGGCCGCTGGATCAGTCATATGGATGAAATGCACTTCAGAAGTGGCAAATTCAAAAATTACTGTAACTTGTTATTTTACATGTTTGTTTTTTTTAATTCTAAAGAAGTAATTCAACCAGTAAATCAACTGGCCAACAAAAAGTGAGAGATGAATAAATTAATTAATGAAAACAAACAGAAAGAATTTGCTCACAACAAACCAGAAATGATATCAGTCAAGGCAAATGATGTTGGCTGTAAGCAGTGAAAGAATGTAACTAAGTACTTTACATAAGTACCATTTTTAGGTACAGTATTTGTACTTTAACTACCATTTTCTGCGACGTTGTACTTTCACTCCACTTTATTTTAACGACTTCACTTTCTAAACTTCAGTTACTAGTTACTTTGCAGATTGCATGCTGCAAGTTCAATATAGGATACCTTAAGACTTTTACTTAATTAATACTTCTATACTTGTTCCACTCTTACCAAAGTCACTTTCTATCTCTGACTGAAAAGTATGACTTTTGGGTACTTTATACAACACTAGCTGTAAGCCTCATTGATGAGAACACTGCTGCATTTCTAATATGTTTATCAGTGCTGGCATGTTGAACAGGATCTGCATGATGTGCACGTATTTCACACTTTTAGATTCTGCACACTGCCCACTGCCCCCCCACTTGAGGTCGAATTCAGTTTTTTAATCCACTCTCTTTCTCCTGCTCTTTGTTGTTTTATTCCCCCTGTATCTCGCCCACTCATTTTCCCTCACAAAGTAGCTGAAGAAACTCCATCAATTGTGCGATTGTGATTCGAATTGTCTCATTCACTGACTGGCACCTTTATGTCTGGGGGGGCAGAGTTGTAGACGGATCCTGCAATGAAACTATTGTGTGTTAAATAACTTATTAGGCAGGTATAGTCAAGAGAGATGGGAGACAAACCCAAGTAAGGAACTACTCAGTAACAAGCCCGCAAAAACCCGTGCAACCCATCAATAGTTGCAAGCAACTTTACAGAAAAACAATCCCAAAGTTACCCATAGTGAAGCGATTATAGCAACACTGACGCTCAATGGTCGGTCACCTGCTGCTGTGTCCAGAGAAGTGAAGCTCTTCCACACATAGGTAGATAGAATAGAATAGAAACATGTGCAGAATGCTGAATAGTTTCATTAATATGTCCCTCTGCAAAAAGTGAGCAGAATAAAAATTCCCATTCGACTTAAAGTAAAGAACAGTTCGTAACTGTTTGGATCCAAATGTCAAACTTATATTATTACTCCTCTGTAGGTGAGCTGCATGTCACAGATTTGATGACTTTGCCTTCCAATTTTTGTCATCAGCCGCTTTTAGCGAAAATTCCTCTTAACCAAAGGTCAGAGAAAGGTGAGAAGTTTTACAGCCGGCATTAATTCACCGGCTGAAAGAAGGACTGAAACTTATATCTGTAATTTGCAGTGAAATGACCTGTGATCTGTTTGCACATATTGCTCCCTCAGCTTCCCTTTTTTTATGAGATTATTTCGGGAGATGAGGGGAAAAGGAGGGAAGCAAATCAACTTTGTCACGAGTTGTTTTCTGCTCTAAATTTAAGGGAAATTACAGTATCTGGTCTGCTTTGATGAAATCCTGATGACTGCCACATTTACTCAAGGAAATGTGCAGAAAGGTATGAAATAAATTCTGATATAATGTAATTGTGTTTATTAGAGTTTTCTTGGTGAAAATGAGAATGCTAATCATATTCATAGCCAGTGCTGTGGGTAATTTGCAGCCTGCGATAAGCTGCCATAGCAATGTGAATTGCTGATGATTGAGTGACACACGTGACATTTCCGACTCATTATTTATTGATCCCATTTCAGTTCCCATCTAAATGTTTTAATCTGCTCGGCAATCGAGGCACTAAGAGAGCTATAAGGAAATGTTCCTGGGTTTGAGCTGATGGTGACACAGTTGCCCTCTGTCTTATGTCTGAAATGGATGATAATGTGAATATAATGCAATGCCACCTTGACACCATTAGGACAGTACTGGCATCAATTAAGGACAGTCGTCCTGGCCTGAGCCTAACACTGACATTCGCTTGGTGTGGGAGGGAGCCCATTGTTAGGGGGCAAAAGTTTTATTACTTCTGGTAATGATAATAAATGCCTCCTCCCACACACTCTGCCCTTCATTACTGCATTGATCCCATAACATCTCTGCTAGAATCCATCACTGTAGCTCCGTTAATGAATGCTGCAAACATAGCAGTCAACCGCACGGATGATCCAAGACCTTGTCACGTTCCCGGTAATGGAGTTAATGAGCTAACGGAGAAGAGGACTACATTTTCGGGAAGGAAGGATACGACTTTATTTAGGGTCGAAGGGGGACAGAAGCGGGATTTAGCCGGCCGAGCTTCGACAGGAAAGGAAGAGCCGCAGAGGTTGCTCCGTTCACACGCTCTGAAGTCGGGGTCTATTCCTGTGTGCGATCTGGCTGCCGCTCATACGTAGACAGACATGCACACAGCAGACAGGTGCTGTGAGTGGGACCGACTGTATGGGGAACAGCTGTGTGTAGGAGCTTGTGCTCGGCGCGCTGGGAGGTAGCTGTTGCATTCTCCGACCTTACCACCGGACGCAGCATTTGACACAGACACACACATGTACACACACACACACCAACACATATAGGCAGCTGTAGGGTGCCATTCAAGGGCCCCAAAGCCAACTGCAGCCACCCACACAGAGCTCACTATCTCCAGCATGAAATTTTACCTGTTTTTCTAGCAAGATCAGAGAATCACAAACTGGAGCCATTTAGAATTGATTGCAAATGTTTCGATCAATAGTAATCGTATTGTAGCCATTCCACTTGTTGATGCTGCATTGATGAAAGTTTCCAACCGGCTAGTAAACATGTGACAGCACCAGTGTTACTGATTATACCAGGCTTTTTACAAGAAAAAGACACTCAGTATCTGTAGAGCGCTGCTTTAATTTACTGCTAATTTAAACTGAATATTTCCTGCTGCTGCTTCACGTTAAAAGTGTTTAACTGGCCAGGTTTGAGGTTTATAATGAAGTAGGCTAGTCAAAGGAAATGCAATGTGTCTAGCTCTTACCGCTATTGTTAAAAATGCATCTACAGAGCAAAACAACAGTCATTTTTGGCATTTGTTGACAGAGGATCAGTTTAAAAGATGTCAGGAAATAGTTACATTAACAGTAATGAAACAAGGTTCAGTCCCAGTAAGATGGTAGATGAAGAACTGCAGGCGACAGACGACACACCTCCAACTTCTCAGTGAGGTAACCAACTCCTTTCTCCTTATTTAAGTGATCAGGTAGCCTAAATTGACTTTAAATCCTAAATATTGCCAAATACCTGCCATCGCTTTGCCCTTTGATGACAAATTCTTCACCATCATCGTTGTGGTCAACTCTCCTTACCATCGTCAAGTCATAACTAAGATGTGACTCCTGCAACTCTGCTGCTGGCGCTGCTGCTGCTGCTGCACAAGCCCTGGGAGCATGATATAATCAGTTTATGGCCAAACAATGACATCAGATGTGCCTCTATGCTGCTGAAACGTGACACAGGATGGAGTTGTGGTGGAGGGGAAGGAGTCCACAGTGTGGCTTCATGTCACAAAGAAGGATGGCAGCAGGGCTAGTTGTAATGTCTGTGAAAAATGTATATCTGTATCTCGGGTAACGATCGAAACACCTGTAATATCTTCCTACATGAAATGAGATTAGATTAGAGGGATGCTGTGTACCTGACATTCGAGGCATGAGGTCTATGTCTTTCCAACCAAGCAGGACGTCCTTTACCAAGGGTAATAACATCAGCACCACGCAGACAGAATTAATGTTTTTTTTCTCTGACTAAGAAAACCTAGAAGAAAAGAATGCTGTTCAAACATTCCCTCATTTCATCCATTTTGGACGATGGTAGACAGGCTGTTGCAACAGCTAGCACTCAGGCTACATTGATCCGGAATCAATAAGAGAATCAATAAAGAATCAGACTGAAAGCAGAATCGATAACGGCATTGCTTTCAATAAAATCTCCTCAATTTCCATCCCTAAAGAAGATGACCACATCCCAAAACTAAAGGAAAGTCCTGCAGCCGTATATCTGTAGCTGCTCTGTCGCAGGTCCGACACCAGCTGGACCCCCGACCTGCCAGAGGGAGCACTTAAATCACAACTGTTGGCCCAAATATTTACCTCCCCCTCTACCTAACCAGCACAGAAGTCATAAGCCCAAGCATCAAACCCCTGTCCCACCGCCCATCCTGGCTGTCAGTCGCCGGCTAAGTCCTCCTCGGAGCTCGGAGGCTATCAGGGATTTAAAGGAAAAGCCCTTTATCCAGGGACTTTCTCTACAGGCTAAGGCGAGCAAATGTCTCATGTCAGCAAAACACCATAAATGCTGCAAATGGCATCTTTCCTGCCTCTCAGAGGTGGCAAACAAACTTTGTGGGAGAGCAAACACATGGTGTATAGTTTATGAGCAAACTGAATCATTGGAGGGACTGTGGAACGATGGCCCAATTTGCTCTTTATGGAGCTTTGTATTTATTTTCATTCTACATCTGTGCTCGTAAGCATACATTTCCATATCCTTGCAGCCATTTCTACTTGAGTAGGAGTACGCAGAGGTTATGCAGGTGGGATGAGATGCTGCATGCTGATTAACCCTTAGGTAGATTGCACAGGCTAATCTGGGGAATTAAGCCCTCAGGAATGCCATCGGCTTTTAGATCCAGACCAGGTGTCAACACACAGTCTTCAGCTGGGGGCCAAGGTATGTGTTTGTGTGTGTGTGTGTGTGTGTGTGTGTGTGTGTGTGTGTGTGTGTGTGTGGAGGAAGAGAGGAAATGACAGGAACGGCCTCGCCTGCATGACAATAGCAAATGCTGCGTTTCACAAGGAGGACCAGTATGCTGGAATTCACTGGGCCGTGCTCATTTACATCAACTGTTCATGTGCATGCAGAGACTTTCAACTGCGGAGCAAATGTTAATGCTCACACCCACATCATGCCTGTTCTCTCATTCCAAACACACAGTTCCTCGCCATGGACTCTGCCCACTGTATCTGCTCCATTTACTGTTTTATCAGCTCCACGATTGCTGCTTCCCCGATCCAGCGTGTACAGACAGAGTCCAGTAAATCTGTGAAACACAAGAAGCCTGACGCACAGTATTTCTAAGAATATTGCGTAATATCTTCTATAATTTTCCTGTTGCTTGACGTATCTCACAGTGACTCTGCTCTCTGTCCAGTCGGTTGTGACGGGCCGTATTACCAATCAGCCCAAATGTGAAGAGTGAGCGACGGAGCCGGTGTCACTTGTCCCTTTAATAAAGGTGGCATTAGGAGAGGCAGCAGGGAGGAGAGCAGCTGGAGAAGGTAATCCCGTCTCTCCAGGTCAACCAGCAGACAAGCTGTAGCAGGCCCTGCTAACTCTGGCCCAATTAACACACACCAGCAGGGAAATCTTTCCTTCTCAGACCCAGCGCACGCCCAGTTCTCCAGACGGCCCGCGCAGGGTTAATACTTTCCAGCCTCCACACTTGGGGGTTTGACCGGCTCCAACATGCTTTGGAGCTCCCGCTTCCCAGCTTCTGTGTCACTCCGCCTCAGGGGATCATGAGGTAGATGATGAGTAGTTGGGATTAGATGGGATGCAAGATTTTTTTTTTCTTTTCTGTGAAATTTACTCATATATGTGTCAGCGTTTTACGTCAGTCCTGTTTCGTCAGTACCAGAATTTAGTTTACACACCTGGAAAAGTCAGAGATTAAGAGTCGTTTCACAACACACGGAAATGTTCCATTCAAGAAATTCAACAGTGTCTTTTTACAGAAACAGAACCAGGCTGGTTTCATTGGGGAACCTAAAGAATACGCTGTCAACAGCTTTCAAAGGGACTATTTCTTCGGTTGATAGTGGCTCCAATGAAAACTCCTCACAACCGAGAGATTTAGTGAATCCGCAGCTGTATGATATTGTAATGTTGTATTTTATGTGTTATTGTATTTCATGTGTTTATTTAACCATTGGACAATAAAGTCTTCTTATCTTATCTTATCTTAACTGTCCAATCTGTGAGGTGGTTGATTGTTGAGTCTCATTCTCAACTCATCAAATACTGACGTGTGTTTCCCAGGTTGTCAAATATTGATGCTTTGGGTTGGTAGATTGAGCTAGTCACTAACGCAAAGCATCAGCATTTGATGTGCTGGCAATGAAACTCAACAATCAACTATCTTACAAATTGGAACTTGATGTGCAGCAAGTGGCAGTTTGCAGCTACCTCAACAAAGAAGAAAGAAATGTCTGCAAATTTTTGGAGGATCAATTTTTAGTTTTGGAGAGAATTTAATCTGAAGATAAAGATCGTCATTGACTTGATTTATTTTTATTTTTATGTCTAAACAAACTAAATTAAAAAAATGACTGAGTAAACTGAGTAAACAAACTGACGTTTAAGGACAACACAATTTCATATTGTTTTCCTATGTTTATATGTGGTGGACCCTGCCACATTTCTAGCTTCAAACAGTGTTCTGGGGCCATTTTTTCCTCTGAAACCAATTTGTTTATTCACTTATGGAAGGAAAACTCTAAATTTGTATTATTGCCTCATAAATATTGAAAATATGTACGGCCCGGCAAAGACAACGTTTTTCAGTACTGTCAAAACCAAAATGTTCTGTTCATCTATGTTACTGGGCTGGAGGCAGGAACAGAAAACCCCCCCAAAATGGCAAATACAACCAAAATCATCTGCATGAATAGATACAAGTGAGAAAATGTGTTTGTTTTTATTGTAATTTCTGTATTTGTTGTAAATGTTGTTGTGTCTCATATTTTATAGTTTTGCCTGACAGTCCTGTTGGTTATGAAACACTGTACACACCAGAGTACCTGCTGAAATACGTTAACACTCCCACAACGAGGTCCAGTGAGGAGAGAATCCAGCAGTCAGACGACCTTACAGGTTGTGAACGAGCCAACAGCCCAGCCAGATCATCTGAAACACTTTTCTCCAGGTGAAACAAAGAGAAGACAAAAAGTGATGGATGTTTGCAGGAGACAGTCTGGGTAATGGTTTTACCATTTGCCTTCATTTTGTCTTGTGTCTAAAGTGGGGTTTTGTTTGAAGCTGGCTGTCTGATTGCTCCTGTTTTCTGCTGCGCCACGCTACTTTTCAGCAATTCCTCTTCATTCTGGATCTCAGCACTCAGCTGTGTGAGCTCAGTGTTATTAGTATTTATAGAGATGATGGCCAAAACTACAAAAATAAGAGTCGGGTTGTAATAAAACAGAATGACTCTTTAACAGCTGTCTGTCTCTACTGGCGCTGAGCTGACAGACAGCTCCACGTCCACGCTCCTGCCTCGCCACTTGACCGCCGCTACAACACCAACGATTTGGGAATATGTGTTAGACTTTCTGACTGTTGCCGGCCAGGTGGAACGTGAAACGCACACCGCACGCCGCGAACACATGGAGACAGTCGTGTGTGGCGGCGCGACAGAGATGTGCAGCCCTGGCGTCTGACCCCTCACACACACTCCTCCACAACAACACTCACCCATTCCTCATCCCCCCGCCCACGCATGCCCTTCTTCAAGTGTGTCTCCAGCTGAATGGGGCTCTGGAGGCGGGAGCGAGGGTATCAGGTGTCATTTAAAAAAAGCAGTTGTCAGGATCGGCTGAAAACGGAGCATGACTTTATTCAGACTAAATTGTAGCCTGGTGGAAGCGGCGTGGCCTCTCGGTGCCCTCGCTGCAGTGGAGTGGCCATTTCTGTACAGCCCTAAGAGTCGCTTTAATGGAACTCTATTAAGTGCTCTGTTTTTATGGGATTGATTTCTCCTTCCTGTTGCTCCAAATGAATATTTCGATGGATTTCTCCGCTCCTGCTGGATGCCAGCTGCCACTGAATAAAAATAACGTCTTATGTCTCCCACAGGTAGATTACATTGAAATGAAGTAAACCCGACGCATTTCTCTGCTAAATCATCTGGCTTTAGTGGCACCACACGGCTCTACACACACACACAATACACACTTTTGTTTCTCTCTATTAGCTGACACACATAAGTGCATGTTCACACACAAACACACACACACTGGTGGGGCAGCTGGTGGGGATTAGGATGGAGGAAGCGGAGTGAACACACAGGGTTTCAGAGTCACAACAACGGAGCTGGACTTGACCTTTGACCTGCACAGCCATTCATCTGTTGATAACATCAGTCAGTTCCATCAGACGGGTCCGGAGTGGGTACAGGCCATTTACTCCGGAGCGACAGACTCTTTACTGGGAATAAAAACCCCTATCTTTGACAGTACACACTCCCCTCTATAACTGATTTAACTTAAGATAGTGATGACTGCAAAGTATAAGGCTATATGATAATTAATGGCTTCCATTAGAGGGAAAGCCCTTCCTCTGCACTTTTCCTGCTGGATGGAGTGCTGAAGTAGCTTAGCTCTGGGTTTCTGTCCTACCTGGGGCTATAGACAAGTGGTATCCTGCATGTTAAATAAAGTCTCTCCCCCCGCGGAGCCCCTCCTCTGTGGTTCCCATTCCTCAAGTTAAATCAAGTCTTTCCCCTTCTCCTCACATCTCTGCCTCCTCATCTGTCTCCAGCCAGGCATTGTTAATGGGATCATATCTTATATTATAATATCCCAGTCATCTACATCATATTACATTTCCTCCCAGTTTGTTGAGTACGCTGATAGAAAGGGAGCAGTGGATATTTCCTCTGATGAAGCCTGAATAATTAACACTGTCTGTGTATGCTGTATGTTATGTCTGTATCTCTGCAGCGACACACTTAAGTGTGCATGTGTGTGTCAGTGTACTGTTGTTGTGGGGTGTTAATTTTATCTCCCATCGGGCCGCTGGCCGTGTCGTAGATTAAGTAGAGTCATTTACCAAAGGTTACAGCTGCAGTCATGGATACCAGCAGATGATAAGTCATACCAATGAGCCTCATCCGAGGTAACTGCGCTTTATATTCATCGCTTCTCGCCATTTCTCCGTCTCCCTCTCTGACGTCTCTCCATTTTATCCGTCTGCATTTTTTTTTACCTCTTTGTTTTTCAGTCGCTCCCCCCTTTCCTTCAGCTCTCTGAAATCCTGCTAATTCCCACATCCTTTCTCTTGATACCGAAGAGCTAACCAGCATGTAGCTGTCGGAAGGTTATAACACAGCCTGCCATTTTCAGCGGATCATGGTATCCTCACCGCTATATCATACCCTACGCTACGGAGATATGGAAATGAGACAGCCGCTCTCAACGGGAGCTCTCAAAACAATTGTCTATACTTCACAGGCAGGGATGCTGCTGGGCCAGTGGCCAGTGCCCTGGGTGTTCTCATTCCTCTAAGAGGTAAATGTTGCTGACTTGCCACTTTCTCACAACAGCAGCCGTGCCCTTGTTCCAAACAGAGCTGAAAGGAAGCTTTTTTTTCTGTCTTTTTGCTATAGCTTGTCCTTGTGTTTGCAGCCAAATGGCAGAGACAACAGGTATTGTGTGACACTGAGGTTAGCAGGGTTTAGAATTGGTTTAACAGAGCAGCAGAGTGGATGAGAGCTGAACGGAGGACTGGACGTGGGGAAGAACTGTGTCGCTTTAAAAAGGCAAATGAATTTCTGGCAGGTTTAGAAAGTTAATTACATTAAAACACCCGCCAGACTTGTTGTTGACACAGCAAGGTGTGGCTCTTTAACCTAAAGGAGATCCAGTTGCTAGAAATATAATAACTTTGTCAAGCAAGCAGCATTTGATTTACAGTCCTCAGTGCAAGAAGTGCCATAACATTACCACATATGCAATATATTCTTGAATATCAGTCACTATATATTAATATATTAAACGCACCAAGAGAAACTTTTTAAGATATGTTGTGAATGCTGCATTCAAAAGTCTTAAAATGACTAGACCGTTGTTATATATTTTGTTGGGTTGTGTACTTCCATTATCCCAAATGTCTCCAACAAACCCAGAGAAATCCAGGTAACGATGCGTTTCATTTGGTTGCCGGTCGCTACAACCTCTGGATGAGAGTCAGAAAGTGAGGACTGAAGTCGGCGAATGAGACTCAGTGTAATGTGAATAAAACCTAAACATTACCTTACCATCCAACAGTGGATGCTTAATGGTGTCACCGCTAACAAATGAAAGACGTGTGAAGTAAGTTTGACCGCAGGATCATTTTATTTGGTTTTGTTTTACCTATGCAAGTGTTTATTCAGCCCAAAAAAGTCAGATTACTTGACTTTATATGGTGTGTGTCTGTTTGAATTGAGGCCAACCTCTCACCAAACTCAGCACTAACGTTACATATACAGAGTGAATCAGGGTTACAGAACAAGAACACCCGACAGTGGTGTTCACCTCTGTGGATCGCTGCTGCAGTCAGGTTGATAAACAGGAGTGAAGATAAAAGTTAAAAAGAAATCTCTTCTCCTGTCGGTAAACGGCTCCAGATCAGAGCAGAATCCGATGTGACGCCGACCCAGAGTTGACTTTGTTTCACCACAGACAGACACATTACCTCATCGCCATCCATACTTCTTTCTTTCACTCCCAACCGAAACAAATTAATGAACTAGTCCAGATCAAGATCTGTGTTACATGAGGCAGTGGTGCTATTACTGATTTTAACCACACGGGCCGCCAGAATCAACAGAACATTTCAATACAACAACAATACCTGGAACATCTGACGTGACTGCACCGCTTTCTTGTTTCTGTACATGTCTAATGTTTTCTTAGTTAAACACATACAGCTCCACTCCGTGAACCCCAGATTGCTAATGTTTTCTAATTCCAAACTTGGAAAGCGACATTCAAAGACTCCATGTGAGCTCCTGCCAGCTTTATGACTGCGGGCTCTTTGATCTGGGTGCCAGAGTTTTGAAAAGCAAAAAACACTTTCAGATACCTATTTGAATCTGTTGTAGTGGATCAGTGTAAAGGAACAGACGTGGCCTGTATCCAGTGGCGGCTGCTGGTCTTTCAAGGAGGGGAAGCTCATTTTTCCGGCCTACATCATAAATGTGTTTGTTTATTTATTATATATATTATTATTATTCAGGACACCTGAAAAGACCTGTTACTTTTCCCCACCTTTTGCACTAAATCAATCTTAGGAGCTGACCTGCCCTGCTGTTTAACTCTAACAACATTCATATTATCTGCCATGCTGTGCAGCTTGCTAATGCTAGCAGCTGGAGCTGCTGCACCATTCTACTGTGAAGTGTGACCGCCTGTGAGTGTGAGTGGTCGTGACAAAGTCGCTGGGGATCGGTAAAGTCTCTGGATCAGTTCAGAACAACGGAATGAAAAACTTGGAAAATGCTCCGGTGGATGTTTATTCTTCAAGATCGCTGATTCGCTCATTTAGCTGTCAATCAAAAAAGGATTCCGCCTCAGACAGCTCATCCAATCATCATGCAGAAGCTGAGCTTCCAGGCCAGCCCACTGCCCCATAGACCCCCAGAGAAGCTGAGCTTCCAATGGGCGGGACAAAGCCCAGCATTTATCCAATGACCGTCTGGTTTCGCTGCAGTGGAACAACCCGCTCTACGCTTCCCCATTGAAGTCAGTAGAAGCTGAGCGTCCGACTGTGGAAAGCGCTGTGGCGCTGCGGGGATGAATGAGAAGGAAGTTGCGCCGGTTACCTGTGATAAGTAGCTGATTCTGAACAAAAGATGAAGGCTTTCTAGCGCGTATTTAGTCAATGAAATGTACACACAGCAGTACATATTTCACCCCTTTTTTTCTTTTTTTTTTTGGTGACATTTTAGGGGAAGCTGAGCTTCCCTTGCAGTCTTAGAGCAATCGCCACTGCCTGTATCCCTGCGTGACCTGTGTGTCCTTATCAGTTAATGTGTCACATGGATGCATAATGCTCAGCCCATATGACCGTGCAGTCAGCAGTAATTCTGTAATAAGCAGTTTGTGTGTGTCTGTTTTTGTGTGTTTGTTTTTCTGTTTGCCCGCCGGTCTGAGCCTGTGCGTACACGCAGGGCCGTGACTGATGCGCGGCCGATCCCAAAGACTCGGGGAAGATGTATGTGGGTGAAAAGTGAACTCAGTAATGAGCACGGTGAGTGTGTGTATGAGAAAGATTCTGACTCCACGCTTGCGAATCAGTCTCTTGCCTAAGGGGGCCTGCGCTGTGGTTTCGAGCTTCTGAACGCAAGGAGTGATTAGGCTGGAGAGGCAGACTGAGCTGTGTGTCGGTAGCATGACTAGCCGTGTGTGAGTATAGGATGAATGCTCTGCGGTGGCTGGAGTTCCCCCCAGATCAAGCACACACTGTTTTCAGATGACTGTTTTTAGCAGCAGCTGTCAGCCGCCGCTCCAGACATTAAAGACTTTAGATAGCAAGCGAAAAGGGCAACATCTAAAGACGGCAAACAAAAAAAGCAGCACAAAGTCATTCCAGCCATTCTGTTTAGCATCAACACTTTATTATGAGGGCAGAGCTGATATTGCTGCCTGAGCACGCCACCGCTTAGGGCTGTAACACACTAACACACCTGGCTGAGTCAGCTGAGTCAGGGCACTCGTGGCTGCAGACATGTGGGTGTGTTCCTCTTTATTTGTCAGAGTTCTGGGTAAACATGGGTTTCATTTGTTTTCGTCCTCTCTATCGCCCTTTGTTACCCCCCTCACATACTGGACAAAAACCCCACTAACACCCACGAACATATGGGTTCTGTGTTCAGTGGAAAAGGGTATGAATCATCATCCATTCCCAGGTCAAATGACTCTGCAGGCGTCACGGCTCATTATCGATTCCCATTCTGTTCGGGAATGACTCTTCCGTGCCTCTTCTTGTGCACTGCTATGACGTGCTTGAAGCTCCGGACGTTAGTGTAAACAGATTTCCAGAATTACTATACATCAATGATTTAATTAATAATAATATTTCTTTTGTACATGTTTAAATACCCTATTTATATATTTGATATGCTTTTTTGTTAACATTTTTATATACCAAATTTCTTAAGCTTTTATATACTTAATATTTTTATATACTTGCATTTTAGATAGTTTATTTAAACTTTTTTATAAACCTTATTTTTTATATGATTTGCTCTTTTGCATTGTTTCTTTTCTGAATATCAGGCAGCGCTACTTGAGTGAATAAAGTTTCTTGATTCTTGAATTTGTCTCTGTCTCTCAGTCAGAGATATAAAAAAGTAACCACGGTAACGTTGTCAACGTGACCACCAGATAAAATCGTACACCACAGAGAGGCAGACTCGTGCACCGGCAATGGGAAAGGAGTCAATCGCTTATTTTTGGCAGGTTACCAGTGTTTTTTAAAAAACTGCTTACACGTGCTAATTTTGGTGTAGAGATTGTGTTTCTTTATTTTTCTCCGCCTCTACATTGTTGTTGTGCTTCTCCTCCTCCTCAGGTTGTGATGTGCTTGTGAGCGCTCTGTAGGAGGAGCTCAGCCTCCCGTCCTCTCTGTTTGTGTCCTAACAGCCCCGTCCTGCCCGACACAACTTGCTGGCCACAGGCAGCTGAGGCAGTGCAGCACTAATTGTGCAGGTCAGCGAGGTTACGCAGCCTCTCTGAGTCCCTCGTCTCTTTCTGCCTCCGCCTCCTTCGCTCTGATGTGGTTTGCTCTCAGCTCTCCACTCGGTTACTATATAATAACGCATGACATCACGGTTTACATTGCCATGACAAATAAATAGTGCACTCTGATGTTTGGTTCTGGAAACTTGAAATGCATCACCGCTGCAGAAGTTTACTTTGTTGTTCGCCACAGAGGTTAATCATTCAGGCAATCCTTGAAAGCCTCCACATTTTTCAGCACAACCTCCGCTCATCTAAAATCATTTAGAGCTTGTTTTGTTTCCTCTCTCTTCTCCCCTCCGTGTGTGATGTAGGAAATGTAGGAGATGTTTGTCTTTTCAGGCGGGTTCCGTTGTCTTTTGTGTGTCTTGTCTGAAACAGCATGTCAGCCAGGCGGGGCGGCTCTGGGAGGATGTGTGTGTGAGAAAAAGAGAGTGTGTGTGCTGAATGAAATGTAAAAAGCAGTACGCCTGCCTGCACACACACACAACAGCCTTTGGCCTAATGGGAGCTGACACTCTGACAGGCTCTCTGAGCTCTTTATCTGGGCCTCTCGCCTTCAGAATTTGTGTGCGTGCGTGCATGTGTGTGCCGCTGCGTTTGTGTGTTGCGTGTTTCTGGACACTCGTGTGTGTGCGTGCACGCATGTGCATGTGTGACCCCAGCGGTGGTAGTCGCCAGGCCCCTAGAGAGTTCTTTAACCCCCTAACAGAGTCAGACTCATTTACATTGAAATGGGAGAGTGGCAGGGCCTCTTTATGGACTGTTTGCTTTCGCTCTATAGAAAAAGGCTCGACTCCACCTCTCCTCTGTCACACACAAGTGCATTCACGCGCACGCGCACATACATACACACACATGCAGCGTCGCACCAGATACATGGGAATTTACTCTGCTGCAGGTCACACAGTTGGTTTTCCAAACTGTTGGATTGCTATGCCCTCTTTAAGCATCTGAATTGTGTGTGTGTGTGTGTGTGTGTGTGTGTGTGTGTGTGTGTGACTGAATGAGTTATGGGGGGTCAGAGAGGGCTGCTGGAGCGGGTCTGTGTGGTTGTTAGCTGAGTGTTTTTCCACCTCGCACTACAGCTACCTTCCTAATGACTGCTGGCCAGAGCAGATCTGGAGTCCCACCGGTTCCCATCAGCGAACTGGTCCCACACTCCAGATAAACGCTGCCCGAGGCACGAGATGCCAGATCAGAGCTCCTTCCTCAAAGAACTTCCTCATCCTCTGGAGGGGTGGCTCCAAATCTGACCCCAGATCAGTGTCTGTGCCGGCTCAAGGCAGACAGAGGTTCCTAAAGTTTATGGCGGCTGCCAGAGAGAGCACAGGTCTACTTATAGCAGGCAGGAAGTGAGTGGGAAGGAACCCTTTGATGATCCATACAATTATATTTCTTTCAGGAAAGTACTGTGGCTGAGGAGGGGAACGTCTCTCCTCCTTTCCTCTCAAGTCTATTTCACTGCTTCTTTCGTACAGCAAAGACTTCTGCCCTCTTTGCAAACTTAATGTAGTGTTTCTCCCTCTATCTGCCTTCTTATCTTCCTGTAAGGGCTTTCTATAAAAAAGGAGAGCAGAGTGCGCTGTTTGAAGTCAAGTGGCTGGGTAAAGAGCAATAGAGTCGATGTTTTCCACCTGTCTTGCTCTCTCTTCTCTAATTCCTTCCTGATAAATGCTCACTTGTACCAGCTATCCCGCCTCCTCAGTCGGGATGAATGTTTCTGTGAAAGATCACAGAGGAATGCACAGTGGAATCTATATTTAGCCACTTTCCGTATGTATTTTGCATGCACATGGACATGTATGACGCACGCTGTGTCTATAATGTTCAGATGCTCTGGACTGGTAAACATACAAGTAGGCTGCCTATAATTTTTTATCAGCCAAAGTGATTTTCCGCCTCTTCCAAATTGAGTTTTTCATTAGAATTTATGAGTGTGTTTATATGCTTTTAGAGCCAATATAACAGGTGGTCAATAAATAGCTGGGTTGCTACAGAGCCACTGGATCTCGTGGTTACAGCTAGCGTATGGCGGGATGAAGCCATGAAATCTGCACCAGCCAAAAGTATGTTTCTACATCTTTGCCATAATTGATTTATTCCAAAAATCTTTAATGAGGGTTAAGGAAGGACGAATTTAGCCAGAAGGAAAAAGTGAATAAGGTTGAACGATTCAGTAGGAGAGACGAGAAAGCTTACAACTTACCCAGAGGATATTCTTCCGCCTGGAGCTAACACGCCATTTTTATTAATTTTAATCAGTGTATAAATGTTCCTAACGTGAAAGCATGAATGAAGCCGCGCATGAATGTACGATGCCAGCCACACTGTATATCACTGAGGCCGTGCCCCACGCAGGAATGTCCATGCGTGGTTATAGCATGACTTTTAAAGTATGTTTTTAGGATGCGACAATTAATTTTAGGTACATGTTTTAGCTACACACCACTTCCCTTTCCTGTCCGGGATGAGTCATTGTGTGTGTGAGTGTATGTGTGTGTGTGTGTGTTTGTGTGTGTGAGTGTGAGTGGTGAGTTCAGTCACCGCAGTAAGAGCGAGCCACTCTCTGCCTCCCTGTGATGAGAACCAGATGGAAAGTTTCAGTGGATTGCCCACTCTGCTAACCATTATGGTTCCTAAAATCTCCCCGAAATGCTTTTCCTTCTTTCTCCCAAAGTCTCTCGAGCTCTGAGATACTTTTATACAGAAATGGACACTTTTAGGGGCTGACTCACTTTTGCAATTTTATGCACTGAAGTGAGCGAGTTGAATCTATTACATCAAAGGGTCGTTTCGCGTTGCCATCTCGACACTTACAGTACGCTTCCATTGTGCCTGAATCATCAGGAACACACCAAACATCACCTGCAGAGCCACTCACACCAGGAGGAGAAGAAGAGAACCGCCTCTGGTCCTTCTAAGACTCGCCCCTGGATGTCTCATTTGCACCGCCACAAACCAGATCAAAAGGTTCGCTCTATTGCCACAATCTTCGGTTGAAATAAAACTCATGCCAGGATCTTAGTATACACACAAACACTTATTCACACAGGGACGCGCGCACACACATACACACACGCACACACACACACATACTGTACATCCATCCAAACAGATTTGAACAGAGAGTTCTGAGCTGTGACAAACAGACCCACCAGGGTCCAAGAGAGAGGCCTTTCAAGTTTGGCCAAGCGGTCTACCACTCATCCCATCCATCAGCTCCCCTCTGGGTATGGGACACAGATCCAGGATCAGCTTACTGTTCACAAAAACACATTCTCCAACCAATACACAACAGTGGCGAGGTAACGGGTATCCTGGACATCCTCATTGGGATTTGGTGTTTTGGGCTTTCCTGCTCGGGTGCAGTGGTGCCAGTTTAGGAGAACAAACACAGGACGTGCATATTCAAGTGTGACTAAGGCACAACCCCGCTTCCAGTTTTCAACACTAACCCTGGTTTTTCGAGCACCCCCTTCCCTCTCAGAACAGAGTTTCAGAGGGATTGAAATCTCCCCCAATGAACAACCCTTTAAGACCATATTACATCATCAGTAGTCGTCCATGGAGACGCGACAGGACATTGCCAATATGGCGTCTTGAGCTGTGGTGATGTCTCTTGCATTACTGTGGCAGTCCCAGTGTTTTCACAAGGCCATTTGCCATTAAACTGAAAGAGATAAATAAGCATGGATGCTTGCAATTCACAACTTTAGGCTATCAATCATGTCATCAAATGAAAGGACCACTGCTTCACCACCTGGCGACTAGTGGTGCTTTATAGGCTAACATTAGCAGCACATGCTGTTAGCCTGTCAGTCTGCCCTGATATCAGACGAGCGATACCAAGTGAAGCAACTTTGACAGTTACATTTCGGGCGTCGTATGCCATCACAGGGGGCATGTAACATTAGAATACATCAAAATGCGAGACTATCGTGCACAAATCTGCAATTACAAAGTAACGTTAGCTAGCTAGCTAACGTAGTAGCAACTGTTTTATGCTTGTTTTAAAGAAAAGGAACATAATGCATTGAAACGACAGAAGCCCCACTTCTACCAAGACGGTTCAGGTGCTTATTCAAAGCCAGTGCCTCCTCTGAAGTCAGATCTCTGTGTTTGGACAGCCAGCTCTCACTGCCGATTAGAAACCGGAGCTGCTGTAGCATGTTTAGACTCATCCACAGGAGAAGTGACAGACGACTTTCACTACGGACTCCAAATTGAAGCAATAGTGGTCCAAAGACCAGTCATGTTTGGATGCCAACGAAGCAAAGCCAGGAGCACGGGCTGTCATGCCCATGGAAAAGCAAACAAGTCCAGACAGCACTAGCACCAGCCCAGAACCAGCACTTGGTTCGCTTTGGTCGGAAGGGGGTAAGGGAGGGAGAGTTTTCTTAACCCTCGGCTTGAAGCGTTACGTCTCTATCCCAACAGGGATCGGGACACCCTACCCCTAAGAGTGTTAGGGACAAGAGGTGCGCTGGGATTTGGCCTAAACAAAAATCCAAAACAAGGCGTTTGTGAAGGACTGGCCTTCTCTAGATCACCGTTGTGTATCGATATTTGCATATGTGAGTCAGAGAGGCCGACAGATGGAAAGATAACTTGTGTGCGCTTATTGAGGGGCTCTGATAAATATGTAATAATTGGTATTCAGTGTGTGTATGTGTGTTTATGAGCCAGTAGTATTAGTTGGCCTGCGGGCACAGCTTCATGTTTGCATAAAAGAAAGCTCATGCTGAGAAAATGCCACCAGCTGATGAATTATTCCCCATGCAGCAAGGTCAAGCAACATCTACCTCTGCCATTGTCCATTTCTCCGAAGAAGAACATTTTAAAATTGAACAAGAAAACTTTATTGTTCCAGGCTACCTGTGGGTCGCACCGCGGGCTGCGAAGGCTTCTCTTATCGGCGGGATCACAGGCAGCCCCGATCAGTTAAATTTTGAGCAAAGTGAACCAAACAGAGAAATGAAAACAGAACAAGACTTTTATCTGTTGTTCACAGCCAGACTCACCTGCTTATCTCCAGCTCTGTTTCACCTCTCCCTGCCGGCTGCTGCCTACTAAAAACTACAAACTTTGCTCAAACCACTTTACAGTGGTGACCTTAAATCTCAGCAGGCAGGCAGGCAGGCAGGCAGGCAGGCAGGCAGGCAGGCAGGCAGGCAGGCAGGCAGGCAGGCAGGCAGGCAGGCAGAGCGCTTGAGTTGAGTTGTTTCATAAAAAGTGTCTATTTTTTTTTGTCAGACTTCACTTGTATTGAATAATTCACCGGCAGACCTATATATAGGGTTGAGACCACTGGGTTCTGTATTTTTAGCTCGCTCCAGGCTTTATGTAAGGCTCTTTATATAATCACAAGGTTTAATGGCACATTTTGCTGTTAGACCTCATTCACGTTGAGCAGATAGAGGGGTCAGAGGACTCATTATCCATCACTTTAGGCACATACACACACATAACCACACAGCCTGGCACCCTTATCAGTGTAGTGTATGCTGTCAGATGGAAAACCTAATGAGCACAGTCTTTTGCATATAGGTGCATAATTTGCAAAAACCTTCCATCACTGCCTTTTATTACGAGCTATATATACCGATCTACACACCACTGTAATATCACGCCTCACGCCTGTCCTGCGCTGATGAGAATGAGTCACCAGCCAGCAGGCGTTAAGCAGCCTGTATTGAGACTGCAAAAGAGTTATTAGTAAACACATTTATCTCCCTTTATCTGCTCCCTGTGAAAAGGAACTTAAGCCTGCATGTACCGGCACCCAGCGGTTTCTTATCTGGAGCTTAAATGGAAGTCGTGGTGACAACCACAATTAGGCGGGACAGCACAGGATGGGAGAGGGTCACACGTATAGTAATTACTCTGTCACCGCGGCGAGGCCACTGACACTAAAATACTGGCTCCAGATCAGCACCGCTGAGGCAAACGCACGCATCATTAGACAAAAATACACAGTTTTAGACATCGCTGTGGGGAAGTGTCAGGTAACGGAAGTGATGTTGTTATTAGCTCAATAAAAATGTGCAACATATTCAATCGGCGCGTTCTCCTCGCTGAGCGGATCGAGTTCACAATTAAATCACGATTGACCTGAAATTTAATTAAAACGAGCTCCGAACGCCTGACGTCCAAAGAGGAGCAGCGACCGTCTGCTGGAACCTTATCCTCGGCTCTCTCCGTGTTTGTTATTCAACGGCGGTGGTGAAAATATTGAAAGTTATCTCAAGAGTGAGTTATTATTGCAGCATGGGTCCAGGCAGGTCCTCAGAGCCGAAACAACAGCGTTGGCCAGAAAGTCCTCTGAAAACAAACCTGAACTCTCTCTGGCACAGGGACGTTTATTTATCCCACAGACTGAGGCTCTATTGCTCCGGGCTGCCTGAACCAGCCCTGCTCCATATTTCATATATTCACCGTGGATAAACAACGCTGACTCTGACAGTCCCGCTCGTGCTGAAGTCTGTCAGGATGTGTCTGCGTGCGTGCAGGTGTCGGTGCGCGTATTTTACGTGTGTGATAAATGTTAAATCTGTGACAGAGCAGCTCTGCCTGCAGCCGTCCTTGAGAAGCTGCTACTTTGTTCAATGATTGAATTGTTTTTTTTCCCATATCTCCCCTCCTCTCCCTCCCTCAGCCAGCGTGTATCCATCTGTCTCACCCTCTTCCTTGTACTTATCCTTTGCAGTAAAGTTTGATTTCACCCCCCCTCCTCCTCCTCCCCACTTCTTTGTCCCAGACGCTCAGACTGTAAATAAGAGGCACACTGTACCCCCACAGACATATTGATCACACACATCAGTCAGATGGCAGAAATAGATTGTGATTTACGGCGACTAAAGGACTGGATGTGTAAGGCCGAGTTTGTGAGTTGCCTTGTCTGTGTGTGTGTTTCTTTGATGTGTGCATGTTTCCCACCGGGCCCGATACGTTCTCGGGGATATTTACACCCGGAGTTGACTGATAACATAATTAAGGTCGTGTAGTGATCTGTGGCGGCGGTGTTCCCACTACACACACCAAACAGCGGTCAGTAAATAAAGCCCTGGCCCAGGAGGCGATCCTGTGACACAACATATATTCAGCGGAGCCACACACACCCACACACAAAAGAAATAAATGAGTAATTCTGCAGTCATGTCACACAGCAGAAAGGTAGCTGTTAGCTGGTGTACTATCGCTGTGCTGAAAGTACACCGCTGCTACTATGTGACAAAGCGGCGCTGATAAAGACTGTTTATGTAACGGTGTTGATCATTTTTTAAAGCAGGAGGAGGTGTTTCTCAGGAGGGCGAAGAAGCTGAAGGAGTCACTTTTTCATGACGGATGATGAATTATGTTTGTGTTATATCACCAGACACGTTTCAGCCACATTACCATCGCAGCAGTCCTCGTTCACAGCCCCAATGTGATCAAGCTCTCCATTAAAAGTTCCCCTCTGACAAGATGAAAAGTATATTTACTGATAAACTGAACGCTTGGATGGATTCAGTGTCCTCAGCAGATTTCAGATCAGTCAGTGAAGTCTGAGTCTGAGTTGGAGCGACCTTCTTTCGAAAGTAATCTTGTACAATCACGTCTGTGGCTGTCAAAGCAGGATCGAGTATTTATGGGTTGTTGTTCACTACAAATCTTGTCAAAACAAGATATAATGTGTTGATAAGCCTCAGAGGTGCTGGTATGTGGATTTTATTACCTTTGTTACCTGCCCGTAGGCTAGCTGTTTCCCTGTATTTGCAGCCTGTAAAGGGTAAGTCCACCAATTTTACACATTGTGTATTTAGTGTATTTAAAGTACTATATGAAAAAAGCAGTGTAAAGCCATGAACAGTATAAACAAATGATCATAATCGATACAGCAGAGCCAGAGATGTCGCCTTTTTTTTTATTCCAATGCACGCCAAGCCTTTTCAAATCCTGGTGCCTACATTACCCACAATGCAACAGCTTCTGAGTGCCATCATTGGAGGCAATTTATTAGATTACATGCAGCATCTTCTGGAGCCACAAAATGCCCCATACTATGTTTTAGATTTGACATATGCCGTAGTGAAATTGGTGGACTTTCCCTTTAAGCTAACCAGTTGCTCACTGTAGCTTCATGTTTACGGCACAAACATGAGAGTGATATCAATCTTCTCATGTTACTCTCTGGAATAAAGAAAATAAAAGTAAACTGGCAGTCGGGCAACCAAAACAGGAAGGGGCATTTTTTCCCCTGGTCGCAGCGGGACAACTGGAATAACTGTGGAAACTCTACACTCCGAATTCCCATTCGTTAGTACCGATCTCTTTGGCCTCGAAGGAGCAGCAGAAGACCGGGAGTTAGGTGTGTTTTCCTGCAAAGCTAACGCTCACAAACCCCTGTAAACAGACATTACCTGTTGATATGTGTTCCCTCTCCCCCTCGGAGTTGAAAAGTTGTCTATTTCCATCTAACTTTTCCTTTCATTTTGAATTTTTACAACCTGGATAACTCTTCTTTCATCTAACCAAAACACCTCATCTTCCCCATCTGTTACCAGTCATGACGATGGGTCCCTTGGATGTGTCTTACTGAAGATTCACAGTATGTACCACAAGTTAGGACACTGTGCTCATTGCTGTTGGATATGAGAGCACGCTTGATATTTGCACGTTTGAAATTGTTTCACAAAGCACTGACCCACATGCTTTGAGTCTTTGGAGCTTCCACCATTGCCGGGCTAATCGGCATCCAAATCAGTATTCAAAGGAAGGAGACGTTGAGTCGGCTGCACTGAAAAAGAGGCAAAAGACTGTTGAAGAGTGAGAAATGGAGCAATTCTCACTGAAGTTTCGAACCCCCGAAAATGGTATTCAGGACAACCTCTGAAGCTGCATTCAGACCAAATCTGGCATAACGGCGTTCAGCCGCAGGGTTGTGTGGCGGTGACGTAGTGTCAGTCCATGGCCCGTTTGTGTGACGTCATGTTGGGAACTTTAACCCCAGCCGATCAGTTTCCTCCGTGGCTCTGCTGCCAGCATGCTGATCCCGTTAGTGACTGTTCGTCCACATCGACAGATTAAAAATAATCGACCAGGATAGGAAAACCAAATGATTACAACTAAAACACTACACAAAGAAATGTCCACTATGTTCCTCCCGTAGCATTTAGCCATGCTGAATAGAATGCCAGTCCTATAGTGATTGTCAGCATCTGGATAAAAAATGGGGTACAATGCCAAATCAAATGAATACACACAACACGTTATCGTACACTCCATTCATGCTGCTGCTCTGTTCGCCACCTTACGTGATTGGCCACCAGAATGTGACCTTTCGTTACGTTTCTCCAAAAGTTGAGTCTTTTTTTAACTTACTTACTAACTTACTTGATGAGTTTTTTGTCACGGCACCCACTGTGGTCTGCACTTCGCAGCCTAAATGCACTCCCCCAATCCAAATGAATGGGAGGACCTGTGTTTTCGGCACGACTCCGGAGTCTGAATGCAGCCTTACAGTTGTTTTGGTGGCTTGGAAATACATCAATACATATTGAGGTTTTACAGAATCTCTGCTTGTAAAAATGGTGAAAATCCAATGCATGAATGCCTTTATGTCTCTGGGCTTTGGACCAGACTGTTTACATCCCTCACATTCAAAATTGAAGTCAATACAAATGTTTCATCAATGACTGTGATGTTATTTTTTTTTCCTTCAAAAGAGTTTTTGTTGACATAACTTTTTTTTTCTGGCATTTCCATTGTTTGGGCTGTTGAGCATACATCTGCTAAATCTAATTCATGCATACTCAAATTTAATCTTTGTCCTTTAATTGCAGAAGTTAATAAGTTCTGCTTAAACTTGTGTCAATATCAAAACCAAATTTGTGTCGCACTCATGAGATGCTGTTGGTGAATGTATTTAGCAGACTTTGTTTAGTATTGATGAAAGCGTCAGGGTATTGATGCTTTTTTATTTTATTTTTTCTGTCTTTGCTCTTCATTATGTGTCATCTGTGAATTCAGGCGTCGGCCTCTTTCTGTGTGTGGTTCCTCTTGAGACACAAGATCATCCCTCTCCACATGTCACACACTGACAGTTCTCTTCTCTGGAATGTTAATGCCACAGGCTACTAATTGGACTGTGTGTGTGTGTGTGTGTGTGTGTGTGTGTTGCAATGTATGAATAAGTGAAGACATCTAAACCCAGCTAACTGATGTAGAGTCTTTATTATCTCAACTTAAATGAGGTCCTGATCTATGAGAGGGAACCATTACACACTGCAGACACTCAGCACGTCTTCACGCAACTGGCTTCACATCCAGAGCTCCATCAGCAGATCAAAACACCATTTTATCATGCAAGTTGTGTAGCTTATGTCCTATAGTGAAGCGCATCCTTCCCTCAGAACAGTCTCTTTACATACATTTAAACCGCCAGCCTCTTTGTGATGCTCTTACCATTAATCCACATCTATATCTTCAAAGAGGAACAAAAAGACCCTTCATCACATGATCAAGACTGCCCAGCCAACTGCTTTCAGACTTGTGAGGATTAAAGACACTTTCCAACTACAAAACAAAACCCCCACATCTCAGCTAGCTGACAGACAAGTAGGATGGGAGCACGGGCAGAGCTCCATGAAGAACTCTTGGCTGGGGAAGCAAAGGGAAAACTAGGCCAGAGAGGCCACAGGGGTTGTGTGGTCCACTCTCCTTTGTTACTCAAAGAGATGATTGTGCTTATGTGGGCATTGACAGGTCCAGAATGGGTTTGTCTGTCACCACAGGTGAGGGTACATAATGGTGTGTCACCAAGTGCTGTTGTGACATTTGTTCTCAGTGAGGATTAGCTGACAAACGGCGAAAGGATTTAAACTACAGTTTGGTGCATATATCACACAACACAGTTTACATCTGAAAATCACACACAAAGAAGACACTTATTCTGAAAAGCCAAAACAACAGGAAATCAGCTAAAACTGTTATTTCTTCTCTCTCGAGTGGCAGACAATAAACTAACGTGTGATACCTCTGTCACATCGGACCAGAAGCCCAACAACGCTCGATAACATCTGGCTTTTGTCTTCACTGTGAAAGGCATCCACTCCTGCTTCGATCGACTCTGCAGAAATCAGGAGTGTTTATCAGCTCCAGCTCTGATTGGCTGTGATGACAGCACATCACCTGAGTGGACACGCTGGCTTGTTAATACTTCTTCATGCAGCTCTATAGACGCAGCGCTTGGACATCGTTCAGTCAGCGCTGAGTTTGAAACAGAGACTGAAGTTATCTGATCTGAACCATGTATGTGCAACTCTCAACAGAGATCAGAAAGAAGTAAGATGTCTACAGGGAAGAAAAACAGTCTAATTCAGAATTTCAGACTTTCTCCTTCTGGATGTCGTCTGATGAGGTAAATGATCTGCTGTTTCCTGCTGTATCGAGGCGTTCGTGATGACAGCATGAAAGCAGACTCATCTCTAGCAATGTAAAAAAGTCAAACGCCTATTTTTAGCAAGTTTACCTGCATTTGAAAAACCTGCGTTTGCCCACTAATTAGGTTTAAACGTGGTATAACAGACATCACCTGGTAAAGAACCAACTAGGTCTGAAAAGGTGCTAACACCCGACCTGCTAACCTAAATCTTGAAGACCTGGGAATGCGACTCCGCAATCAACTATCTTTCTCAAGAACTGTTCACCTTTAAAGCAACATTATATAGAAATTGGTATTTTGTGCGATTTGGTGCCCCACACAGTTTCTGAGTGCAACACCACTGTTGTAAATACAAATCCCAGGTCTGTAATAGTTTGTCAGGTGTGATGTAGGTGCTCACTACAAACAAAACTCATTACGTCATAACAATGTAATGTGTTGAGAACATGTATGTTGAAGTAAACATGTGTGTAACGCTGTGATCCTGCCCTCCCACTGAAGTTACATATAGCAGAAACAAGAGACAGAGACACCAATTGACCCTGTTACAAGACACCGTGCCATCAAAATGATGTTGAAGTGGTTTTATTTTAGGATAATAAACTGACGGAATGTTACTTGAGCATAAATGACATTTATATAAACACATTTACATAAAAAATCGAACACTGTTATAGTAAATTAAGTTGTTACGAACAAAAACGATCATGTCCTGTATCTGGATTCGCTTGGCGCTCACTGCTCTTTTTAATCCGATGAATCACTTTATTCAAATTGAGGATTTTGTTTGAGAATTTTAAATGTATTTTAGGGTGATGACGTCATACATGTGCTGGTGAAACTTCATTTAAAAACCTAAAAGGACTCCTCTGATTTAGTGCAGGCTGAGAAACAACTCTGCTGAGTCATCACATGTTTAAATCTAAATCTGTCACCTCCTGCTCCCAGTGAACAATAATGTGCTCATTGATTTATAACTTGTATTCAGACAAGTGACTGAGTACAAAGTCTGATGTTACCTGTTTATTAGTCAGGTATGACCTGCTGCACTGAGGTGGGGCACAGAAACATTTAGAGGAAGAAAGGTTTGTTCTCTCTACAGATACACAGCACCTGTATCTGAGCAGGACATGTTTTTCTGCTTCCTGTTCTGTCTTGGGTGTGAAAATGCTGGCTTAGTGTTGATGAAATGCCAAAATGGACATTTGGTGATTTTATATCCAACCCTCCTTAGTTTGGACGTGGTCCTAGATGGACGCCATCTCTGCTTTCCTCATCCCTTTCTGGTTCTCGGGTCATACTGAGCTTCTTCTACACTGCAAAAATCTAGTGCAAAAATCTTTGTTAAATCTTTTTTCATTTCTTGTGTGTTGCTTAAAACGGTTCACCACATTAAAAAAGAGAACATTTGCAACTTATCAACTTCATTTTATGTTTTTTATTCTGATCAAGAAGACAAAACAATACATATTAAAACAATTTCTTTAGATATGAAGCAAATGATATCATTGTTGGCAGGTTGTCATAGTAACGCAAAATGCCTATTGGCTCAGGAGTTTTTCAGGAGCTCAGCACTCACAAGATCTGACACGGTAAAAAGAGCTGAGAGAAATGCTGATTCATTGACTTGCAGCCCTTTATTGTCCAATCAGTGCTGATTGCTACCTGTTCAGACTGATGATACCTCTCAGCACAGTCTGACAGGACTGAATCTGAGCCGACAAGTAGACTCAACACTAGCAGCTAACAGCTAAACGTAGGGGATCTGCCTGTAGAAGACAGATATCCATCACTGTGTAGCACTTTCACTGTGGTCATCATACATGTGTGATCTCTGGTACACATGGAAACAAGACAGGAAGCTGCCTGTCAGTGGAGTCAGAGCTGCAGGTTAGGCCCTCTCACCTGGTATCAACAGCAGGCTCATACGTCCCATTCAATTCACACCTTTTTTTTACTATTTATTGTTTGTTTCAAGTTAAATATCTAACTGTAAATCTGCAGAGCACCTGCTAGTACACAACCTAAGATTAATAAAAAAGGGATGCGAAAAGGGATGCTGCAGCAGTGCACCATACGAGAAAAATAATGTGTTTATTGAAAATGAAAGTATGTAAACTTATTCTACCAGGACCCCCAAATAAAAGTATGAACTGGAATATTAGCATAATATGACCTCTTTAAGCTTTATGATTAAAACAATATCTGTGCACATGTAGGTTGTACTTGGGGTTGTGTTGCCACGTCCTTTGAAAGGGTGCGGTGGTGCAAAAAAGTTTGTGAGCCAATGCAATAATCTGTTCCTGATTAACCTTCCTCAGTGGAACTTCCTCAGGTTCACTGGCTGCTGCAAATGTTGAACAACAGCACTGACAGAACTGCCAGGAGAGTTAAGCTGCCAGGAGGCTTCTTCAGGAGTGTTTGTTGGATGGATGAAAAGCTTCGGAACAACCCCTCCTCCCTGATTCACACCCACCTCACACAGTGATCCTCTCTCTCTTGTACTTTTTTCAACTAATCTTTTTGTCACTTTCTTGGGCTCTATCTTACGCTAACTTGTCATTTTCTCTCGCAGTGCCCACGTTGTGTAAATAGCAGATGTACGTGTACCTGGGCGCGTTGGTCTTAAAGTGAGGTGTGGTCAGGCGCAGTGATGGTGGATTGCTATCTTGAGGCAGCAGAAAGCGACTGCGCCATAGATCAACAAAAAACTGGTCTAAAGTCAAAAGTGCAGTCTGTTTCCTGCTTTTTAAAGAACGCATTAGATGTGCCTACACAGACGAGTTCACACTGTCCATACACTCTGAATTCATGATTTGAGAGGCTGCTTTCAGTTATTTTAAACACGAACGCAATCATGCACTGTAACAAATATTGTGGCTCATTTAATCAGCAAAACTAAAAGCTGTAGTTATAAACTCTCCAAAGGAAAAGAGTCCAGAGTTTTAAGTAATCAAAAAAGTTTACCAGCTGTTCCTCGTACGCAAATGCACATGTTAATGTGGAGAAATCGTTTCTGCTGCTGGAGGATCGCTGCAGGTAATGTCATTAATATTTTCCTCTATAAGGACGTATGTCTCCCCTCTCACTCCAGCCGTTATTGATCAGGATGATACTTTTTATGACCCGTCCTGCCTGATCCACGTACTGAGATCTGCAGCAGCGCTCCTCCTCCTCCTCCTCCGGTTAGATATTAGTTTATTTTTTTTCATATGCAGTCCAACACAGTTGCTGATGGGACAGAGCCAGGCCCTGGTGCACCTGGCTCTTAAAGGAAATGGGAGAGGACACTCGTCCATTGGTTTGATTTATGTTCTGCCCAAAACACACCCATGACACACCCCTTTGCGCTGCACTTTGCCTCCACATTATCTGCATTTATAAAGCAAAATGGACTTGGACATGCCCTAATTAAACTTGCGTGCTGCACTTAAACCATGTGCTATAGACCAGCTAAATAGGGCCCTTTATGTTTAAAGGTGCAATATGAAAAGTTTAAGCTGACATTTATTTTTAAGTGAACTTAAATCATCAACAGAATGTGAATAAATATCAGTTTTGATGTAATCATCAATCATTGGTGTAATGTGCTGCAGAAGTTAACATGCTAACCAGCTAGCTTGACCCATTACAGCTCCTGTGCTAGCAAATATGAACCCAATCATGTTGTACAAACTAGTTCTGTTCAAGTAAAATCTGACCCCTCAAATATCACTCTCTTCTGTCTAAAGGTGTTATCACTCCACCAACAGCTACAGGTAACACACATAGCATGTAGCTCCCATTAGAACACAATATAAGGACGTTTTCAACCCTACAGTATGATGTTAATAGGAACCGTCCCCTCAGTTATGTCCATCATCACAACAACAATCATCAAATGGTAGGAAGGGAAGTTAAATAGTAAAACAAATCACAAAAAAATCTCATCTTAAACTAACATACTAATAACTGCTGCTACAAGAACAGCTGACATCTCAGACAGAGAGTTATTAACCTGGTTACTCACCCCCTGTAGCCAACGATGCTCACAGACGGCCTGCCAAGAAACAAGAAAAACACAGCATAACTCAGCTTCTTTGACCAGAGTTCAGTCTGTTATAAGGTACAGTAAGACAGGTACAAAAAAAAGTCCTTTGTTCACAGCTGTTGGTTCGTCAAACTGGGTCTTCTGGATCACTGAACCCAAAGATCTCTCTTATTTTTAAGAAATGTGCCCTTTTATTAAACATACTTGAACACTTAAATCGTAATCTTTCTGTGGTTTGACTCAACGCAGCATGACAAGGGACAAAAGTTGAATTTGCAATCTAATTACAGCTTCAAGCCTCCCAAATGAAGCCTTCTGCTGAGCCACAACAACACCACATACCCACTGCATTGTTGCCCATCAGAAGTCAAACAGCAGCTCTCCAAAGAAAGACAATGGGCCTGCCAATTGAAAGCAGTCATTCTGTGGTCTTGAAGGAGGCCCTATGTTACCACATCTAGTTTTGTGAGACCTGTCTAGAGCTCAATTCACAGAGTCTGAGGGTCTTTCATCTCCCTGGGCCTATCACTCTAAGCTGGGAAACAGGAGCTAAGGGACCCTCAACTCGCGGTACCCCGGCCCGGCTTCCCTGCCCTCAGACCCCTCCTGCTCCTGCCTGCCGTACAGGCCCTCTCAAAGGAGTCTTTCAGTATTGTGCTGAGGCCCAGTTCCAGGTCAATGGGAGCCCAGAGATTTAGAGCTGCTGTCTGAGTGGGAACAAACGGTTTGTTTGGTGAGCGGTCTGAAGTAGCTTTAGAACTTCCATCAGGCTGAAGGTTTTGCTGACTTAAGTATTTAGTATTACTGCAGCAGAACTAATATGACTGTGATGACAGAGGCGCCGGTCTCCACTTTAAATCCTATCGCTCGGTCACAGGCGGAGGTTGGGTTGAGGTCCTCAAACAGAAAGTTCACGTACTGTTTCATATTATCGATATCGCAAAACTTATCCAACACGTCTCCACAAAAGGCCACAAAATGTCCAAGATAAATTAAAGCTGGTGACACCTGCTGTGGCATTTTCAGAAACACAATTATACTGACCTGCGAGGGGCTGACATTTAAAAGAAACACATTTGCACCCATCAGTGGAATTACTGCAGCAAATCCGATTTAAGAGACATATAAATATATCCAGCGCCGAGTAAAGAAACCAATTTAATTGCCAGAGGCACCATCATTCAGGCTGAGTCGGTACCTGTTCGTCAGCCGGCTCTTATTCTGATCCGTGCCATCGCAGGAATGCCTCTGCATGTGGAAGGTCGTATCCTTGTGCGGGGTGTGCTTTGTCTTGTGCCCCATCTGCCCTGAGTGGCAGCTCGGCTTCATTTGGGAGACATCACCTCTGTACTCTATCTCTAGCTGTCTCTGCTCAGGCCTTTGTGTGAGCCCCAGCCACTGATTGGGCTGTATAATGTGACTGATGTCCTCTGGGCAATCTGCTGTTGGGACAAGGACGTGCTCAGGTGATCCAGAGGCTGATTGGCGCCCGGCTAATGGAGAGGACGCCGTGACCTCTGAGGCTGTCAGGTGCCAAACCAGCCTGTTAATTATGCATCCGGACACTCGGCTGCCGCTGGAAGCAGCCTGCCACCGCCTGCGTGGCGTCTAGACATACAAACCCCTAAAAATTCACTGGCATCACAGGCTTACCAGGCGCTGCATATGTGTGTGTGTGTGTGAGAATGTTGTACCATCTGGTCTCGGGCTGAACTGTCGCTCTGCGCTTTGTGCGAACATCAGAACAGGGATTCTTCACTACTGCTCATAGGTGTGTGAAATGTCCACATTTTCCTGGGTTCGGATTTCATGGCTGAGCAGTGTTGGACGGCTGACCATAACGTTTTTATGTCTGCAATTCCCAGTCTTTCTTTCTTTCTTTCTTTCTTTCTTTCTTTCTTTCTTTCTTTCTTTCTTTCTTTACTTCCTTCATCCATTCTTCATAATTTGCAAACATTGTAAATATATCTCTATAATCTATGTTGATCTGTTTTAGAGCTGCATCAGTTAATCCATTAGTTTTATGAACTAAGCAAGTAAAATAATCAACAGTGAAAATAATGGTTAGTTGAAGGCTCAGTCGCCAAAAGTTGCATTGTGCATTTCTGCAGACAATGAATACCTTGTAAATTTGTACTTCTGTTCTTGTTTTCTGTCCCCACAAGCTGCAAGCCGTGTTGTTCCCTCACTCTCTATAGCTTCCTCCTCCTCCTCCTCCTCCTCCTCCTCCTCTCTTTTCATTCAGGCTCCCTTCCGATGGACCACGGGCCCCTGGGACCATCTCCCTCTCCTGGCTCCTGCTGCCTCACATATTGTTGCATATGAATCGTCACACCCTGGGCTCCGCTGGATCATTGCTCTCCTCTGTTTTTACTATCTCCATATATCTGTATTTCTGTCAAATCTGATGCCTCTTCACTCTGATGTTTTCTCTTTTACTGCTAATTATCTTGTGTGTCCTCTTCCAGGTCACCACGGTGGAGAGGAGCAGCCGTCTGCTGTAAATCTGCATCAGATATTCTGTCAGTGCAACTTGTAAACTGTGATTTTGTTGTGCTGTTCTGTTCATGCGACATCTGTTGCTTGTCTGTCCGTCCTGGGAGAGGGATCCCTCCTCTGTGGCTCTTCCTGAGGTTTCCTCCAGCTCCTTGTCTTTTTTTTTCTCAACATGGCAAGTTTTTCCTCACTCGAATCGAGGGTCTTAGGACAGAGGATGTGGTTCACTGTACAGATGGTACAGCCCACTGAGGCAATGTGATTGTGATTTTGGGCTGACTATCTTATCAGGATGAGGAGTAGATGGTTGAAGTGACGGCTAGATGGGAGTCCACTGTTTGAGACCAGGTTTCAACTGACTAAGCCGTATATTTTCAACAGACATCGGGACATTTTCCATCTGTGTTTTTGGCAACAAAACCAGGTATTTTGAGCCAAGAATGATCTTTTTCTAAACCTAACCAAGTGGTTTTTTGTGCTGAAACCTGATCAGACCACATAATACTGAAAGAAACATAAAGTCTCAACACATCCGTGGTTTGCAGAACATACAATGCTAACATTTACTCATGGCGTCGGGGTTTTATATAGCAATTCCTTTCACCCTGTCCCCTTTCCAAAGAGGAGTGAGCTAATATTGACGTTTTTACTACTTTACTCATTCTCCTCCTCCTCCTCATCACCCACCACCTTCCCTCCGTAATCCTACCTCATCTCTCTTTAATTGGCCCTCTGTATTCCTGATCCACCCCCTCCCCCTTTGTCTCCGTCCTACATCTCCTTATTTGTTTTAGCTTCAGATGGTCTGGTAGATAGGCTAATTTTCTCGCTCCCTTATCAGCCACTATAATCAGACAGGAGCTGTGTTCTGCTGTATTACATGTAGTAGTGGAGACGTGTGTGTGTGTGTGTGTGTTTGTGTGTGTGTGGCCTATTTGGTTATTGCATTGTTAGAGGCAACTGCCTGCCAACACTATTTCTTTTAGGCAGACAAAAGCCATGTTTTGGATGAGCCATGTTTATTGTTCCTGCTGACACTGCTTTTATGACAGAATGACTAATGAGAACACTCTGGTGTGTGTGTGTGTGTGTGTGTGTGTGTGTGTGTGTGTGTGTGTGTGTGTGTGTGTGTGTGTGTGCGTGTGTGTGTGTGTGTGTGTGTGTTTGTGTGCTTGGCATAAACACTATTAAAAACAACAGCAATTGGCAGCATTCTAAAATCCTGGCACGGTGAAATTTCTGATATGAAAAGAGTGTGCTATACCTGCGACTGGAGGCTAACTGAGGCAGGGCAGAGGCTAGCCTGCATCCTACGCACCTTTAGAGAAGACTCTTCTAAAAGACATCTCTGTTTTACAGCAAAAAGCTCCATTGCAGTCTCTACAAGGATATATCTTTACCTTTTAAGTGGAGCTGAAATGGAAGGCAGAGTGATTGCTTTCGCATGTTTATGTGTTTCATGCAAAAACGTAAGTGGCATTAGTGTTGAAAATGAGTTAAGCCCCGCGCCACGCAGCTACATGTCAAAGTAGACAGCTGTAGCAAGTAGCTAACGCAGCATCCGAGACCACCAGCTGACATTTTGACAGCAGGGAATACAGTACCATGGTGGTTCTCTTGCCACGTTTTGCTCCTGGTGAACCGGGGCGTCGCCAGTTAATACGACTGCTAACTTCAGGACTAAACAAGCAAGCAGTAACTGTCAAGCAGCCAAACTCTGTAAACCTCAATACAGGATTCCTTGTCGTCAAGCAGGCCGCAGTTGATCTTGTAGTTTGTGTTTGGACTCGTCACTGCACTTGGACTTGGAGCCCGGTACAGGTAGCCACTGTTAGATGTGCCTTCAGCAACAACAAAAGCCATTTGTTCATCAGGAACGACGTTAGAGGGAAAACCAGGAAACATTGTCTCCATGAAATATGTTACAGTTTCATCCAAATCAGTGAATAACATGATAAATCTGTGTTTTTGTGCAGTAATCAGTGAAATACTTTGCTTCAGCGGTGCCTTTCTGTTCCATGCTACTCGCTCACAGCTTAAAGTCTTAGATTTATTGATGTGTAGATGGAAATATATTATTGATTGAAAATTGGTATGACAAGCTTACGTAAGTGCACAAGTTTTACGGGAAGAAATTGTGACAGATGTTGATAGAAAAAATGAAAGAGCTTGATTTTTTGTACATTTTTTGCATATATTGTTATGTACTGGTTAAAAAGGCCTTTTTAATTTCAGCTCCACTTTAATACTGTGATCATATAACATCATGAAATCATTGTTAGACCACTCACTCATAAAGGTTCAAGTCTACCTGTGTGTATTGCACCTAAATCAACAATGCAGACATTTAGGCTCTTCAACAACACTGTAAACAGTAAATAGCAACACGCACACAGGTCAAAGTCACAGCATCAAACCACACTGTAAATAAAGACACTATGATCCTGCAGTGTCACATACAATGGTGTTTGTATGTAATAAGACTGCACTTAGTTAAGATATAACAACAGGGCAGGATGTGGACTCGGTCACATACAACCACAACAGAGCCAATCACCAGTAGTGCAGATGGTTTGGAGGAGTTTCTCTTGAGGACACTCCTCAATTCATGGTCTCAGATTTGGCATGTCTGTCCAGAACTGAGTCGAATGGCAAGGTCAGCCCAACAGTGAGGATTCAGGGAGCAGAAGGGTGGAAGCCACCAGGGTTGAAAACCATGTTGAAATAACAGCACTGAAGCAGCAGAGAGCTACATGTGTTATTCTGTGCAATAATATCAGTCATAATGTTTGAATGACTATTCTATACACTGGTTTTCTTGGGGCTCGTACTGGAGGGGAGATAAGAGGTATGTTGTCATGGCTGAGGACGTCTGAAGGTCAGTCGCTCCCAGACAGGATGATGTCATGCAGGAGGAGGAGGGTTAATAACGCCAGCATCGGACACGACTGAAACATGGCTCTGTTCCCTCTTTTAGTCTTCGGCGCAGCATAGCAACAGCATAGCAACAGGTTTTAGATTTATGGATTTTATATCACATAATCTGTTCAGTAATCATCTAACTATAGAAAATATCAACTGCACTGTTGGTGCATGAAGTGAATGACTAATGACTGTTTATACATAATCTCTTAATTACCCTGCCCTTAAGGGTCTAATATTTACCAGAGCCAGAGCTCTCGGAGAGGGGTAGCAAGATACTAACAAAAAGGTAAGTCCTGCCCTAAAGTAATGGCTGTAAAAATAGTCCCAAACAGCAGCTTATACAAAGTATTTGTGTACTGTCGCTGTTGGTTCACGTTATTTGTCTCGACACGGCGCTGAGGGAGCACGGGGGTGCACGCAAAGATTAGAAGGCAACAGCGACCCGGGGAAGGCAGAAATAACAATGTTAAAAATTCAGAGAGCGCTACCACAACAATGACTGCTGAGGTTAAAGAGCAGCAAACGCCTCTGAGGGATTTAGAGGCAGTTTAATCATCGTAAACCTAAATATATATTTTAAAGTGGCAACAGACAACCTTTCCCCCCCCAGTGTTTCCAAGTGGTATTATTATCGGTGACCGCCGCTTTAAAGACAACTGGATTGTTTCCATTTCCCTCCGAGTTGCAAATAAAAACAGCACAGGAGGAAACGTGACTGTTTTCAGTCGTTTAGAAATGGATCGCCAGTAAACCTTTCGTTACCCAGCTGGTTGCTCGCCCGGTGGCAGTGGTACGTTGAAGCAGAAAACCTGTCTATTGTCAGTGTAACATGCTTATGCATCACTATGATCTCGTGGCTTTGAAGGTACAAACGCTTGTGTTCACAATTGTAAATACATCTATGAAGGTCAGATGACTCGATCTGCTGCTTTGTCAAAACATCCAAAAGTTATTTGGAGGTGTTAATTAACATGTTCAATCTCTGGCACAGTTTGATTCACTGCAGCTGCCATTTATGGTGTGCTGATTGAGCTCTTAATAAAAACCACGCTTGGGTTTATTCACATACGGACGACATCTTAATGAATCGCTGCACACAGTCAACTATGATTCTGCAGTTTGACTTTTAATTTCTTATTCCAGAACAACCTAAATCACAGAGTTCAGTGTTCAGTGAATGATCTACAACCAGTTCAAGAGTTTATACCCCCTCCCAGTTTCTCTCATTGGTTCAATGAAACACAGGACTCAACACTGGACCCGTTTAGAAGTGTTCTGCCGTCCATCTGTTGTTGTGGTGGGTTATTGCTCAGGCCTGACCTTTCTACTGGATTGAGTTCTCAATCCACTTAGAAAAACAGAAAATACAAATAAGCAAACTCCCACACATCGCAAGAGCTCAGCATGTCACATATGGTCTGTGTCGTGGACATGGCAGATGTATTTTGTGACTCTGCATTCAAAGACATTCAACACACATGCAAATGGAGCCAGCACTGTCTACATCGCTTGTATGTCCACTTCATATTTCACCCAGATGGATATAAATGAAATTTAGGGGCAACAGGGACAAAAAGCTTTTGTTGAAAGACACTGTGATGATGAGGAGATGTCCCCACAGGCTGGAGCAGAGTAGTTCATCCCAGATACCATTTCACTGTCTGATACCTTTTTGGATGTCTGGCTGCGACCCAATCGCCAGAACAAATACATCCTGCAAACCACAGATATGCTGAAACTTTATATTTCTTCATGTTCACTTTTCAATGTTAGGTTGTGGCAATGCTGTGCTTGTGGTCTGTTTAGGTTTAGGCACAAAAAGCACTTGATTAGGGCGAGCAGGCATCCTGTTTTGTAGGGTTGTGAATCTTTAGTTTGCACCGGAATGGTAGATTAAGACTTCCATGTGACTGGCTTGATCTAAAATCAGGCCTCTCTGAGTCCTCTCTAAGAGCTCCCACTGTCTCAATATTGACAGATTACTGAGGGGAATGGTCTGCTGCCTACCCTCTTTAAATTTCGAACGATGTCGGCTGGATGATTTCATCAGATAGATTGGATGCTGAGTGGCCGGACGGTTTCGGAGAAAATCATTATATGGAAACAGAAAAGGCAAAAGTAAGGAAATGATGTTGAAAGTGACTAGAAAGACCACCATTCTATCAATTAAGCTAATATTATTCAGTTTCCCAGCATCCATTGCTGCTTGTACAAGGGCAGCCCATTACTAAAACCTCCATCCATCCATCCATCCATCCATCCATCCATCCACTGTAGCCATGATTTCTCCTTTGGGTGGTGCTGACCTGACTCTAGTCCAACATGCATTGGGTTAAATGGAGGTGAAATGTCCTTTGAAATGCTCCCAGCATTAGAAGGAACATTTAAAAATTCAAAAGCAACATCTCTTTGCAGAAGCAGTCACCTAGTTTCTTTTTTTCTTATCCAGAACACACTGTAATCAGTTTTCAGTGGGACTGCTTTCGTCAGTAGAGTGTAGTTTCAGATTCAGAAGCTATTGTTTTCATGTGAGACATTTATGTGAATTCATCTTTTTTAAATCACAAAGTGAAGTGAAGTACGAATACGTTAGATGTAGGATACAAAACACTGTTACATGTCTGAAAAGTTGATTTATCAGTGTTAGCTCTGCTTCCTACAGACAGTGAGCATGTTTTACAAGCTTGTACACTCTTCCTCAACATATGAAAACTCTGACGTAGGTCGGAGTGTGTGTGTGTGTGTACAGTGTGTATTGTGTAGGCATGCATTATGTATCGCTTAAGCGCCCCGTAAGTACCGGTGTTTTGAAATATACCACTCCGGATGAAGCGGCGTTGTCGTGTGCGAAAGCGTTTCCTCTGATGCTGTCTCTACCGACGTCACCGGTAGAGACAAAAATAACGCAGATAATGTGATTCAAATATTTATCCTGGGGGGACACAGGAGGAAGTGCTCCACCGCTCTCTGGCACCGCCGGAGTCCTGACGATAGCGCTCATTCCTATTCCGCTCCATCCCTCCACAATATTATCTCGTCCTTTCCAGGTTTGTCAATGTGTTTAAGAAATTGTGGTAATGGCGCTGGTGAGCTTCTATCTGGGTATTTACTGCCGACGGTTTTGAAATTGAATTTTTACCTGCAAATTCAGATGAATGGGATGATAATTAAAACTGTTAAATCAATCAGAAATACATGAGAAATCACAGGCAAGGTTGCGTTCAAGGACGACTGAGCATCAGGGCTGTTGCACAGATTTGCTAGGTGTGTCTCCCAGTCTCTCTCTATCTGTCTCTCCCTCTCTATCACACACACACACACACACACACACACACACACACACACACACACTCTGCACCTCTTCTCCAAAACCAGGCCAATCTCCTCCTGTCTGTGGAGATTGAGCTGCTCATCAGAGCCTGTTAATTACATCGTTCTCTAAAGGGATGACAAGTTAAGCCACTCTCTTTTCCTGGTTGGGTCTGAGGCCTGGAGGCGGGCCGAAGAGCTAATCTCAATAATCCATAGGGTGGCAGGACGCGTCTCTGCTGTCATCTGTCATCAATGAGTCCAGCTATCGGTTGGCGGGAAATAACTTTCTCCATCTCCTGCCGGCTACTACAAGAATATTAGAAAACAGAACTGTGTCCCTGCATGGCACCTCGACTCTGTGGTCTTTCCACACTTCCCCCAACTCCAGCCTCCACCCCCCACTCTCCCCTATGCCCTGCTCTATTACAGCATGAACAAGGACATAATTGCAATTTAACACAGTTACACACACAGAGGAGATTCGAGTGTCTTTTGGGAGCCTGATGGCTGCGTTTCGATGGTCGCTGGTCTTGGAGGCCTCCTCCCTCGGTGTGTACGACACAGCTTACATGGGAGCATTGATCTCTGTACGACTGGACTCATCATAGGGTTTTTATTGGGCTTTGCGGAATATATTCTGTTTGTGTTTGTTCTGCAAAAAGGCAAATCAGGTGCTCTCCTAGTTTGACATCAGCAGTGCCCCACCTCGTCCATGTTAGATCATGCTAATGTTGCTATCTGTTTACCCACACTCCCTCTTGGTTATCATGTTATGATGATGTTTGGAGAAGGTCAAGTGATGCATCTGCTTGCCCTAACCTTTCACCAAGAGCTTTTAATTAGTGCCAGCATCACTCAGCATATGGCCCGGCTTGTGTGTTTTTGTAGGTGTGTGAGTCTGTGCAGACGGGCGACAAATTAAAGGAGGGAACCAACTCGGGCCACCATGAGCTGCCAGAACAGCTTCAGTGGTCCTTTGCATTGAGTCTACAAGCCTGTGGAACTCTACGTAACGTGCCCCTCCCTTAAAACCTCCCAAACAGAGTTGAGATCTGGTGACTGTGAAGGCAGCAGCCTATAATTAAAGTCATCTTCATGCACATCAAACCATTCATTAAACCTTTAAGTCAGTTTGTATAACTAAGTTGCAATAAGTAGCTGTAAAGCTGTCTGAATATTTTTTGCCAACATAACAACAAAATGTTTTGCGCAACAGCACCTTCCAACTGTAGATCAGCCAGACATTCATTTACTTTGTATTCCATTTGTTCTGCTTGTTATATCTGTTCTTGCAACACAATATCAGCTCACATACCGTCTGACTCACTGGATGAAGACTTGGTTCAGTATAAACCCTCCACTGGCCAACTGTTCCAGCCCCTTTCTGCTATCTGCGTGTTAGTCCCTCCCCTTCTGGTGCACCATGAAAAAAACATGTATGGTGGTTCATGGTGAGCGACAAATCATATTTAGGCAATTTGAAAGATGATTTTTCAACTTAAGAAAGTCGCAGTATGTCATAAAATCCCTGAAGACCAAGTCTTATGAAAATCGGAAGGCTGCCAACAGTCGTGAAAGCAACGTCATCTGGTTTAACACTTAGTCCCACATATTAGCCAGATCACAGAACCGACTAACTTGTGTGTTGCATAATTATGGCCAGGCTTGTTTCAAACTTCTTCTTTGTCCAGGTGCAAGATGATGTAGTTCACTAAATGGTTTTCACACAAAATTAAAATGACATTTTATGATATTTCCTGCGACTTTTCTCGACTTGCAAAATTGTCTAAAATTGACAGGCACCATATAGTACTTCATGGCAGGGTTCAAACAGGATCAGAAAAATTATAAGTCTCTCGCCATTAACCACCATACATGATTTTTTCTGAAATATGGTCCATTGAGGGTAACAGGAAGGGGAGGGACTTTGCACCACCCAAGACGACTGTGATTGGTTTACAGAAAAACAAATGAGTCTTAACTAGAATGGGAGCATCTAGACATTGTGGAGACTACAGACTACTAATACCAGCAACTAAAGCATGATAAACATTCATATAGGCACCTAAAACACTTGGTTAAGGTGTAGAGAAACTCTTTGCCTGCCCGATATCCACCCAGACAACCTCTGTGAACTGCCTGCAGTACAAAAATGATGCACTTTGATCACTGGGAAAAAAAAACCAAGAAGAGGTAGAAGTTTCTCTTCCTTCAGAATGTCATTGACAAAACACATTAGTTATATATAGATATGAAATATAAAACAGGGTTTCCTCACGTCTTGTATGGAAGAATTTTGCACTCAGTGTTTCTTCACTCACGTATTCATTGTTGTTGCTGAAAATGACCCGTGCGTGGGTGTGTTTATAAGCGTGGGTGCTCATGAGTCAACTCAACATGTGGCTTATCACCTGGTCTCTTTGCGAGCTGATAACACTGTAGCCTGTTTACAACTGGTCGGCTATTAGTTGGTCTAATGAGAGCAGCAGCGAGGACCAACCCCCTGAGTCAACAGAACAGCCCGACCCAGGTCACTCCTTCCTTCAAACAAACTCCGACACTTACACACTTGTCCAGTGCAGAGATTTCTGCAGTGAAGTCTGAACATGGGCTTTTTTCTGATTCTCCTCCTTCTCTGTTTTTTAATTTCAAACCTTCCTTCCATCCTTCCCTACCTTCACTCCTTTCATCACCCCTTCCTTCCTTCCTTCCTTCCTTCCTTCCTTCCTTCCCCTCCTTCCTCCGACATCACTTTACATGATGAAGTCTGTCCACTCCAGCCGTTTTCTCCATAGCCCAGTAAATATCAATAGCATCTGGGTGATATTTACTGGTGTGGGGAAGATGAATGCCCCGCTCTAAATGCTTCAACCTCATTGCCTCTTGGAGTATTAGTCATGTAAACAACGTCTGCTTATTAATGGTAAAAGCTTTCCCTAATGATCCACACCTCACATGAGCCTGAAATATCAAGTCAGGGCATAAAGAGCAGCTATAGATCATCATAATGAATGATGGGAGGCTGGCGGAAGGCTGGGGGAGGAGACCTGTCCCCGATGCTAATTCACTCTCTATTTCCCCGCCTGATTCATACGCTGTTTGGTCATAATACATCAAGGCCGTATGATTCTTCCATTAAAGCAGCTAGTTTTGCCTTCACTTCACTGGAGGTTATTTGTCAGCATTATGGGACACTTATGTGTTTGGTAGCGACGCCAGCTTTCCTAAAAGTCAACAGTCAGGAAAGACACAAGCCAGCGTGATCGCATCACATTCGCGCGTCAAGTTGTTCTCCATCGGGAAGACAACTCCGCGAGGAATGCAAGTAATTTACAAACCTAATCAAATGTGTTCAAAAGAAGCGGTATGTGTCTTTTAACGAGTGTTCTGTTATCTGGGTGACATGATCAGTCCCCCGAGAGAATCCATCACGGCGCCGTTGTCTTTATCACGCTAGATGGCTCCGAAGAAAATTGCCATGACTGTGAATTTGTTCTTGTCAAATGTTGAGTAATCAAAAGCCAGCCAGCCGTAAATAAACAAATTCACTTCACTTCGCCGTGGCATACTAACTAGCTCCACCACAATATTGCTCATAATGGGGTGGGATGATTTTTATGGCACCGCTGCACGGTCAATGACAGTTATAATTCAGTAATGAATCAGAAGTGTACCTGTGAATTTCCTCTAATTGCCTCCGTCACTTACTCGCCACATCCGCGCAGCACGGCGGCTTTAATACGTCCGATCTGTGTAAAACACCAGCCCGTTTTCATCACATCAATAGGATAATCAAAGTGCCTCAGGGAACAATGGTGAAGGGTCAGGAATGGGAAGCGTTGCATTAACGACGCTGTGAGAGCGCAGCATTATCCACTAGGCAGGTAGATGTGTCTTCCGAGCCTCTTAACTCTGATTATTTGATTCAACAATTAGCTCTGAAGGTTTGGATGGAGAGGCTAATGGATGGGCGGCTTAAGTGGCGTTGCAGCCAGCTGTTGTCAGGGCTGCGTCTTTTAAGCTGATGCTGCCGGGAGACAACCCCACAGGAGACGGGGATGAACATGAAGTGGACATCAGACACAACAAATGAAGTGTTTTAAAAATACTGACAGTCGTGGAAGAAGTACTTAGATGTCGTTCATACTTGCCAACCCTCCCCCGATTTTTCCAGGAGACTCCCGCTTTTCATTGCCCTCCCCTGGTTTCCTCTCGTTGTCACAATTCGCTCATATTTCTCCTGATTTATGACCATTTTCACACCTTTTTCACCATCTTGGATTTCACATCCTGTTTCTGGCTCCGTGCAGCATTTAGTCTGCTGGAAAGTTGCACCTCGTCCTCCTCGGTGAGTAAGAAACAGACAGAGACATGGAAGGGAGAAAGAAATATTCTGGAAAATGTGAGATATCCTGGAGAGGAGGATCACCGTGGCTTATGGAAAGTTTTTAAGGAAGTGCATTTCATATAAATCTGCTCCATCTATTTTTCTTTCAGTCACGGTGGTTGCACTGACGTCAGTCACCGTCAAGAGGCTGATAAACAGGGAGCTGGCGTTCACAGAGTCACTAGTGGGCAAAAAATTAATGAATTAATGAAAACTGATGAATATTAGGCTTGTTTATGGCAGAGATTCCAGCAAGTTCACATCAAAGGTGTGAATTATTCTGAATTCTTTACCGAGAATTCAAAGGAAAATTTAAAGTATTTAACATAAAGAAGCGGTTGAAGCGTACGTACAGAGGAACCAGACCCTCTCAAGAATCTCAAGTATGAGGTAAACAGACTTAACATAATTAAAGTGTGTTAACTGGCCTTATGGAGTACAACTGCATATTTAAAAAAAATGAAATCTGTTAATTGCTTCCACTGATGTCACTCAGTGGCTGAATTGCTTTGTTGTTAATGTAAATATTAAACATTGATGTTTGATCATTTGTTTTTTAAACAGTGTTATAGAAATGCAATGCCAGACCAGTTACTGCTCTTCAAAATGTGGTGCCTACATTACCCACAATGCAATTTAGCACTGAGTGACATCACTGGAGGCGATTTATCAGATTGCATGCAGCTTCCCCTGGAGCCACAAAATGAAATGATTCTACTTTTTTCACATCTTCAGTCCGACTCCCCAAAACATGTAAACACACTTTAATGACTAAAATTGGTGGAGTTACCCTTTAAGTGGAAGTAGTAATGCCAGAGATGTAGAAAATACTCTGTTACAAGTAAAAAGCCATGCATTTAATTATTTAGTTAAGTAAAAGCACAAAAGTATTAACAAAAATACTCTATAGAATAGAGTATGTCAGCATAATTAATGTTATTGGATTATAATTATAGATGCATTCATGTGTTCATAAACTTAATGTTGAAGCTGGTAAAGGTAATTCAATTATTATACATAGTTTATGTGCTGGGTAGTTTTATTGTAATCTATAGTATTACATCCTAATTTATTTGTTGATTATATTTTGTATTATTAAACTAAATCTGTAAGTAATTAGTAACTCGTGTTGTCAAATAAATGTTGTGGAGTAAAAAGTACAATTCTGGCTCTGAATTCTAGTGGAGAAGAAGCATAATGGAATAATTCAAGTGAACTACAAGTCCAGTACTTAGTTACTTTCCACTGCTGGATACCGATGATGTGTTTACGTGTTGCTCTGTTTCTCCAGCGTGTGTGTGTGCGTGAGAGTGGGCGTCCTGCAACACAGACAGGGATTATCCCTTTTTTCCTTTTTGTTAATGGCCTCCGACTAGAGCCACCTCAGACTTTACTCTGTGTTTTGAAAGACTGGGAGCCATCGCGTGACTCACCTGTAAAGGAGGGGTGGAGATTTAGTTGTGAGATATCTTTGGGTGGGGCATGAATCGAAAACATTATCTGGAGTGGCACAAAGACGCAGGAGGGCTGCCAGTTTTTCTTTTCAGTGTAATGTCTGCAAAATAATTAGCAAGAAGCTCCTTAATGCCTTTAAGCCCTCAATTGCACATTATTGTCATCACAGGACTTATTTTGCAACAGAAAGTCTATAATACAAACTGTGGGCGTGGATTTTGCAATATGTGTTCTTACAAGGCAGGAGAGGTCTCATGAAATACTGTGTTGCCCTGAAGGAGGTGAAGAAGACTGTTTTTTTTAACTTGACTCATAAAACTGAAGATAAATCAGCCTCTCAAATCCTCTGACTTACAATAACAAATCACTGGAATATTACTTTGTATTGTGCTTCTATGTCAAGATCAGTGTCGTGCAGTCCTAACAGTGTATGAGAGTCGGAGTGCACTCAGTGCGAGGGTTGTGGCAGATAGATAAACAGTAGTTGTCAGTGATTGGTTGTTGGTCACGCTGGCATGGACAACCACAGCTTCATGTTTCAGATACACTGCTGTTCGCTCCACTGAACCCGGATCTTTCAGCTTGCATATCATCAGCAGTTCTGTGGGCCGGAGAGCCAAAGTGAGCAGAGGAAATTAGCCGATATCGACTCGGAAAATCACTTTATATGTTTCTGTGGCATTTCAATTTTTAAAATGATGCTAGTCTGAGAAGTCACTGAATTGGTCATTTGGCAGTAATGCCAAGTTGTTGTGCATGAAATCTGGTGCACAGAAGCAGAAAAATCAAAATCTTCTCCAGTTTTTTTTCTTTTTTCGCATTAACAGCAAAGTGTGCAGCTTGTAATTTATACCGGTTCTCACTTTGGTTCAGTTTTTATCAGTATCATTTGAGCCTTAGTGAATTCTGCATTTATTCCAAGCAGCCACCGAATACAAGCCATTTAGTCAAAGCTGAGATTCCCACAGGACCAGACGTCGAGCTGAGTCGACTGGTTTGTTCCTTCTAATGAGGCCACCACTCAGCAGTCAACTGCCCAGCAAATACTTCCACCGCTGATGACCGGAGCAGTGTAAGAGATCAGTCACAATTTCCACTTGTATGAACCCCAGAATTCTGACCAAGGAGAGCGATCACTCCCAAGAGTCCAGATCAAATCACTCACTCTCACACATAGTGCATTTCTTATGACCGGAGAGCCACTTGACACAGGAGTGGTCAAGATTATTGCTTTATCGGTGGCTAGAGGATGTCATTCGAGATGCAGCACAAGTAGCCAAGCTTTAAAAGCACAGTGGCTCTCAGATTCCCACTTGTAAAAGTGCTATCAGACCTGCCCAGCCAGCTACGGCGCCTGTGCTAGCCTTGGCACTGGCACAAGGCTGGAACTGGGCCGGGCCTGCAGGCCGACTGCACATAAAAAACACAGGGACCATATCCTGAGTGGAAATCCAATCCCTCGCTCCATCCACCACCCCATCCCCCACTGTCTGCTCCACTGGACAGGGCCTGGATCTTCTCTCGTGAGGAGTGTGTTTGGGTATGTGTGTATAAGTGCTGCTATATGAGACTGTTTACGTTACGTGAGGGCAGTGGGTACTTAGGGTCAGCGTGTAAGTGTTGTTATAAAAGGAAGACTGCGTTCCAGTACTCATACTAACATACTATTTTAGAGTGGGCCGATATCGACACATGAAAGATGGAAAGTAAAAAGATTCCCATATCGATATACTGGCCAGTATTCCTATAAATACAGCACATATATTCACAGAATACATAAACACAGTGTTGCACTGATCCCTCAAATTGCACCTATTGAACACTTGTGATAAAGAAATCTATGTACTTAAAGGGATATTCCGGTGTAAGTTTAATCCATGGTCTAACACACCTTGACTCCGAGTAAGACTCCCCCTCGAGAGATCAAGTTAGCTGACCGCTAGCTTAGCTAGTTTTAGCAACCTCAGAAAAGACCGCACGATAACAATACACTGCAGCTTATGTCTCCAACTAGAAACCGCCATCAAAAAGCCACAATTAATGGTGAGAACAGCACCAAACTTCAGCAACAGTACATGTACAGTCCCAGCACACAGTACGAAGCATCAAACATCTGCTAGCTTTGCTGGATTTGTATTAAAAACACAGCACAACTCACCCTCTCCTCCAGCAGCCTGCCTGTGTGGGGAAGCCCTGACGAGTCGATTACCGAGTGCAGTAGATTTCTGCAGCTCAAGGATGGAAATGTCTGATTATTACTCCATGGAATGCTCAGTTCTTATTATCAAGAGCTGACAGGGAAAAGAACAGAAGTAATGGAGCAAGCGGTCAGCAAACTTGACCTCTCGAGGGGGAGTCTTACTCGGTGTCAAGGTGTGTTAGACCATGGATTAAACTTACACCGGAATATCCCTTTAAGACAGGATATTTTGTAGTTTAACGATAGTTGCAAGCAAACTCACGCACAATTTCTTACTTGCAGAAATATATTTATTTGCAACATTTCCGTACTAGACCATCCTAGGACTGAAGGTCAGGTACTGAAACGTCAGAAATAAATGTATTTTTACGAGTTCGACGGTTTGCTGGCAGCTCTTCCCTCTGGTCCCTCTCCTCCAGACTCGGCTCATGAAATAGATGTGCAAACTATTTTTCTGTTATGACAGTTTAACAATAAAAATGACACCAGTGTACTGAACAATAAAACTTCACTTGAAATTTAATGATTATAAATGACCCCAAGCATCCTTTTCTGTGTAATATCTGTAAAAACTGTATATATATTGAAGGAATAGTCTAAAAAGTATAAAAGAGTAACGCATTTCAGAAAACACATGTTCCAGTACCGATATCTGTGAGAGGCCAATATCTGTTGGAAACATCGGCTGATCGATATAGTCGTCTGGCTGTACAGTACTTAGTGTGCCAGATAAAGATTTAGTATGTACTAATACATAATATGTCAAAACCAGTATCCAAAAAACCCCTGATGTCCCATTGCATCCGGTCCAGTACGAAAGCCAGCATGCTTTTCCAGCAGGCTATGCTGACCCACAATCCCCTGCACAGCGGACGACACATTACATCAACTGAACCGCCAAGAGAGCACAGACAGATGACAGCTCGCTGGCTGCCTTCCAGTTCGCATAGTTTTTCTTTTTACTTCAGATTTTGTGCTGGATGTATGAGCACGGAGGTGAAAGTTCAAGGCACAATGTTGTGACAAAGTAGTGTGTCCCAAGTGTGGGTGAAAAGAAAAAGTGTTCGGTTTGGAAAGCAGCTGAGGCTTCGTTCCTTCATACCTTACATATATTCATAAACACAGGACGGTTTTCTTTTTTTACTTTTTTTTTCTTTTTCAGAGCTCCTCTTGTATTTCATCGTGTCGAAAGGGATTTTGTGCGGCTCACCGTGTGAATGAGTCTTTGCTAGGGCCTCACAGTACGCTGTAATATGGAAAAGCCTGGCTGAAAGTGATGACACGGGATCACTTTGTCTCCCCCTGGACCCCCAGCCTGACCCACGGCTGTATCATAATAATAGCCCTGTATGACAGCCATACTGCTCCACTCAGAGCAAATGCTAGCTGACAGTTGTTCCTGCGCGAGGACCTGTGGGCTCGAGCTGCTGCTGGTGGCCTCTCTCACGCAGCTCGATTGTACTGTAGGTAACAATACCACTGAGTGGTACAGAGCCAGAGCCGGCGATGCTACGACCGAGGGCAGTTGTTGTACACGGAAGCCAGAGCAACATTCGCCATCAATAATGCAGCTGGGTCACGGCATAAGGGGGGAGGATGAAGGCGAGAGTGGTGTGTTCAAGGTCGAACTGACATCAGTGAATATATATCACACAGAGCTGGAACAACAAGATCCATAACATATTTCTTTGTGGCTTTTCATTCACACTTCAACAAGCTTTGAGTTCGATCTCGCCAATCAGATGACATGTTGAGCCAGGTGTGTGGCTGCACTACTAATCCCAAACCCGTACCCCCTTCAGGATGAGGGGAATCCCCGAAGCTTCAAAGGAGCGATCTGGTTCACTACAGGCCGGCCAGGTCCGCTGGCTTTGACAGGGTCATTGTTTGTAATGGCCATTTTGTGGTTGCGGGGGACACAGGAGGGTCGAGTATCAGTCCGCCTGGCCAAACAGTCACCCCACTGTTCGCCAGCGGAGAACACACAGCGCAGCCTCAATTAGTTTCTCCAGTAATCTCCCTCCCCTGTCACATGATCCGGGCTGTTTGTAATAACACACAGGGGGCCGGGGCCGGCCCGGTCAGGAAATGAGATGATCCATGGCTGACAGCTTAGACACACAGCGGCCACTTATCTGTTATTACTATGCTGCACAAACAATCTCACTCCCTTCTGTGTGGGTATGTGTGTGTGTGCGTGTGCGCACGTGTGCATGTGATTGTAGAGATATAAACGAAATGAAGCGTGATATAAAAGCAGATCAGAGATGAGGAGATAGTGAAGGCTAATCAGAACTGTATGTGTGCACAAGACTGAAACATAATCACAACTCAGTCCTCCAATCACAACCTGTTGATGCTGCTGCTGCTGCTGCTGCTGCTGCTGGTCCGCTGTGACTCGGGAGGGTAAGCAGGTTTTACAAGGACACCGCTGTTAAACCTTGAACAATCCTTTCACTATAATGGGCCTCTGTCGGCCCACCAGAGGCCCAGTGTCTCACATCATCAGCATCAGCATCACCTGTGTCATGTTCTCTGTCAGTGATGTGGATATCCTGCTCCGCCCTGGACTGTATCCATCCTCTCACTGTCCTGCTGAATATGTAGGCACTACCAGTGGTGGAGCAGGATAGCAAATGGAGTGTACACACAGATCTCCATGAGAGAGAGAGAGAGAGAGAGAGAGAGAGAGAGAGAGAGAGAGAGAGAGAGAGAGAGAGACCTCCTCTGAAAAGCCCCAGTTCAAAGGCTGAGGCTCGCGTCTCTCTCTGGCTCTTGGCAGAGTCAGAGATCAAAGCTAAACGCCGAGCAACAAATGTGTGTTTCTGTCACTGGCGATTTGTCTGTGTGTTTGATCAGCAGCCTCCCTTATCTCCCAGCCTCACTCTGCTGCTAATATGCAGTAATGGACTGCCTTTCATGAGACAAGAGATGGGGGCTTGATGTGAAGGATGTGACTGAGGTGAACGGAGCAGATGGGAAGACACTTTGCAGACAAATCACACGGATTCCTGCAAACCTGACAGTGCGCGCTGTGAGCCGCGTCGAGGCAGGTGGATTAGAGAGAATTCATGTCCACCTGTACCCGATCTGACAGCATTGAGGACGTCATGTTGCATGCTCACATCTGATAAAGACTAATTTTACATTATTGAAATGGAGATGCTCATTACTGTTGCCTCCGTTGCCCAGATCACAATCTTAAGCACTGATAACCTCCCTCATTCCCCGCGTCTCTCCTCTGTCTTATTTAGGGCTTTGCATATATTAAGACTGCAGGCAAATAGACTCCCTTCCCTTAATGATTTGGATAAAAGAAAATCCTGGCTTTGACCTGTTTATGTTAAAATCCATGTGCTGGTTGGTAAAAGGATAACAATCCCCACAGGATGGGCTGAAAGGCCTGTTTATTCGGCCCGGGCCGCCTTTGGTCTGGCAGCGGAGGAAATGGCTTGGCTTTTCCAGTTGCTATGTAAATACAAGAAGAAGTGTGCCACTGTGCTTTAGCTAAACACAGCAGGGTGTTTTTACAGTGCGAGCTTAACTTCACGAGCATGCACGGCTAATCCACACAGAGGTTTGTGCCCTCGCAAAGAATTCAACACTTTCTGCTTTGCAGAAGTTCTAAAATTTCACTGCCGTTGGACGCTGTGTTTTTGTACCTTGGGACACTGAAGCTTTCACACTTTTGGAGGAGCGGTGTTTCTAAACTGGCCAGAACTAGACAGGCACAATGGCTTCCTGCCCCATGTCCTCCTAAAAGTGAGAATGTGACACCATCAGGCTCTCCACTGAATTACTCTCCTCACTGACTCCCAGCACCGGCACGATTAGATGACAACGACCAAACGGGCCGGTTTGTTCCGGTTTCAGCTGCCTGTCCCGAATCCTGACAGAAATCTGTAAAGCACGAACGTGTCCAAGTTCTCAGTGCTTACATAGGCATTTTTCATCTTCTGTCCTAGTCTTACTAAATAACCAAATATGCACCATACTTCTGAAATCAAGACTGATCGTCCCTGTCAGGGCTGTGGCTCACTTCAGAGTTAGAGTAAGGCAACCCAATCTCTAGAATAAATGTTTGCTAATGTTTGTTAATGATGCAACTTTACTTGATTTAGGTTCAAGTTTCTATCTCTCTCTTGTCACAATGCTGTGCTTCTGCCTAAGTTTAGGCACAAAAACCACTCAGTAGATGAAAATGTAGAACTGATGTCCAGGTTTGGCTCGGGTTCAGTCGAGTCAACTGTGCATTCAAGATCTTCTCTAAAAATAAATAATAGGCTATAGTGAAATGTTAAAGGCCCTTTCAAGGTCATCTGCACTGTACATGTCAGTCATCAGGGTAAACTGGCACCTTGCAGTATGCTAACGTTTATCTGAAACATCAGTTGTCTCTAAATCGCTCCAGGAGGCTTCCACCTTAATCCAAAGAAGTGCCCTGTCCTGATGGTGTGTGCTACAGCACATAAAGAAACGTGTGGTGCAGCATGACGGCTATAGATGAGTCGGATGAAGCTATAGCCACAGTTTTATGTCTCTGTGTGTGTGTGTATGTCTTTAAATGTGTTTTTTCTTTAGGAGAACTCTTCCAGTAACAAAGTGTTTTGAAAGCACCCTGCTGATAAAATGACTCCAGTTAAGAGCTGTGTTTAAGACACTAAACTATTATCCCAATCCTCTGGCCCCTACTGAGCAATCACCTTTGTGGTCGTAGTGAGCAGAGCTCCAATGACACCAGCTGGCTGGTTAGCGAGCAGACCGCAGGGTACTGAGGCTGTCTGAGTCCACCTCCTTCTTCTCCTGCCAGCTCCGCCTCACACTGTGCACAGCTGGACAGGAACTAGATTAATGCTGTTCGCGGGGCCAGCGTTAAACAAGAGTTCAATGACGGCGTAAAGGAGGATGGGTTTGTTGTTGTTCAACCAAAGAGACAGTGACATGTAAATGTGAATGTGACTGTTGGTTTGCGCCCCGCGTCCACGGTCACTGCTGGGTAATTAGAGACGGTGTGTTTTGGCACGCTCACCATCAGCCTCTCTGGGACGCCTCCTCTTTGTTTCTTCCCTGACCAACACGTTCATACCTCTTTAGATCATCGGCATCACAACAGCGTTCATAAACAAATCTGGATCCGTCTCTAATTTCACAGGATTTTTAATTAAACTGAAAAATCGGCCTGACTAGTTCACTTAACCAACTATAAATATAATAATAATCATACAGATATCACTTTCAGGAATATTCAGCAGTTCCAGCAGAACATCGCATTGTGATGAGATGATGAATGTTATTCACGTCGCCTGTCAGTGGTTTTGATGTTGTGGCTGATCGGTGTACAGTATGCTCATAAATCACAACCGCATTTGTTTGCTAGAAGCAACATTTATATGGTTTATACATGGTTTTTATCTCACTTTTAACCGGTTCAGATCCCCTGTCCATTCTCAAGGATTTCCTGGAGGTCTATATCTATGATAACCCTGACTTGACTCTACTTATCTGCCTTAATCTGATGTCTATAAGACAATCACATTGTTCCACATCATCTAACCCCGACTACAGTAGAGCCACATTTCTCAGCAATGACCGTACCACTGATCTATGTTTAAACTGTGTTTGGAGTAAAACACGACATGTTATATTACTTATATATGTCAAAATATCACATGAGAGATTCATAGCTTTTACTCAGGAGACATGAAGTCCGTTGGAATGTTTGGAGGATCTGAATGTTTACGGAAGGGAAAAAGGAAATGAAAATGGAAATACTGTTTTTTATTTGTCTGGTTTGATATTCTGATGATACAATCAGCCTTTAATGACTCCTGTTGATTATGTGCACAGAATAATGTTGTTTTCTGGAGATTTTTTTTATTAAGTTAAAATGATACAAAATACATATGCAGTGTGCATCACTTTATTCTGTCATAAGAGTTAAAGTGGTTGACATCATGTCAATGATGTCTGTGTATTGTGTTGCAGAAGGGTCTGCTGAAGTTAGCATGCTAACCAGTTAGCACCGTTGCGTCCTGTCTCATAACACCACGCTGTATCACAGGAGGCAGCAGTGTGATAGCCCCTGTAGTTTCAGTTCTCTCTTGTTTATTTGATGTATTAATTTACAATCTTTGTAGAATTTTTCTCGTCCTTGTACCCGTGTCATTCTCAGACTTCCATTAATGCTGCTTGTGAATCATCTTCATTTTTCCAGTGTCATATTTAAGTGCACACGGGGAGCCTCACGCTGTATTTCATGTATGAAAGAGACGCGGGGCACACATGACTGAAGCCACGTCTTCCTGTCTTGTTTACAGTGTTTTTCTTTGAATGAATAAACGCTCGGGGCGGTTTTCGTATTAGAGCGTGAAAATGGCTGGAAAAAAAAAATGATTTAAAGACTGTGATGTGAAACACAGGGATAAGTCTTGCAGAGCAGATTATATATGTAATGACAGCAGCCTAATGGCAAATCTGGCAGACAGAGTGGAGAGCGGAGTTAAAAGCAGTGGTAAAAGCAGGGGGATATATTCTTCTTTAGAGAGCCTCAGTAGTCAAATAACAGGAAGAAAAAAATGGTGAAGACTTAAATATGTCTGCAGGGAAGGAAGTGGAGTATTTTCTTCCTCTGTGAATAACGACCTGTACTCGGGGTAGGTCTTCCATCGAGAGAGAGGATTAGCTATTTATCTATACGCCTTTGTAGGGAGATGATCTGTCGAGGACCTCTGCTAGAGAAACTGCTGTAATCACATGGAGTGTCTGGTTCCAGGAGGCGAGGGGACAGAGTCAGTGAGAGTCTCCGAGGGGATAGGGTAACAGGTGGGCTGAATGCCATTCACAAGGGTCAGACAGCACAATGCTAGCATCTCCCTTTGATGCTGATACCATCTTCTGTGTGTCTGCTCAGCCCTGCTCCCCATTTCACCGCTCAGCGACTTTACATCCAGTTGCCTCCAATTGTGTCTGCCGAGCTGCCCCCGGATCCAATAACGCAGCACCACTGTAAGACAATTACCCGCTTTAATAACGGGCGTCATTACACACCCAGTGGATAGAATATGAAATACGAATTCTGAATGCAAGTGTGTGTGCCTTTGTGTTTGTGTGCGAGGCGCATCAAATCCCATCTGCACCCTTGCCGATCATTAGAGGAAGTCTTTATGAGTTCGGTTTCATTAGAGCCTTTAAAGTTCTCCTTAATGACAATGTTTAGGTGAGAATAATTTTCATTATGTGAGTGATGACTAGTTTGCCACAGCCTGAATCCCCTGTGCTTTATTATGTGCACAGAAAACACATTAGCCGACTATCTTAACTGGGGCTCTACATAAAATCCAGGTGTCGGACGAGAGTCGGTCTAACAAAAGCATTACCACAAGCAACAAAACAAGCCATTTATCACCAAGTTGGAGTTTTATAGCTGGTAGAACAGTCATGCATTTTCATTGGCTTAGTGGACGAGTGCCGGCCATCCATAGCGTGCATGAGACCATAACATAGAGAGAAGGAGCGGAGAGAAAAGGCGGGCGGAGAAGGAGCTGATAAGTCATTTATGAGACATACATTATTAATAAGCATCATGATGGCAGAACAGAGACTGAAAACACACATGGCCATCTGGACTATGAGGACGGTTTGTCAAAACAAAATGGATAAATGAAATTTTGATTACGTTTATTAGGTCTAAATCTAATTTACACAGCCATTCATCGCCATTTGCCTGAGAGTGTTTGGGGTCATGGCAGTGATTATTATTATCCTGAAAGAATGCTGCAGACATAGACATCCTGAGATACTCGGTTCAGAGTGTGGTCATTACAATATTATGATAATGTGCTTCACTTTTATTGTATAGTAAAGCTTTAATGGAGTCTGAGTTTATGAGAACAGAGAAGAGAGAGTACCATCTTTACTAATCTTGTTTTGTGGTGCGATGGCACCGGTGCTGGTCAGTGAGTTTGTCCACATAATGTCCGAGTGGCTCAGGGAGGTGATCAAATCCTTAACTTACGTAAAATGTACCAACATCTTACTGTCAAATACCCAATTTCAAGAAGAAATCATGCTCTGAAAATGGTACGTGTAAGTGTAATCAGGAAATGTCCTTAATATAATACATTTGAAGGTACGCAATGCAAAAAAAATGGACCCTGTGACTCTTGTATTGGATCGTTATTACTCATCAATTAATGTGTTTAGAATCTTTTATATGCATGGCTGCAATTTAAGACTTTTTTTCATTGTGGGTTATTCTGCTGATGAAAATAGTGGGAAAGGTTCTCACAATTATCCAACGCCCAAGTGAAGTTTTTTGCCCTTTTGCATGAAAAATTGGTTCCCAAACTTGTTTAAATCTTCTGTGGACTTACTAATCGATTAACCGACTAATCATTAAAGCTCTCATTTTGTACACAGTGCTATTGGATAGTTAAATCTACCCTTTAACAGTATATCACATGTAGAAGCTCTCTGGCAGGTTAATTAGCAACTGTAGCTATCACATACATGTAGTGGAGAGCAGAGCACAAGTATGAAGTCGCATGTAAATACTCAAGTTAAATGCAAGTACTTCAAATTTGAAGTTAAGAACAGTCCTTGTACAGTAAATGTACTTTGTTCCATTCCATATATGACTGTGTACAAACAGCTAAAAGTGAGTAATGCATGAACAGTTGGGGTACGATGAAAGGATGCTTGAGCTGGTCTGGACGAGTCAAACAAAACTAGCCTGATCTATACGACTATTTCTGATGTGTTTTAATTTATTTCTAGTCCTGCGGTTGTTTCAGCAGAATGCTGTCATCGTGCCTGAGGAACAGTAACACAGACATGTCTCTGCAGCCCAGAGGTCTGTTGGAAGAGACCCTTACCTCTACGACGCAGCACCAGCTAGGGGCTCATATCACTTCTTGTTGCTTGAGCAGGTGTTTTACTGCCGCTGGAGAACTGGCACACACCCAGAGATCTAGAGCAAGAAAGAAAGAGAAGGAAGAGAGGGATTCTGTCATGCACTGGGTCAGAGGAATGCCTAACTATAATCATCTGTGATGGTATAATCATAGCTCAGTCAAACTCCACTCCAGGCTCATATACCCCCTCTCTTAGCACTGTGCAGCACTCTCTCTCTCTCTCTCTCTCTCTCTCTCTCTCTCTCTCTCTCTCTCTCTCTCTCTCTCTCTCTCTCTGATATGAGTGAAACTGGCAATCTGACTTTAGAGAACCGAGTCTCAACTTCGTCTGAAGAGTCTTTATCATTCCAAGAGTTTCTTTTTCAGGCTAATCTACGAGCGCTTTCCCTTTTTTAATCTGCGTCTGTGTATGAAGACTGTCCCACTGGGGCTGCCATACACTAGAAGATTAATGAACCCAATTTGCAAAAGTGACCTTTTGGCTGCTAAAGCACTGCCGCGGCTAAGCCTCTTAATGCCCGCTTTGAAAAAAATGTTGTTATAGAGAACAACTCTTCAGATAAGAGCAGGGAAAATAAGCATATCAGAAGTTAGAGGAGGAGTCTGGATTAAAGTCAAGATGATGTGGTCACCACACTCGCCCCTCAGAGGACGAGCTTCAGCAAGGAAATGTGGAGTGATCAGACCATTAAACAAGCAAATCAGAAGTTAGGATGACACTGACACACCCTGTAAGCACTTCTGACTAAGACGCTTAAACCAAGTAACAACATCACGGGTTCACATGTCGTTCAACAAATGCTTCAACTTATACTTACAATGAAAAGGACAAAAAGAAGCGTGTTGTAAACATTCACGAAAATGATGAAGGTTTCACTAAACTGTCTCCTCCTTAAAAGTCCACAGTTCCCTCGGGCCTCAGGCATGTAAATCTTGTTGAGCTGAACTGACAAATGACTAATAGCACGAATTTGAAGAGATATTTAAAGACACCCGCTTCAACATTACTTGATGAATAGTTAAGCTCCATCATTAGCCCATTAGGAATGTGTGTTCATCACCCGTCTTTGGATTTTTCTGACATTCCTTGCGGGAAGACAAAATTGCAAGAATCCTCTTTGACACATTGAGAGACTGCAGAGAAGATGTGGCTGGTTCACATCTTTATTTTGATCAACTCTGACTTACAGACTTACAGATGTAACACAAAAATGTAATTGGCTTATGACGATGTCCACAGCGAAACGTTGTGATGGACGATGACATCATTGTTCGGGGGGGCGGGCAGGGGTGGGGTGTTTCTGAGTTTGAGGTAGTGTCCCCTCAGAGTCGCCATGAGCCAGGAGTTAGCTCACCTCTATTTTTTCCCACTGTCGCTCTGACTCACTGATATCACCCGGCGTCTTCCACCACCAGCGACATAGATCCCGTGCCAGGTTTTATAATGTCTTTGTCTCCACACCAGGTCAGTAGATCAGCTGTGGGCAGCCTCAGAAGCTTGGAACAAAGTTAGCCGGCTAGCTACATTCACAAAGCTAAGTGAAGGAAACGCAAATAACGGCATGAATGACAGAAACCACTGCCACCAATGTAACCGAGCATCTTGGGTTCGAAACAATACAATATGATACGATACTATATGATGATATGATGAGATACAATATGGTACAATTCCAATATATGATATGATATAATATGATATGATACGATGCGATCTGATACAATCTGATACGATACAATATGACATGATTTATGATATGATACATTTCAATACGATACAATATGATACAATACTACATGTTGATATATTGAGATATGATAATATACGATATGATATATTATTATAATATACATTACAAAACAATCGGATATGTGACACAAAACAATATGATACAATAGATGATATGATACGATATTGATACAATCTGATACGATACAATACAACATAATTTATGATATGATACATTTCAATACGATACAATATGATACGATATGATACAAAACAATATGATACAATCCATTATATTTTATCATCCTGTAGTAAATTTGCCATGGACTGGAAATGCTGCCAAAATCCTCTGTCAAAGGATGAATTGTGGAGCCACAAAGATTCACTGGGAATATCTAAATGGCATTTGGCATTAGTTACTATTTGTTCCTAAAAATCACCCGGACAGTGTGGACAGTCCTAATGGCAAGTGAACAATGTAGTAGTGACAGGCCAATGTGGCAATAAATGGCTTCTAATTGCTTCTTGATGAAGATTTGAACATCATTTCAGCTGCAGTCATGAAAATGTGGTGAAACATGTGGAGCAGGCATAGTTTGATATTTGCATACCACGCCCTTAGCTGAGTTAAGCCATTAGAATTAAAGATTTCTGGCACAAGGCCCAGACAAATTGTAGTTGACAAAATAAACAAATGGACCGGAGAGCAGACAAACTCAGCCACCATTAGTGAGACGGAGAAAATGAGAATTCCAGGAGCATTTTTTATGTGGCTCTTTCTGCTCATCAATTTGAGAAGTCTTTAGTCTTCATGTCCTGAAACAGAAAAATGTTCTGGATTTAAATTCATTTGGAAACGCTGCTCAGAATCGTAAATGCATTCGCTGCATTCACTTTTCGAAGGAGCATTTAACTTAAGAATATGGATATTACATTTCTCAGACACGGACTTCTGAGCATTTGGCACAAAAAAAGTGACGGCAGAAGCACTTTAAAGGAGCATTTTAGCTCGAGCATCTGGCATTTTAGGGTTGGTTTAAAGGTTTGAAACGAGCCGTCTCAAGCTGTTCTTTCTACCCCACAGTCCCGCGAGCCATCACTCTGGCTGCGAGGACATATCACAGGGGCTTTTAGAGGTATTGTAAGTGCACTAAAATATGATTTAGCTGAGGAGCACAGCCCTAATTCTTGAGTCATTTCTCATATTCCCTGCCATATTTATTCTGTTAAGATGAATTAAATGTATTAAAAGGGAGTAAACTGAGCAGCGGGAGCCGTGCCATGAACCAAATTATGAGACAGAGAGGTTATTTAGTGGTCTCTTTGTCTGATGGTAAATAGTAGCGTTTTAAAGAGGCAGTGAATGGATTTGCCATTGAGTCTGACATTGGCAGAGTGATTGATTATAGCGTCACTCATTTGACACAAATGTATGTTTTAAAGCAAATGGGCGAAACATGAGGTCTGTCAGGAATATAGATGAGGGAGCTTATGCAGAGGCTGTCTGATAGCAGACACAAACACACTGACACTGGGAGTTTTTTAGTCATTCCTCTCACTGAGATCCAGTTGTTTTGACTTTTTGGAGTTTCTATCACAACCTGTGTATGTCTGCAGTGTGTGTGCTGTACGTGCACGCGGGCATGTGTGTGTTTATGAGTAAGCAAGTCTTGTCATTAAGGAAAGGCATTCTGGGAGTACAATGTTACGTCATAAGTGAACCTCGGTCCACAGACTGCAGCCTGTCAACAAAATACATCATCCTGTGCTCCTCCCTGTCTCCCTACTGCTCTCACTGCCCTTCAGTTATGTAAATGTAATGACTGGTAAAATCTTTAAAAAAAAACTTAATTGAGGAAATGGTTTGCTGCACAGTCGGGATTGTTCTCCAGGAATGAGCATCAGTTGCTTGGAAACACAGCATAATTGTGCTAATCACTTTTTTTTCTCTCACCAATAAACTGACTTTCGATTATTCTTAAATAACTTGATTTGTGTAGGAAACAACTCAAATTGTGCCACTTTGCTGTTGCTCCAGAACCATCATTTCTGATTACAAGAAAGCATTGTGGTCGACGTTTCGAGTGAGCTGTGAGCTCCCAACCAGGAAACTGGGGTTTGTATCCTGATTGAACGTGTTATTACACTGTACAATTATTATTTCCAGTTGTGTGTCATTGTTTAAAATCGCCAGAAGTAAAAAGCTAACATTAGGCTATCAACAAACTACACTGCGGTTGCATGACTTCAACGTCACCACCACTAAGCATCTTATGCCGTTTTTCCACCGACAGTACCAGCTCGCCTCGCCTCGACTTAGCTCGCCTTTTTTGCGTTCCCATTACTGAAATCTGGTACCTGGTACCTGCTAAAGTGGTGCTTTTTTAGTATCACCTCCGTGTAAGTTCCAACCGAGCTGAGCTGATACTTCTGTGTGACGTAAGCTGGCAGCCGGCCACTGATTGGACAGAGAGCGACGCCACTTGATGACTCATGACGACATCCGAGCCCGACACCCGCTACCTTTAAAAACTAGCATCTGCGTTCAGTCAACATAGCGATTACATGGAAGGAACAACGCGCAGGAACACGGCGTGGACCGTGGCAGAGGTGGAGACGCTCCTGAGTGTTGTCGCTGAAGACGCATCCAGAACGAGCTTGATGGTGCGACAAGAAATGAAAAGGTGTACGTGTTTTGCGTAGCCCACAGCTAGCCCTGTTTATGTGTCGCGTGGATAAGTACGTCACTGATGACGACCCGCCCACGTTGATGACGACCCGCCCACGTTGATGACGACCCGCCCACGTTGAAGAGATAATAATTCTAGATGGAAACGCAACGCGTCTGAAACCAAACCAAGTAGAGCCACGCTGAGCCGAGGCGAGGCGAGCTGGTACTGTCGGTGGAAAAACGGCTTTACTACGCCACACTATACACACCTGACTATAAATGAATCAATGTACAAGTTGTAAAGTCAGAATTAGAATTGTAGAAATGTCTCCCCGACAGCCTCATTGGTCTCATTTAGCCGCTTGTTGCCAACTGACGTATGTTATGTCGTGGAACAAAATGCGAAAAATGCTAACTTCTTCCTGTGTTTGAGTACATATTCCTGCGGCACTCTGTGAAGTGAATAGACAGGAAATTCACATCCAGATCGGTCGCTGTTCAAAAAGTGGGCAGTCACCGTTGGGCCGTATCGCACTTTCATGTTCATCGTTGGAACACATCAGACAGCACATGTTAAGTATTAGCGCCTTTCAGCCTGCCCACTGCAGTGTGTTCGGCTGTATAGAGGAAGTGGAATAATGTTTTTTTGAACTGGACAAGAGCAGTCTGTTGAGAGCGTGGTCATTGGGTGAAGACATTAGTTACCCCCTCCTCATTCACACAGCGTGCTCGCGGGAGCTGAAGCCGTCACCTAGCAACCGGCAGAAAGTTTAGGGAAATTCCTGTGTGTGGTCACGCTCACACGAATTAGAGGATGATTCAAGTTGTTTAAGTGGTGAAAGTGACCGACACTTTGGAGCCTTCACGTCAGGATAAAGCTGGATACAAGAATGGACACAGTGCATTTAGACAGGTGTCTTCTTCTCCTTCTGTCACCCTTCTGCTCTGTTCATAAGGCAATATTCTGCTGCGGGAGGTAAACACAGCCTGCGCTCTGCTTATTATTTAAGTATTTAGCATCTGTCTCTCGATAAGAAAAGCTCAAAACTAATTAATGCCATCTGAGAATAGCGTGCAAAAATGCTCCTGTGTCCTCACAGTGTGGGACTTGTTCACAGTGGGGAGGGGGACAGACAGAAAGAAAATTAATTTGAGACAGGAGCCGGCAGTGAAAAAGGGAGGAGGGGCAGCCAGAGACAGGCAGGGAGGAAAAGAAGCAGAGAAAGAGTCCAGGGAAGCAGCTCAGTCTGGCCCAGGCAGGGTCCCTGGGTTCCCCCCCGCCGTCCTCTGTTTACACACAGAGAAATTTCGGACAATTTCACAGCTCCCCTTTCAGTGGCCATTGAAAAGGGACAGATTCCTTCCTGGTTACTCACCCTCCATCCAGTGAGAGGGGTTGCTATCATGGGAAAATCCAAACCTTTGGCATCCTCAGTGGGTTACCTCTCTCGGTCGTGCTATAGCCTCAGTGCAAACAGCAGCCCCGCGTAATGCCTGTGAAATCTGTGTGTGCGTGAGGCTCAGGGCGCATTGCTGGGATTAAATCAAACAGGACCCCTCATTCAGGGGTCCACTCTGCAGCGCCGGGTCTGTTTGCATTCATGTGGTTCTTTCAGTAAGGTCCAGTAGGAGCGTCTCTCTCTGTTTGCTCTGAGCTGGAGAATGTATACGGCATTGTTTCTCATATGTGGGCTAACCCTGCCTGATGCCATGGCCACAAAAACCTCTTCTCCTTAATCAGACAAGGGTGCCCAGGGGGCAAGGTGGCACGCCGCCACCCCGGCCCGGTGGAAGGAGAGGAGTGCTGAGAGGAAGATAGTGAAAAGGGGAGACAGTTTTGAATGGATGTGGCAGAAAGGAAGATGCATGATAGGATGGAGGGGAAAACAACATCAAGACTCGGCCTGCGCCATATTTCAAGTAGATGGAAGAGGCCCAGTCTCTCTTTATGGTGCCCTTAAATATGCTTAAACTAGCTCTGGTCTCTCTCTGCCCTCAGTCTCTCCGACAGGAGCTATGGGCCTCTTTATACCTCGCCCCAGGTGTCTCATTACCCAGGCACCTTAACACACACCCAGAGAACAGACTCATATAGAGTAATGACACTCTCAGCTGGTGTAAGCTGAACTATTAGAATAACATTAGGCCTGAGCACAAAGGCAACCACAGAAAATCTGTGGCTCTCTGTGTTTGCTACGAAGTTATGGAGGCACTTAAGCGTGCACGCGCGTGTGTGTGTGTGTGCGTGTGTGCATGTGTGTGTGCGCGTGTGTGTGTGTGTGTGATCTTTTGGTGAATCCAACCTGTACACAATGAAAGCACATGCAGACTGTGTGTGTGTGTGAAACTGGCAATCAAATTGAGTTCGCCAGATGTGCTTGGCAGTGTTTTCTGTATGGAGCAGCAACGATTCATCAGTGAGGTGATCTGTTGTCAACTGTTAAAATAAAGGTGCAATATGCTGCTTAGTGTTGCTGCTGTTAGCTCGTTAGCTCAGTTAGATGTGCAGGTAGTGGTCCTGAACGTGTCTAGTGCTTATGTTTACCCCACCAACACAGGAGCTCTGGACCGGGGCAGGCTAGCTGGTTAGCATGCTAACTCCAGTGGATACCTCTGCAACACAATACATAGACATTAACCCCTTTCACACTGGCGTTTGGGTGCGGCTTCTGTGCGCCAATTCTCCGCATCCGTCCCAGTGTGAATCTCTCCGATGCGGCGAGGGGTGCAATTTCGCTCCGGCGCTGATACGCCTCTGGAGGTAGTGTCAGGGCCGCATTATTGGCGAGCCGAACCAGTGTGAACGGATAAGCCGGCGGCGCGTATCGAGGGCGTGTCGATCGGACGGTCGGTTAACTACACAGGTCCTTTACTCAACTTAATACAGAGAAATGTCCCACAGAGCAACGTTACAGGACCAAACAACAGTAACGTAGTAACTGTAACTGTCTTTGGCAACTTATATGAGGAAAAAAATACCGCAGATATACGCGGAGAAGCCTCTGTCCTCCCTCTGCCCTCTGTCTGTCCTCCCGTCTGTCTGACCGACACATTCATGTCAGAAAAACAGCATCTGTTACCGGCAAAAAACTTAAACTCACCGAGTGTGATGAAAATAAATCACCGCGACGGTCAGCCCTCCAGACCGAGACTCCGTGAACTTTCCCCTGGAAGACAGCCTCCGTCCCCGCGAGTCAGACAGCGTCCAGTTTACTGATGGTGATGTAGGCTAATTATGTAATTTAGCACGAAAAACGTAACTTCGTCACTTTCCAGGATGTTTGGTGGGTCAGGATCTCAATCACGACACATCATAACAGCATCCATATGATTATAAACTATCTGCGGGTTTAGATTGACAGGGGGGACACCGGGGAAACACCTTGAAAACACATCGACGTCATCATCATGACGTGTACCGTCACGCCTCTTTAGGAGCCGCAGCGCCGGATTTCTGTGTGAATTCACATCGGTTCGTCTTTAATGCGGAGCTGCTTCGCTCTGTGTGAATCGCTATAGGCGGAGAATTGCCGAACCGCCGCTGCGGAGATAATGCGTCTTCTCCTGTGTGAAAGGGGTTACTGTAACGGCAATATCTTTAGCACGTCAAATTCCATTTATAATTTCATTTAATTTTGTGTGATTTCAACTAAAATCGTACATCTTGCACTACAACTTTTTTTGAGAACCAATTATCGTTTTGAGTAATTTTTTTAGGAAAAAAGGCAAAATTCTCTGATTCCAGCTCCTTAAATGTGAATAATTTATGGTCTCTTTTGTCCTGTGACACTAAACTGAATATCTTTAGGTGGTGAATAAAACAAGACATTTGAGGTTGACACATAATGTTCATAATATTCTTCCATTTTTTAGAACAAACAACGAGAAAATAATTGACAAATTAATCAACAATGAGAGCAATTGTTAGTTGCAGCTCTAGTCCTGTATTCTGTTACTGCTGAACGTGGTGAGAGTTGGTTGGTTATGTATAGCATGACTGGTGAAAGACAATCTGAGGAGTAGCTCTCAGTTGAATATATTGATCGCTCTCAGCATCAAACAGAGACGGCAGCTGGGAGACAGCGGGAGAGCTCAGCATCGTCGAAGCCCGCTATAGTGTACTTCCTCTCATATTCGGCTTTGTTCGTGCACTTCCCTCCAGCACCCCGCCCCGTCCCCCAGCACCACCTCCTCCTTCTCTCTCAGCAATGACCACTCAGAGGGCTGGAGAGATGGGCAGAGGAGGGGAGGAGTGGAGGAGAGAGCGAAAAGAGAGAAAAAGGAGAGCACTTAGTCTGTAGGGCATTAATAAGCATAGCTCTTGGCGAGCGGGCGCTTCCTACGTTCCCACACAAACACACACACACACGCACATCTTCAGTCGCTCACACACTCAGTGATGGTTGGCCACTCGCCAACACCTCCCTGGGGTTGAAAAGAGGGGATGTGTAGTGCAGACTACAGCGGGAGTGGCTGTCTGAGGGAATGGCACAGAGTGTGTGCAACGCTGTGCCACTGTGGGACAGTCCATTATCCATACCCCTCGGTCTGCATTTCAATGGTTCCTGCCAGAAAAGAGAGAGAGCCAAAGCGTCAAGCAACAGGCAAAGGCTTCCTCTCCTGAGAATCATATGTGCCTGCACACTCACACATCGAGGATGGCGGGATGATTCATATTCAGGATGAGTGAGAGCAGAGATGTTGTTCCTGTTTTAATGACCTCCCCTGTCATTCGTCTTATCTCCAGCCTCATGTAGATGTGGCATGCGGAGCTGGCGGGGACTTGACTGGGCCGGGGTGGCCTGTTTGACCCGTCCAAACAATAAGCTGCTGGCACGACCACATGCTGAACACCACCAGTAATAAATCTGGCAAATAACAGAGCAGGACCCCGTCTCGGCCCTCGCTCAGAGAGGCCCATCCCTGCATGTTTGGCCACCTGGCTGCATCAACCTCACCCAGCAAGCATGTTGTCATCTTCAGGGAGTGACATGACCTGAAAATAGGCCAACAGCCAAGGCAAGTTACACGAAGACCACAAAATAAACACACTCTGCCACAGCAGACAACAGGCAGGAGGAGAATGAGGCGTGCTGGAGCAGAGTGGTCAGCAGAGAAAGTGGTCACGAAACGAGAGAGTGAGCGAGGCAGAGATTTATTTAGAGTGACTGAGAAGGTAAACACTGAGCTACAACGTCAGCCATTTGCTGTTTCTTTTATCCTTTAATCACGCAAGATAGACTACTCTCTGTAAACAGCATTTCTGTTCAAATAAATTGTTATAAAGAGAGGACAACACACAACCCAAACCAGTGTTGGGAAACTGCTCCGAAAGCTGCCAATTAGCACTCACTGGAACTCATACAGAGAAGCAACCCAAGGGAGGAATCTAATATGGTTAAGTAGAGTTTATGCAAACAGTGCCCACTTACCCACAGGTCATCCATAAATAAATAAGACAAATAGAATACCCCGCCATTTATGGGAAAGTGAAATTAGAGTAGAGAAGCGATGGTAAACACTTAACTCATGATTTAATGTTTGTAGTTTCAGTTTTCAACTGGACAAAAGATGGCAAACAAGTAACTGAACTACTCAAATCTCAATTTAAACACAAATATCAATGTAGTCTGGACTACCAGTGCCCCCATCGTCTCTGAGAGCAACACAACTGTCATTTCATCACTCATGATGTCTGCAGAGGCTTCTGTGCCCAGTTCCTCTTATCTGCTTGTCCGGCTCTGGTTCTAGTGGCCGTTCTGGCCAAGCTCCTAAAAACCTCCTCCTGGTGGTCCAGAGCTACTGTGATGGTGGTTCAAACACCAACGCTCCCCTGAAAAAAACAGGGGAGATGTTGTGTTCACTCTATTATAAGTAGCATTAAAAGGATTTTGAAGCTGTTATTTTAATGTAAAATAGTTGCGTAATGTTGCTTTAAACTGCTGCTCCTCCCCAACACAAATGTTTGCTTTAAGAGAACTTACTTACTTAAAATATCACCAACCAGCCGAGTTCACGGAGGCTTTATTTCCTCTAATAATCTGAATAAGAGCTCAGTCATAAGGAAGAAACATGCCTGATTGAAACATCCCCATCTGAACAAAATGTTCCGTTTCAAAAGAGAGTTTATTCTGTTTCACGTCATCCTGCCGCAGAATGAACTTCATGTCATGCCGTGTCAACGCTGTTTGTGATTACTCTCTCTGTCTGGAGAATGTGTACTCCTGCTGCACATGCTCACTCGCTCGACACTCCCTGGGGAGGAGCGCACCGCTTTCTCCTCCGTTGTTCGTCGCTAACTAGCGCTTTCTACCACTTCTCTGAGCCGTGCGTCTTCCTCAAGGGAGCCATCTTTGAATAGGTGATGTTTACTGATTTTGGGGAAGTCAAGAAAAGAAAAAGCTTTTATTCTGTTCAATAACTCCCGGAGCAGTACTCACTGATACAGCCGTCGCCTCAGAACAAAAACACAGCAGCGAAAAGAGGAAATGATGGTTCCACGAGCACGATGCGGGTCAGCCTGTTCTCGAACGCTGTACATTAAAGAATCACTGACTTCTTCGTGCCTAGCGGTTAAAGGGATATCTAATCTAATTTCAATCAGTGCTAATGTAAATACTGCCATGATAAATGTCAATCTGATTGATCTGATTGGAACAAAAGCATTGCGCTGTGCAGAGTTTCCAGCAGAGTCAGTTCCCGGCGCATTCAGCTCATTGAAAAGAGAGATACAATCAGGAGGGGAGCTTCTTAGGAGAGATAAAAAGACTTTGTTGGCATCACCTCCAGGGAGTCATTTTAGTGTGAAGTGGCTGGAGAAGTCTTTAATTTATTATTGATCTCCAGGTTCCATCAGACCTGTCTGTCTGTACATTAAAGAGGGCTGTTACTGTCCTTCACAGCGCCCCCTGCCACTTGAAATACATTTAGGTTGGTTTATTGTCCTGTAGGATAGATTTTCAGCCATTGGCGGGAGAGGCAATGCTTAGCTAAATTAAATATTTGTATAGGTCATTTCAAAGGAACAATAAGGGCTTTGTCATTTCACTGCTGTTCTTGTTTCCATTAAAGATTTAACAGGCTCTATTTGTTTGCCCGTGTAACAGAGGTTTCTAATTGGCCATGCAGTAGGAGAGTGAGTTATCCCCGTCTCACCCTGTTTTGTATGTGAATTGTACTACGAGTCGTGTCCCGTTCTCATTTGTAGCCCAGAGCGCTCAATCTCCAGTATCTCCTGTCATCAGGGAAACATGGAATATTCAGGAGCTGTGGGGGAAACGTGCCCGTGTAAACTTACGATATGCAACTATGTGCCTCGCTGTGTGATTGTAGTCCTGACCTCCTCCCCCTCAGATGGGCAAGTTCATGTACCAGCGCTTGCCAATCATCCTGATGAGCCGTCTACCTTGAAATGATGTCTTGCCCGCGGCTGACTGACAGGATACAAGCAGCGGAGCCTCAACAGGTGAAGCAGATGTTGAACACGCCTAATCTGCAATAAAGAAATCGATGCTGATACTCACCTGTGTTTTGGAAATAGCTTCACCGTTGTATTAGATTTCGCAGCTTTCTGCTGTCTTTCTGCCTTTATTGGTTTTCATCTAATGTAACTTTTTTGACTTGCCTCAATATCCAGAATCTAATCTATCTCGGGCCACAGCAGGCAGACAGCAAATCATCCCCCTGGTACCTCTGTCACACCCATAGACTGAACAAAACATGGACATGGTTGCAGTGACTGCAGCCATAAGTCAAAGAAGAACCACTGTGAAGCTCAGTGTGATCCGGCCATCGCCATCTTGGCAGTCAAGTACCTGACTCTAACTACCAGCTAATTAAAAACGAGCAAAGAGGTGGAACTCAGTGACGCTGAGGTGGACTGTTTTCAAAAACTGACAGACCAAAACTGTTTTTTGTACCAGGCTGCAAACATTTTCATTTTGTCATATGTGCCGTTTTGACATTCCAACAATATGTGTCACGTTCACGTCACATGTTCAGGACCTGTCACCTGACTTTAACATCAGGAGGTGGAGAGGATGGTGGGGAATTTACAGGAAAGAAGGCAAAGCCAGTGACCTCAGTTTAAGACTGCAACACCAAAACTACGAAATATTTTTGAGGAGACCTCAGGACATCTCCAGCTGTGTTTTGTGGCGACAAAAAAGGGATATTTTGATGAGAATTGAGGACATCTTCAGCCATGTTCTGGAAACCAAAACAGGTATCTTAAAAAATTAGGGTTTTTTGTGCCTAACCAAGCCATAAGTCATAGATAGAAGACATCATGTAGAAAATTGAACCTAAAGGAACAGAAAGTTGCAACATAAAGACATGTAGTGTTCATCTGTTGCCAACATTTATTCCGGTCACTGGGTTGCATTTTTCTGACCCGGCGGTTGCTGAGCAGGCACGGAGACACTGCAGATGAACCACTATCGCCACACTAGAAGGCGACATTGGAAGACTCTTCAAAACTGTACATTACACTATAGCCCTACATGGTTAGGATACAACAAATAAGCAGGATTAAGAAAAGACTGTAGTTACAGATCATGAAAAGGTGAATATTAATAGCTCAGACTCTGGTCCCCTGCACCCACTGCTGACAATCACCATGCTTTAATCTTCTGCCATGCTACACACTATGAGGCTCTCTGCTCTCTGAATTGAGGCACTGGATGTAAATTGTGAGGAGCAGCATTCATCTGTACATATTTCCTGGGATAGGAGAGGATTCTGCAGGAATGAAAAGCCAATTTCATGCAAATTAAGTATATTAAGGTGTATTCTGTTTAGATACACTGTCAGCCACACGCTTCAAATGTATTACTTATTGCAGTGTGTAAAGGCCTGCTGCTGCAGAACGCTGTGTCAGCATCTACTACAGCAGACGACACATCCAGACTGACGCTGAGCAGAGTTATTGTCAGGGGAGGCTCACTCTCATTTAAACATTATGCACAGGGTGCGTTTATTAAACTCACCAGGCAGTGTGACGGCAACAGTGGTGCAAAGTAACTGAGTACATTTACTCAAGCTCTGTTCTGAAGTACAATTTTGAAGTACTGCACTTTCAGCTTCTTTGTGCTTCAATCAATTTCAGAGGTAAGAGGAGTTTTGTTTTGTTCTACATTTACTCCAGCTGCTGTTACTTTGCAGATTCAGATTATTATATAATAGTAAATTATAATTTTCTTGAAGGTTAGGGTTCAAATAATAAATTCAAATGAAAAAGCCACCGTTCAACAAAAGATTAATCTCCTCAGTGACTCTGTTTTTTGTACCAGGCTGCAAACATTTTCACTTTGTCATATGTGCCGTTTTGACATTCCAACAATATGTGTCACGTTCACGTCACATGTGCAGGACCTGTCACCTGACTTTAACATCAGGAGGTGGAGAGGATGGTGGGGAATTTACAGGAAAGAAGGCAAAGCCAGTGACCTCAGTTTAAGACTGCAACACCAAAACTACTAAAAATGTTCAGGACATCTCCAGCTGTGTTTTGTGGCGACAAAAAAGGGATATTTTGATGAGAATTGAGGACATCTCCATTTTCAGCTTCTTTGTGCTTCAATCAATTCAGAGGTAAGAGGAGTTTTTTTTTGTTCTACATTTACTCCAGCTGCTTGTTACTTTGCAGATTCAGATTATTATATAATAGTAAATTATAATTTACTTGAAGGTTAGGGTTCAAATAATAAATTCAAATGAAAAAGCCACCGTTCAACAAAAGATTAATCTCCTCAGTGACTCGACAATAAACAACACAAAATATAAAATCATTTTCTTAAAAAGTTTGGTTTCTCAAATCTGTCCTCTTCCCACGCAAATCACTAAAGGATCTCTGAAACATCTCAGACGCTGTTGGAGCTAACTTCATGGCAGTCAGCTGATTGTCTGCGTGCACTCAGGATAAATGTCTGGAAGTGCATCTGCAGGCGACCAGTGAGCTCGCTGTGGCCTCTCACACTGGATGAACGCAAGTTGACGAGAAGATGGGGGTTAATTATAGCAGATATTGTCTTGAATTTGAGGGTTGAAATTGAAAACTAGTTTTTGTGACATCCCTGATAATTATAATCCAAGATTATAATATACTGTATTCTGAAGCTGGCCCCTCTGTCTGCGCACCTCTATTTTTGGTACTTGAAGTATATTTTGATGCCAACACATTTGTGGTTTTGCTAAATTTCAAATGCATGACTCTTGCTTGTCACAGAGTGTTTCTACACTAAAGTGCTGCTACTTTTAGATAATGAAAGTATTTCCCCACTGGAAAAACGGCTGTCTGTGCTGTAGAAAGAAGCAGATACTTGGTGCTACTTGACGAGAGAGAAAACAGAGCTTTGGTATACACTTTTGCTCAAAAGGTAGAAAGGTCTCTCTCTCGATCTGACTGTTCTCTTTGGATGCAGGTATACGAAATGCAGCACAACAATCTGTACTTGATACAGCCCCAAAATCCTCCAGATTATGGGTTTTGCGTCAGCTGGCAGCAGAGTGGGGAGCTCCAGGTGGTTGCAAAATGGAGAGAAGTTTAGCATTGTTCAGATGCGTACACCACCAGAATGGGAGCGACACAACGCTGGTTGAAAAGTTCCTGTTGTGGTGGAAGATGTGAGTTCATCTCCCACCTCAGGAAATGAACCAGATTGTAGGAACGTGATTGCGATGCCTTTCAGTGCTTCGCGCGCAAATATATTCACTCACACACATTTTTACATGTTGGAATTTTAATTAGCCGTACTCTGCTCACTTGTCCAAACATGCAGCACTTCGTTAACACGCCACACTGTTTCAAAATATCTGACATGCATTAAACATGGCTGCTAATGAATGTGACCGAACGGGTGCCAGCTCGCTTTGATCTAAATGAAGAATTTCTGAGCCTAATTATTCATAATCTGTGTTTTGTGCGTACGGGTGTGTTGTGTGTCTCGGTGTGTTGGGCCGTGCTGCGCTGCATGCTGCTCCGAGCTCCGGTGCGTAGTGACACAGAGGCCCTCTGTCAGTTCGCGTCCCCTCCTCCCCTCGCCTTCACATGGAGGGGTGTCGGGAGGCCAAGCCATCTGCCGGCTCCTCGTCCACGGTGGAATTCATCATTTGGGCACCTTAAATGACCCGACAGGCCAGGTAGCCACCAGCAAGGCGCGTAGTCAGCCGGCCAGATAGCGAGCAACACAAGCGTGGCAGTCAGCGGAGAGAACACACCCGGCCAAGTATTTGAATACCAGCTGAATACATTTGGACTCGATGAGTTTCAGGAAGATAATCATGGTTTTTGCTGTGAAAAGGGAGCAGAAGGGCAAGCAGAGGGTCTGGCTGAGAGGGTAATGGGGCTAATAGGAGTGGTAAATGAAAAGCCAGATGATGATAACTCTGCAGCTGATTCTATCTCCGCTCATATATAACCTTCCTGAATGTGACTGTGTGTAAAGAGAGAGGGAGAGAGGAGAGAAGCCGGCCACTGAAGAGGAGGGAGCGGTCAGAGACCTCCCTCCGGATCTGATGAATCCTTCACAGTTCTGAGAGCTGCATGAAACATTTATGATGGACGTCATTTCTTTCTGTTTTCTCGATCATTGTGTCCGTCTCTCTCGCTGCCTCGCCCGCTGTGCCTTTCTATCAGATAGATGCAGTCATGAAATTACTCACCTGTGTGTGTCTTTGGGGTTTCTCGATCTCTGCAGACAGTTTTTTCAGACCCCTGCAGATTGAATTCTGCCCGTGGATGTTAATAATTCATCCATGTATTAACCCCAATACTTATGAAGTGAAAAGACCGTATGTGTAGTCACACACACTTTCACAAAAACACACCTAAATATAGGAGTGGGAGGATCTGACTGGTCTTTGGGATTGAGCAACTTTTTAATGATTTATTTACCACACACCGAAACCGCTGGTTTATGATTTGAGGTTTCACACACATATGCACACACACACACACACACACACACACACACACACACACACCAAACACATGCACATACGTGTGCATTTAAGTGCACTGTCAACAAACAGGGGATCAGTCTCTCTCCCATCTGCTGAGTGTGCCAGTATGCCGCAGGCATTAAGACACCTTCAGATGCTTTATACACTCTCTCTCTCTCTCTCGTCACACACACACACACACACACACCCACACACACACACACACACAGACACACGGACACACGCACACACGCACACACGCAGATGCACACTCAACAGTAGGAGGAAAGTCTCACCACAATAGCACATTCAGTTCAAAACTGGAGCAGACAGCCCAGTAACAAGAGGCATAAATTACTCCATCTCCCTATAGGAGACGAGACAATTCCGAAGAAAAATGTAAATGAGATTCCGCGGAGGGAACAGAGTTTTCCAGTAAAACGCAGCGATCATCTCCCCCGAATTTTACCTCCTGAACTGCGGTTGCCTCTCTAGAAAGCCCCTCTCTTTGATCCCGCCGCCGTCTAAACTTATTTCAACCAGAAGTCGAACATTCATTCTCCAGAATGTTGGCAGAAAACAAGGCGAGATATTCTCCGCTGCCACACCTCAAAAGACAACCTCATTCAATCAATAGATTTTGGCTCCGTGCCGACTCAACTGCCTTCCCGGCAAAATTTATTCCACCGTTTGTGCTCATGCTGCATCAGATGGCCTCATAATCATTCGGAGGGATGCCAGCTCAGGCTGTGGTGGTAATTGTGGCTGTTTTCTTGGTTTGATCTCATTCCAGCTCATGTGCATTGACGCTGTCTCTTGCCCAGATCCCTGTGTCTAAATGGGATTGGACAGTTCTGGTATCATGACCTCTGTTAAACTCGGCATGACAGCAGAAATGTGGCTCACTGTCGATGTGCTGCCATTAGCGTACCTACTGTATGGATTACTCCTTGGATACGCGGGGCTTTCATTCCATGGTATCGAGCTCAGCCCCTCCCCCACCCCGAAAAGCTCCCTCTCTGTTTGATTAGCTCCAACCATTACCCTCTATTTCCAGATCAATATCTTTAACCAGGGCTGTGTCTCTGTGTTGGGTGGCAGATACACTAAAATACATTTGCTGAAAGGTGCAGTGAATTGTTATGTTTGTCTATGTTTTTGACTGAACGCAGCGTGTAAAGTAAAACAGCAAATTCTGACTCTCTTCCATCCGTCCATGTCCCAGATTTATCAGAGGTTTGGGGGTTTGAGTGAACATTATTATCAAGATAACTCAGTAAACCAGCTTCTCGGCCTGTTCGTGATTATGCTGATTACGATCAGCAGATGAAGACAGAAAATTATTATTTCAATCTAGGTCACACTCTTCAACTGGGAGTGTGAATTTAGCTGAAATTGATCTGATAAGTGATTGGTCTGTGGAGTAGATCCGTCTTTTTAGTTGTGTGCCAGCAATTTGTCTTCTGCCTTTATTTTCTGATTGTGTTTGATAATGTGTAATTGACATGGTGAGTTACGTCTGCTGATCTGTGATACGACCACCTGAGTGCTGCATTCTGAAGCAGTACAGTAGTTTGTCTGCAAGTTGCATTCAGTGTTGTTACATGACAGTGTTACCTACTACTGAAAGTACTCGTACTAAAAGTAACTTGTCAGGGTACTTTTTATGTGACCAACAATGAAAACCTTTCTGAGAATTCTTTAGACTTTAGACTTTTATTAATCCCACATCAGGGAAATTCACTTGTGACAGTAGCAGGTAGACAGACATACAACAAGTACAACTACAGACACTAAACAAGTAGACTTAAAAATACTTAATAAGATTTAGATAACAGAAAGAAAATATACAATATAGAGAGGACTTCTTTCACATAGGACAATGTGTCAACCCAATCGCCAGAATAAATGTTAGCAAAGTACAATTCTTCAAAACCATAGTTAAAACTGAATGTTTCTTTATGTTGCAACTTTACGTCATTTCAGTTAAATTAAACTAAATACAAATGTTATTCATCTCCTGCTGTGCTTATGCTCTGGCTTGGTTTGGGAACAAAAGTCCCTTGGTTAGCGTTAGGAAACGACTTCCTGCCTTTAGTTGCCACAAAAACATCTGGAAACATCAGCCGGTTGGCTGCTTTGATGGCTGTAATAACACACAATCGAGTGAATACAGCCAAACAAGTTCATACTTACTTTTGCAAAACCAACTGCAACGAAAAAGGTTAAATTATTAAAGGTACATGAATATAAACAGAAACTGAGCGTACCTGACAGGTCGAAGCTACACAGCCCTTTGGCTTCCAAACAAACTGAACAGAAACTTACTGTGTCAGCAGCGACCTCAGTGAAAACAAGAAAGCACAGGCTCATATAGTCTTCAGTTTGAACATGCAACTACTGAACAAGAGGATGTTCTCTCTGCTCTGGACATCTTGCTAGCTTAGCTGCACCTGCGATTTCCCTTCATCAGATCCACGCCGCACACTGACACAACTGTAGTTACGTTTACAAAAAGGAAATCTGTTACTGTAAGAATATTTCCCTGTTCCTTTAGTTGAAAACAAAAAATAATCTTTGTCCCTATCTTTGTCTGTGTTCTACATTTTGGCAGCCAATAACCAGCCACCTTCAGATGTGTTAGTGCGGTTGTGTTGTTAACAAATTATGTGAGTTGCAAAGCTAAAGCATTTCTCGTAATCTGAGGACTCTAACGCAATGATTTGTAACACATAACACCCAACACTGTGTTAAAGTTTGAGCTGTAGGACGTTATGATCGTGTGTCCTTCTTTTAAGGATTTTTTAAACAAACCGCACGATAGAAAGTTTTCCTACTTATTAACCTCTTCTGTAACGTGTCCAGAGCTCGCCAGGTGACATGCTGAGAGGGCTTATCAGCTGTTAACAGGTCACAGGCGTCCAGCTGGCTAAGCCCCTGAGCTTGTGACCAGAAGCACCTCTGACGTGATGTGACTCCTGATACTGACACAGATAAGCCTACACCTCCTACACCTGGCTCTCTAAGCTTCCTACCACTCTCCTACTAGTGTATACCAGTGTGTGTGTGTGTGTGTGTGTGTGTGTGTGTGTGGACATAATGACAAGCAGGCAAGTTTGCTACGGTGTTATCCATCTGTACTGTATCTGCATGGCTGCCTGCTTAGTATTCCCAGGTGTTGGGCGCTAAGCTTCATGTAGCTACAGAAGAGAAAAAAAAAAAAACCCGGGCGAGTTGGCAAAGAGCTGTAAATAATACATGCGCCGCTGAATTACATCTTGACACAGTTAAGGAAATTTTACAATAAACTTTGGGAACGCACTACAAAAGTCTGTGTGTGTGTTTCCACGTGTGGAGTACAGTGTGTGTGTGAGCGTATGCATGTGCAGGTGTGTCTGTGAAATGGTAGCTAGTTGCAGGTAATGGTGTGTGACAGCGGAGCAGCTGACGACATGGCAGGGACTGGGAGGGCTACAGCGGCGGCGGCGGAGCGGGGGAACAGGGAGAGACCTGCAGCCCGTCCTGCTGCAGAGCCTGAGAGCACACAGCCACTTAATTTACTTACTGCACTAATGCAATTATTGCCACAGTAATTTACAATGTCTAAGAGGGCGCTGTATTGGTGTGTGTGTGTTTAATTAGTCATGCTGGACCTGCTGCCTCCTGAGAGAGACGTTGTGTGTCTATGGATCTGCGTGCGAATGCGAGTGAGTTAGTGTTACGCCGCGTCTGTGTGTGAGTGCGTTTGCTCGCAGGTTGAATGTTTGTGTGTTCTGCAGTCTCTTGAAATGTCTATGCCAGTTTGTGTGTGTGTGTGTGTGTGTGTGTGTGTGTGTGTGTGTGTGTGTGTGTGTGTGGGTGTGTGTGTGTGTGTGTGTGTGTGTGTACACAACACCATCTGCCTGTGGCTGTGGAGCTAAAAATCCCTGATAGCCTCTCGTCCCCATTTCAGAAACAGCTGATCAGTCATCCAACTAGCTGGCTGGCAGCTACATCAAAGACAAAGTTGTCTCTGGAGAGCCATGTGTTACACACTCAGACACATCACCTACAATAACACATTCGCTGGTACTATATCATCAGAGTGGTTGGAGCATAAGTAGCTACAACAGAACTGCACTGAGGCGATGCTTTGAATGCCAAAGTGCTGTGTGATGAGATAAAGGGAGGCAGGAAGGCGAAGGTCGAGTTTAGGATTGGAAATGTTCACACTGTCTTGACATAGAAGTATCAAAACAATGAGAATATGTCCAGCGTCGCCTATATCATTGTTTAGATTTGACGGCCTGAACAAAATGTACTGATAACTGTGTGGACTGTTGCAGTTGCAGTGACGCAACGTTATAAATTATCTGTCCAATTTTTATTAAAAAGTTTACTTGTGGTGTCGCAGTGACAGCAATTCAAAGTTAAAAACTTATTTCGTAAAATCCCCACTGGGCACAATCCAGTTTTCTTTAAGGCTGTGCCAAAGTGACAGAGCCCTTCAAGATGTTTGGAACAGCGCTGCGTGTGATATGACATTTGAGTTGTTTTGACTTCTTGATTCTACTGTAAAGCCCCCACAAAAAGATTAAGACAACATATTTTTATATTCTAATCCACTGAACGTGTTGTGAAGACTTTTCAGGTGCTGATCCCGTTCACTTCCATTGTACAGGCTGAGATACAACCGCAGAGGCAGATATCTGCCTTCTGTAGCATGTATCATGTCAGCCAAACATAAGTTAATTAATTAAACATTAATTGTTGTGCTGCAGTCAGCACTTACACACGTGATCTGTAAGGGTAGCTGCATGTCTGTCGACAGGTTTTGCATCCTGGAGCAAGGCTAACTCAATGAACACAATCTTCCTTTCACATCTACAGACCAAATCACCATGACACCAACAGCAGTCACTTACTGGAAGACAAAGGTGATTGATATGCATTGTGGCGATATGTGAAATCAACCAATGTTTAACATTTTTTGTGGTCATGTTTTGCCATAACAGTAACATTTAAAGATACATACCAAATTTAACCAACAGTGACATCTCAACGCTGGACTAATTGCTAGTTTGGGTAAACCTATGATCTATCCCAACACAGCCCTACCCCTCCGTTTTGCAATTTCACATTAGGGTTGTGTCCCGATTCTTGTTGGGATAGAGGGGTAAGTGTTTGGGCTACATGGCCCTCCAGACGGAGGTTTTTTAGAGGCTCACCTCAAACTGATGGTTAAGAGAACTCTCTGTTGTTTCAATGTATATTATGGTCCTTTTTCTCTATAACAAGCATTAAACAGTTCCTAAGAGTTTGGGGGTGTCTCACTAGCTAGCTAGCTAACATTACATTGTAATTGCAGATTTGTGCATTACAGTCCAAAGTTCTGATGTATTTCAGTGTTGCATTCCTCTCCCCTGACGGCATATGACGCCTAAAATTTCAAGTCCAGCAGCGAAGATGCTTCACTTGGTACCGCTCCTCTAATATCAGTGCAGACCGGCAGGGTAGCAGCCTGTGCTGCTAATGTTAGCCTGTAAAGCACTGCTAGTGGCCAGGTAATTTAGTGATGTTCTTTTTTATTTGGAGACATAGTTGATGGTGTGACGTTGTGACTGAATTGCAAGCGTCCGTGTTTTTCTATCTCTATCAGATAAATGGCAAATGACATTGTGATAAAACCAGGATCGCTACAATAATGCAAGAGAAACACCACAGCTGAATACCGCATTTTCAGAAATGTCCAGTCGCGTCTGTTTATGAACGCCATTGTCGTCTTGTAGGGTTGTCGATAGGGGTCAATTTCAATCTCCACCCCTTGCAATCAACTCCATTTGTAACCCAGATGTGAGTGTTATATGAAAGCATTAAACATGTATTTCAGATGAATGAGGTGTATACACTTTAAATAACATAATCAAAAAAGAAAATGTAATTGTATGTAAACTGGGGAGTTTTCTACCAAGAAGTTAAACATTTTGATTAATTTAAGGGAGCATATGATGCTGTTCTTGCAGACTATTAGCCGCCCAGGCTAACACCTTGCTTGTATCTTGCCTCATGTGAACTCTGGGTCATCCCTACTCGGCCGCTGGTCGTCTGTTAGACACCTAAATCGGGAAAGCTGGGCCAGTGTGTCAGTGGTAGCTCTGATCCTTAACCAAGCATGGCTCAGCCCTGGCCCTGCGCCACTCAGAGGCATATTATTAGACCCTAACCTAACCCCCAACACCTACCCCACTCCTGCACCGGGGACTTACCTCGCACAGGCCACGCTAATTAAATCTCCCAGACACCGGAGCTCTTAATAAAGCCTGACATGACAGCTTGGCCTGTGCATGTCAGAGCTGCCCTTTAACCTGGAAGCTGCCCTGTGTTTGTATTTTTCATGTGTGTGTGTGAGACACTCAGGCTTGGGGGTCTTGCCACTGGGGGAAGGGGCAGACACCTGTCTCCAGCCCAAAGAGAGGTCACTTCCCAGGGGTATGGGAACGACCGTGACTCAGCGGCTCTGCCGCAGAGGGCAGCCACATTAGCAACACAAATCACACCGCAGAGAGAGGAGCATCCGCTCATTTTTTGTTGTTCGTAAAATATAAATATAGTGTTTCAAACTTGAGCCGTTACTGAAGATCGAATTTATTCAATTTTCGTCTACAGTTTTTGAATGCATCATGGCCGCAGTTGAAGAGCAGCAATTCTATCTCCTCATGTGGAAATTGTATACACTTAGCAAATGGTTGCGAACTGCTCAGCCATCGAGATGGGGACCGCCGCAGCAGTCTGAGCTATCTGCCGTCCACTTTACATGATTCCCTTGTTTTCCACAAGGTTGAACTCGCTGGAAAGCTTTTGGATGGCTGGAGAGAGATGGCTGGAGAGAGATGGCTGGATGGATGGATGGATGGAGGGGTGGACGGCTGGTAGGGTGAGCAGAATAACAGAGATGTGATGTGGTGACACACTCTCTCAGGCAGGCAGAGTGCGGTGACATCTGTTAAAAAGAGAAACCCTCTCAACAGCTTTGTGTGGATTAACAGTAAATGATTAAACCCTGTTAGCATATGGATAAACAAGTTAAGCTTATGCATCAGCTTGTGTGTGTGTGTATGTGTGTGTTCACACTGCTGCCAAAACCCTGGCACCCTCTCCTCCAAGGCTCTGTCAGATAATAGAACAAAAGCAGCAGTGGTATCTGTTTTCTCTCGCTTGATAACATGAATAATCCATTTAATGCACGTGGAAATGTCACCAGCCTCATCTAGTAAATTTCCTGAGTTTGAACAAAACACCTACTCTGTTACCGTTGTGAGCGATGTGGGAGGTACCTTTTAATACTGTGTAAAAAATCGAGAGTTTTCAGAATCATTTCTGAACAGAAGTAATAACAGTGATTATGTGTTGCCGAGCAGCTTCGTCTCCGCAGCGGTGCAGAGCGATCTCAGCCTACTGACCTGGATTAGAGGGAGTGTGATTGCATATTCACTGCCGAACAAACAAACAAGTTTGTGTGTCAAGGACAATAAGCAGCGAATCAAGAATGCAGTCTTGATTAGCAAATGAGCTTCATTACAGAATAATCTCTGTGCTCTGTTTGATCTATCCTGCCTGTGTATTTATAAGTCTACAGGAGTCTTAGAACAACTGATAATTAGTTGAATCATATGAGAGCGTGCGATAATGGCGCCGTGGAAAAAAAAACAGGTAAACTGGGGCATGTGCTAAAACAGCTGCTTTGACCTATATTCAGACGCATCCAGCATCTGTAGAGCAACTCTTCCCAAACTGTGGAATTGTGAAATATTTATTGTGGCGCCGGTATAGGCCTGTTCCTCCATCTCTGTCGTCTGCTCGGCGCAGTACGGCTTTGTTTTTGTCACTTCAGTTTTGAAATCCGCCGTGCTCCCGACAGCCAAGATAGATTGCTTTGAACGGGCGTCCGCGCCTGCAGTGCCCATTCTGATTCAGCCTGGCTGCCACACCCACAGCTGCTGCCTGGGGCCAGCGCGGGAGGAGCAGGACGGAGCGGAGCAGCGGTGAACTATGGCTGCACGGGGCCAGACTGAGAATATAGGTCATCCAGCCCCGCGGATGAAAGATGCATAGCACTGGCTGCCGGGGAAGAAGCGGGCGGAGATGGAGTAAATATAGAGATGCTTCCAACTACTCAGCATGGGCAGTTTTAGATGACCACAGGGAGGGAGAGAAAAGGGCATATGCAGACGGGAGGATGAGAGTGGGAGTGGCACGCAAGCCGGGGAAATTCAGGAAATTTAGTGTGGGGAGAGGCACGGGTGGGCTGAGCGCTGTGGCTGAATGAGACTCACAGGGACAGGAGTGTGCCAGTGTCTGTGGGAGCCAGTATCAAATGCTCTTTCTTACTGATGAAGGGGAAATACAAAAAGCAGGCTCGGCTCCTCGGAGCAGCTGCGGCCGGCGCACAATATCGTCCTCTGTTCGCCTGTGGCTGGTGGTGATCGGGGGCCCAGTGTAAAGATCACTCTCACAGTGCACATATCCTTTTGTCTTCTTCTCAAGTTGAGATTGATGTGGTCACTTTCAGTGCTCAGAACAGTGTTGACTCATGTCAGAGTTCACATACAGTTTGAATTGTCTCACATATTCTACTCAGATATATTTATGGAGACTTTTCTTATGTATTTTGTTTGGTTGTGAACTTACCTTAAATGTTTCCATCAATGTTCAAACCAAAGAGAGATGAAGGTTTACTCAAGGTCATGACTTGAAGTGGGCTGGTACTGACCAGTAGGCCGTTTACTTTGCAGGTGTACTCTCACAAGCTGCCGCCACTCTTTTCTGCCCTCTCCAGATCACGGCAAGGAGACACAGGAGGCAGAAGCAGCACCTAACACATCAATGTGCTGCCAGCTTCTCTTCAGCGCCCGTGTTAAGGCTCAGCGTTAGATACGGATATGGGATGAAGCCTTTTGTCGGTGCTCTGCGTTAATTTCATCATTTCTGAAAGCTTATGGATACGGAGCAGTACTTCCAGTAGTCGTGGGGGGCAGCGTAGCAGCGTAGCCAATAGTTCAAGCGAGACACAACGACGGTGGACATTTTTTAAAGGGGTTTTCGAGTTAGTGAGAAGTATTAAACATCTGTATCATGTTACTTCGCCCAGGCACAGAGACAAACAGTTATTACAGAACAGCTGGGAGGAGATTGGACGGGTAATAAATGTGACATTGACGGTTATTTCGTTTGAAACGGACGAATCAACTTCCGTACCTAAAGGTAGCATATATGAACCTTTAACAAATGTTAACAAAATGTTCTACTTTCTCCTCATGCCGCGCGCAAATCTAACAAGAAAATCTATTAGAAACAGCGTTACTGCTGTTTGTGAAGTACTTGGCTAATGCTGCATTTCATTTTGTCGTCTGTGGCCATATCCTCCGGGGAAAGATCAGATAACATGTCGGGAATGAGGAAAGAAGTCGGCCAAAGTGACTAAACGTAACGTGAATAAAACTGAAAAACCATGCCATGTCTAGATAGATTTAACTACCTGCATCTTTTGTTTTGTTCTGAATGAGAGACACCTATTGGCAGAAATTACACATTGTGTGTTTAAAGGGGCTGTATGTAGCACTTTGAAGCAATTCACATGCATTTATCACTTTTTAGTGGCCATTTATGAGCAGATTGTAACGTGATGTGATCTCTCCTGGTTGCCTTCACAGCTTGTGGACGATTTGATTAAGTCTTTTAATGCTGCTGGACTGTGGATTTACTTGCGAAGGACTCATGTTGGATGTGTCTTTGTGCCGCTTTCTGCTCCGCTCACAGTTCAGAGAGAGAGTCCGCTAACAGAAACTAACAACCCTCTTCCAGCACAGCGCTGACGTTCCACAGAGTGAAACCATTTACATTTCTCATTTTCTTCTTCTGTAGCCATGTGGATAGTTTTTGTCACGTTACCCCCAGGTTTTGAGAGATCTGTCTCTAAGATTTTTTGCTGCCTCTCCAACACAATAGGGGTGAATGAAAGTTTGTTGGGACGCTCACGACTGCTGAGAATGCTTACTCTGGATAATCCACTCCACTTTCAACAGTTTTCTTTAGAAGAACTTTTCACCGAAAAAATAGTCCCTAAGAAAACTTCTGACTGTGTTTTGTGAATTTCGCAGTAACAGGGACATTGTTCGTGAGAGGAAATGCTGCAGTAGAAATTTTAAATATAAATCTATAATTCTTAAAGGGACTTGAGGCAGGATTTGGGAAAAAATAAACATGCATTTAAAGTTTTTTAATGCTAATGAGTGATGAAGCGTTCAAAACCAAACAGAATGAGCCCACCCACGTTTCTCTCCGTTGCCTTGAACAGGCTGTGTGCTGCATCATGTGCTGCAATTCGGGGTCCGTAATTTCCCGCGCAGTCCTGTGGACGTGACGTCAGATGACGCTGAATGTGCGTCCTCGACGGCTTGGAAACAGGAAGAAGACAAGCGCAGTGGACCCAAACTAGTGTTTGTGTAGTAACGGATTCTGCTACGGCCAGAAAACGAACCACCACCACACAAAGTCCACTAAAAAGTCATACTAAGAAGAAAACTAAGGTTTTATCAGCGGCAAGTCGAGAGTCGAAAATGAAATTATGACCAAAGCCGGACCGGAACCAGAATAAACATCGGATACGGTTTCGACTCATGGAGGCAGCTTCAACTTGAACTGGGACTGAAAACAGATGCTGACATGGCTCATTTCCTAGAGACCAGGTAAGAAAACATTACAGGTCATGTTTAGAGCTTGATTTGAAAATCATATGAGATCACAGAGGACTCGGAGTGAGCTAACGTGCAAAGTAGCGTTAGCTGCTAACATGCTAACATTAGTCCACCACTGTGTAACACTGAATAGTTACAGACTGCACATTTTCCACGGTCCTTTAGTCTGAAACCGAATAGTTAGAAATATGTCCCTTTATATATGGGACCGAAAGCCCAACCTGTTATCCGGGAGGTGACGTTAGCAGCTGGCTGTAGCCACAGGCTAACGGTTTGTTTGTGTCTGTGTAGTAGCATTAGCCGCTAACACACAGCAGTCTCCTTGATCCTGCCCCATGTCCCTTTAAAGCAACATGGATGACATGAACCCCTCTTTACCTGGGTGGCGACAGAATTCTCAGGGATCTCAAAACTCATGCTAATGAAATCAAAACTAGCTGCATGCTAGATACCACTGGAGGCACATTTTTTTTTTTGTAACTTTAGGTGAACCAGCCCTTTGATTCTTTCAAAGAGAATTATCACAGAGCAAACATGAAGGCACGTGCTCTGTGCTCAGAGAATAGAAGTTCAAAGAACGACTGTGCTGATGTGTGATCGAGGTGTAAATGCGATCCACCCCAAGGTTTTGTCAAGCTGGCTGAGAACTCTCTCGGTCGCTCTCTCGTCTGTCACTCCTGCCCAGCTGCAGCCAGTCGAGGTCAAACTTAGGCATGCACTCATGATAAGTGGCCTTTTGTTGAGACAAATGTTTCAAGGGGTGCTTGTCAAAATGTCTGGTTGGAGAGGCGGTGGGTAATAAATGTGCATAACAAAAGGGAAGGCACTGCAATCACTCAACAACTGTACGTGCATAGTTTCCTTATTAAAACACAATTATGCACATTACTCAATTAAATTAGTACCCCTCGATTGCCTGTTGTCTGTTAGTCCCATCAGATAAAGTTTTAAATGACCTGTAAATTGCAGGACTTGAATAAAGCGTGCCGATTATTCTCCCCACAGAATGATAGTCAATCATTCCGTTATTAAGCAGCGCTCAGTCCTCATCACGTTATCCCTCCTCCTGCATCCAGAGCCGGTTTGTTACGTGAGCAAAACAAAGAGATTTCTATCAGTCATCCGTTCAGTTCTCCACCCCTGCAACCCCACAGAGCTAATCACGATCATTTACTTTAAAGACAAAGAAGAATGACTGAGCAAAACCTGCATGTGCTGTAACCTTAGCATTTACAAGGCGCTGCGATTCAACACGGATTGAATAGCTGAGTGATTTTCTCCTCATAAAGATCGAAAGAGTCTGAATAAGGATATATATTGACTGCCAGTGCGGCTCCTTTTTTGCCGAATGACACATAATTATGTGGCCGGGGCTACCTGAGGAGAATGAGGGGGTGAGAGGGGCGGCACACTGGAGACAGAGAGAAAAACACAATGGGGTGCAGGGGAGGGCGACTGTGAAGGGTGGGGTGACTTTGTGACAGAAAAAGAAAAGAGCGAGGCAGTGCGGACGGACAGAGTGGCGACTCGGTTCGGACGTGGGTGTGTTTGTGGAGGTGAGAGGGGGCGCGGCGGTACGAGGCCGTGGCGAGGGGCTAACAGAGGGTCCGCCGAGGGACAACTAAGTGTGAAGGGTCATTGCTGTGAGTGGAGCAGTGCCTGCTGACACAGACAGACTGTCTGTCTCTCCTGCACTAAGGAGTTTAGGGACACGCAGAGACTCAGCTGCCAGTCTAGACGGCAGTCAGAGATAGAGGAGGCGGTCAAGGAGAAGTCATTCCAACCCCCCACACTCAAATTCTTCCTCCCAGAGCTCAAACAGACAATAGGAAACCTTTCAGAGCCCCTACACACCACGAGCTGTCTTCAAAGAGCTCCTGCCACCAAAGGCAAGCTGATGTAAAGCTTCATCACTGCCTCATGTCACCGCACATCCAACACCATCGCCTAAACATCATGTGCATTTACATACAGCTTATTACTTTCCTTTTCAGTATCTGGTGGTATCCAATCCAAGGACATGAATCCCATTATCTGTAAAAACAAACATCTCCACTGAACATGATCTAAGAAGCAATCACGTTTCCTCTTAAACATATTTGGCAAGGCAAATTAGTGTAGCGGTATAGAAATGTTGATGTTGATAGAGAGCCTTGACTACATTACATCGCCTCTTGTTTCTATTAACAGATGCCCTTGAACGCACCACAAGGACTGCGGCACACACAACAGTAGTAGTCTGTGTGTTGACAGATGTGTATACATCAATATAACCTCCTCATGAAGACAAAGAAAGAAAGAAGTCACAGTCTTTCTCAGTTTAAAACTGCTTTTTTTCATTCTCGTACCATATTTTTGCTCATGAGCCTGAAACACACGTGGAGGGTGTCGGACTGAATGGATCGGCCAATAAAACACAAATCCTTTACCACGAGAGACTGCTGTTCATTTCCTGTTTCAAAACCTCAGTCAACATAGGTTTCTTTTAAGCATGCTGTCCCCAAACCTTAATCAAGAGTTATTTTTGTTACCCGAACAAGGACAATCCTTGTTTTAACTAATATTAACAATAGCGCTACCAAATTATTTTCTCATCTGTGTCCATTTGTTGGTTGAGTTCACAAACTTGGATGGAGGACGTGTCTCAGCCAGAATAAACCCCATTATCTTTTCATTAGTTTCTCAAGAAACCATCATGTTGAATCATGCGTGGCTCTTGGTGAATTTTTTCTTTTAGATTCTCTGTCGTAGTTTGGTTAGAAAACTACTCTGTTAGGTTTAGGAAAAGATCAGTGAAAAGTGATCGGCCCCTGACAGTGATGGTCCTGTGATTTGTCGATATTGTACGGAAAGATGCCATCACAGCGATCTCACATGTTTTTGCTTAATTTGGAGGACGTGTTGTGTAATCCATTCCCAACGTGAGCATGATTGAACATGAGACACAGTAACAAAGGGTTGTCACCTGTTTTTGCACACATTAGCCGTCGCCTCAGCTGCTCCTCTCGCTGCCACGTCCATAATGACACACATATGGGAGTGGGACAAAAGACAAACTGCCACGGGCACTCAAATTCTGACAGCACTAAACGATAATGGATGATTTATTTGATTATTCTAAATATCTTGTTCCAGTGGAAAACAAAGAAAAATAAGGTAGGCTCGATTAGAAATATCACGTCTCAGATGAACGGAGAAAGAACAAAGGCTGAGATTGCGACTCGCTGCCTGCCAGCTGTTTGCCATGGCGACCTGCACCTGCTCCACAGTGGGAAGGTCTCCGTCAATCGAATCAGCGCAATTTGTGAGCTTCTCTCTTCACCCATGTGAGAACAGCTAAATGTATTACGGGCAGAAAACCTGCTGAGTGTGTGGGTGTGTCCGCCTGCTCCTCTTTCTACATGTGTTTCTCATTGTGTCAGTCTTTTTGTTCGTCTTTGTGCGAGCAGGCGTGATGCAAGCGTTGTGAGCCAGCAAGATGCAGAGGCCCACGGCAGACGAGCCGTCGCCGTGATTGGCCGGTTCCTGCCGCGTGCTGATAGGTTGCTGTCTCGTTCTGTTCAAACAGGGGTCTAATCAGACACTTTAACAGGCTGCCTTGTTCAAACACACCATGCTCTGCACTGGGGATCTGGCAAACACAGACGTGTGTGTGTGTGTGTGTGTGTGTGTGTGTGTGTGTGTGTGTGTGCATGCTGAGGGTCAGTATAATTAGTGCTGTTGAGGAGATGGAAGTGGGATGTAGAAATCTGTCTTGCTCACTTTTTCTGCAGCCTGGTCCTCATTCTGTCACACCGCCCTGCGCGTAACACGTTTCAGTCCCTCACCTCCCACTGATGATGGAGTGCGTGTGTTTTGTGTGTGTGTGTGTGTGTGTGTGTGTGTGTGTGTGTGTTACACTTATGATAATCAATAACTCAGAACATTACCATATCCTGTGGCGAGCAGATATCATCCACACACCGCAAAGCAGGCCACCTGCGTCAGGTTGTCGTCTGCTGCTGATTGAAAAGACTCTGAGAGAAAACACCAGTCTGGACTAACTTGTCCCCATTGTATCATCGCTGTAATGGCCAATTAAATCCCCTGTCCTCTTCCACTCCTCTTCTACTCTCCTTCTCTTCTCTCAACTGTTTCAGCAGTCTGCAGATCTCCCTCCATCTGCTTTTTCTGCCCAACTTGTGCTTCATCATCATCATCATCACTGTCTTTGTTATTTCCACACTGGCTCAGCACAGCCCTGCTTATCATGTTCTGAATAAAATAGGACAGTTTCTGAGGTTGCACCCACAAATGAGTTACTGTTTGACCATGAATGTCCCCGAGACTAACTGAGCTTTGTCGATATAACGTTAAACTGACTTTGTCTTTGTGGCTTGTGTCAACACACTGTTGCAGATGTTTTAACCTCCGTCCACCAGAGAGGAGCCTCGCTGTGTCTGTAATTGCCTCATTTTAAGAGCTTAACTTTGGCAAACCTCTTTGTGGAGCTGCTACAGGTGTTAAAAGTGCCCTTCAATCCCTCAGGTTCCATTATTAGCATGCTAAGAGAAAATTTTTTAAATGCAGCCACAAGTGAACTGGGTAGCTGATAACTGCACTTTAAACAACCTCAAACATCAAACTCCTGTTAAGATCCTGTCGTTTTTATAAATATCCCTAATAGAACTGAAAAACCTGATGGAATATATTTAAAATACATTTTAACATATGGAGGGAGTCACATGGCCGTATGTTGTGATGTTGCTTCAAGAATATATTTCAAAATAAAATGACTGCACATTCTGATTATATATTGGCTACATTATAGAAACTGATATATTTAAATGAAAATCTATTACTTTAAGTATTTTGCTTATATTTCAATATATATATATTTCTATATGATATATATTTCCAAATATATTTTTGGAAAAAATTGTGGTAATATTTTTTCCAATATAAAACAACAATAACTGGTACATTTGTCAATATATAGATAATACATCAACTTACAGTACATTATTAAATATATATTTCAATATACAGTATATAACGATGACAGTAATTTCAAACATAAGCCTGTGATATCTTTTCATATCAGTGTATTGTGAAATTACAAGGTGAAAATATTAATTTAAAGATGCAATATGTAAGAGTTCAAAAAGTTAACAAAAACTTTCAACATATTGTAAAGAGTGTTGACTGTATTGTGAAACAGAGATATCTAGTGAAGTTAGCATGCTAACAGCTAGCCCCGGCCCGACTCGGTCCAAAGCTCCAGTACCAGTCGTGTAAACATCAACACTCGCTCGGCGCTCTGAGCTCCCAGCCCCGACTGTTCGCTGTTACTCTGGTGAGATGCTGCCCCGTAGCTGGTTTGAGAAGGAATTTGACAGGGGGCACAGTTCCTACATATTGCAACTTTAAGTGACACAAATAATGAAAAAACACCTAAAATGTTAGTACAGAAGTTGTTTGAAGACACGTGATCGGATGAAATTAAGATGGAAGATAAAGGCGAGACGAGATGGAGGAAAGTTAGTTTTTTCAGTTTCTATTGTTTGGTTGCAGGAGTACGAGCTCCAACGGATGCAAAGGAGAGGAAAAAACAGCAACTTTAAATCCGTTAGCTTCATAGTAGCCACATAAGCTTACTTTTGATGACAGATGAAGTTCTCAGCAACTGTAAATGAGGCAACCATTAACATTTTGAATATTTGTGATAGTGTGTCACTAACTACTATTAATCTACTACCACTGTACTACTCTATCAACTACTGTAGATCACTATGGGTCATAAATCACTTCCTGCCCTCCGTCTGCAGTTTGCACTATAGCAACAGAATGACGCGGCTCTATATGAAAACGAGCCTCCAGATCTACATATAGATCGAATATATTTCTGTTCCACGAGGGAAACTTGCGTCACACAGCCGTCACATGTTCTGACCGTGGCTGCTCACATTGTGGCGTAGCGCAGTTACAGTAATTGGCAGTCTAAGCCATACAAAGTGTCTGTCTCAGATAATAGACACTCATCGTGTGAGGAGAATGTGAGGGGAGGCTATTTAGAGCTCTAAAAGCAGCTGAACATATGGTGTGTCAACGCCAATAACTGCTGCTTACTCTTTGATTAAAAGTATGATTGAAATTCTATAAGCTTGCATGCTATGAATTCCTCCAAGGAAGTCAAGTAGAACCGGTGCCAGACAGAAATTTACACATTTAAAAATATTTCATGCAGTAAATGTCTGTGGCCTCTGGCCACGATGGACATTAAGTTATCTTGACTCACTCAACCTCTCTTTCATTTTACTTGTGAAACTAATTGTCTTGGCTCCTGAAGCATTTACTAATTAGAGACATTTTCAGTTTTGACAAAAGGCTTTGGTGTCAAGGCTTCTCCCTTTACTTGAAGCAGGTTTCTGTGTGTCGGCATGTGTGTGCAGTCGTAGACGCATCACACATCACGGTGGTGCGTTTGCTATTTTTGGGACAGAACGCAGGTCCCTGACAGGGAAACGGTTTGATTAAGGATTCATGACTCTCTTCTTGGTTGAAATAAGGTTTAAGGTGAGGTTAAGGTTAGCGTTGCTGTGTTTAAAGTTAGGACCAGTCACCAGGGAGCGAGCGTGGGCGCAAGTGTAAATGCAGTGTCCTTGTAAGTATCGAAGTCATGTTGTTATGGCCTGTGTCTGCTGGGGCAGGTGTGTGTGGGAGTGTGACGGGCTTGAAGCAGGCAAAATCTGGGACTGCGTGTTTTTTTGCGTGTCGGTGACTTTCATCTGGGCGCACACACACACACACACACACACACACACACACACACACACACACACACACACAGAGTGCACACATGTACAGTACACACACAAAGATCATGCCTCTGTGAGTTAATCCCTCTGTGCATTGGGGTCCAATTCCATAGAGGTTAATTAGAGATAATCAGAGGGAGCTGGTGTTCTGCCACGGAGTAAACTCTGCTAATTTGTTATCACTGAACACTTCCCTTTGTCTCGTTCACTGCCCCTTTTTCTTATCTTGTCTTTTTACCTGTGTCTGTGTGTGGCTTGTGTGTGGTTTGTGAGAGTGGCTGCAGGCGGTGGAATGATGAAACATTTTGGTGGCAGCAGAAGCCTTGAAGGTGTTCTGAGTGAAGTGTGCAACTCACAACTTCTTCTCTCACCTGTCTCTTTCTCACCATGCTCGAAGGAGCCCAAAAATAAAAGTCAATTACAAACCTGTCTCCTTGAAAGCACTTAACACTGCAGATTGGATGATAAACGGGTGCAACACTGTGATCGTTGAGCGATGATGATTTTCTTTAAATTTGGACAACAACAAAGCGTTGGGGCTTGCAGCCTTGGAGCACAACGGAGGGGAACATTTTAAAAGGAGTTCTTCTTTAAGTGCTTCGGTGCAACAGTGGAAAAATCTGAGCATGATGGTGATGATGTCTCGGAGGCTTGAGATTCTCCCAAACAGCAGTAAGTTTTCTTCTCTGACACACTGGAACCTTTGTGGCTGCATCTTTCCCTCTATTCTCTTCTTGCAATTTTTATGTCATCCTTTGACCCTGTGGTGGACGATCAAACTGAGATGCGTCGATAGAAATGCCAGCAAAACCCTTGCGTGCAATCCCCTCTTGCTCCGCCCATTTTTAGAGAGTCCCATCATTTTTTGCATTAATGACATGTGATCACCTGGTTGTGCTCCACAGGTGCACCACACCGTTTTTCACATCATGTTTTTCCAAAGCGTTTGTGAAGCAGTCACACCTGTACGTTTCTATCTTAACATGAGTTGTTACGTTCTTATTGTACAATGGTTTGTCCCAATCATTTAGCTTTTGCTCACTAAGGGAAGGAAAAGCACCCTTCTGCAAGAGAGAGAGAGACAAATGTGAGGCAAAAGCCAAAAGCTAAAATGGTCTTTCAATGTACCTACATACGACATGTATTTTACGGGGCCTCTGTGGAAGTAAAATTTGGATTTAAGTTATCGAAAGGCCAGGTCAGATGCAAAACCACCAGCAAGAGTTGGAACCCTGCCCACTGCAGCATAGATTGAGGGTCATCGCCTGGCTGTGGAAATAAACTAGGGGCACCTCTTGGCACAAATGGCAGCGTCTGTGGGAAGCTGGTGAGGGATTATAATGTCATCTCTACCAGTGATGGGAGCTAACCAATTAGATTTACTGAAACCGTTAAGGTGAGACCAAAGACTGGTTGGACTGTAAAGTTATTCTCTTCTCTACTTAAGTACAATTTTAAGATACTTGTACTTTAATGGAGTATTTCTATTTTTATGCGACTTTATACTTACACTACATTATGGAGGAAATATTGTTATTTTAAATACAATTATTTTGTCTCCAATCAGATATATACATTAAAAAAAACAGTGTTTACCTTAACTTGCATTTTTGATACTTAAGCACATTTAATATCTGACATATGGGCGACGTTAACTTTTACCAGTCTATAGTAATATTTTAACACATTATTTACAACACTGGTCAGCACATTAAACTAACGACTGCTGGTCAGGTCACCTGTAGAAGATGGGGATGACAGTATGAACCTCCACATGTCACTGTAGCCGTGCTAACATATAAAACCCTGTCTCATAGTTTCCAGTCCAGTTTCCAAAGTGCTATTTTTAGTCTGAACACAGCGTTACAACCTCCTAATGAATCTCCTCACCGACAGGTATAAAGAAATGCCTCGCATTTATACTGTCGGTGACACATGTTGTCGTCCACACACTCCTCAGGCCAGCGGTGGACGTCTGCAGTGACAGGGACCTGGGTGTTTGGGGACCTGGACCTTCCAGGTGAGCAGAAAAAAAGGGGTAGTTGTGAGTGTTATTTAGTGTTACTGTGCTTTTATTGCTGCTAATTCACCTTTGAGCATGGCACGTAGCACGACTGTGAGTTTTGTTAATGGTTACAGTCAAAGACCGTGGTTGTGCTCCCAGCTGGGATTCTGTGTGACGATGCGCGAATGTAGCATCATTTAGCGGTGAAATAACAAGGCAGGGTAAATAGAGGTTAAAAATATCCCTGAGCATATTTCTGCTCTGTCACTGCCTCCCCTTTGATTGATGGCAGGATGTGTCATTCCTATCATTGTTTTTTTTTCCCTTTGGTCCTTTTTTTTCGTGCTCCCTTCAGCTATTTCATGAGAATATGTTAATTTCACATTCCAATTAAGAAGGAGTCACTCAAAGGAGGTGAGACGAGGTTTAATGAGAAATAATTGGAATTTTTTCAGCTTTTTTGCTGTTGCACAAAATTGAAGGGCAACATGATTAGAAGTCTGTGTTCAAGCAAATTAATTCCATTAATTTCTGCTACAGTAAACAGTAACACGGTAAGATTCTTAGAAAATCATGCTCTTTTTTTCTTTTTCTTTTTTACAGTGGCCTTATAGTTACTGTCTTATGATTCTGTGTGGACCGTCTCATTTCCCCAAAGTCACGAAGCATTAAAGTTTTTACTTAATTTGGCCCCCAAAATTAGATTTCAGCTGCCTCTGCTGGTTTCAGGCCTCATATATAACCGGACCTTATAGCCTCTTTTATGATTTGATGCATGAAGGACTAAAAGAATGAGACAGAGTGTGTTGGGCAGAGGCCACATATACAGTCAGCTTGATCGTGGACCATTTTTATTTAGTGTGTATTTGTTTTTGTGTATGTGCATTTGTGTGTGTGTGTGTGTGTGTGTGTGTGTGTGTGTGTGTGTGTGTGAGAGTGGTCATGCAATGCCACGGGTCATCAATAATATATCAGCTCTACTCTCATGCATTTAACACTTGGTTTCACTTGATTTACTCATCTGGCTCCTCAGCCACAGGGGGATAGAGTTATCATTAAAACATCTCCTTCCTTCCCTCCTTGCTCAACAAATTCACCTTTACAGAGAAAAAAACAGCGATATGGAAAAAATACCTTTGGTAAGTACTGAGGGGGGATTCAGAGAGTGCAACACATACAGCTACCCGCTGAGAAATATTTAACGTTGAATCATCCATGAAGTGGGGAATATCGCGGCCTGGCATGCAGCACAGCTGTGCAGAAAGCAAATTAACTGAAACCAATTTTAATTAAAGAGAAAATTAAAAATCCAGTAAATGTAATTCTGTGGCTTTCGTAGATGAGCTATGTAATATATGGGCTTGTCTGCATACGAAAGGCACCTGGAAAGAGTGAGAATTCATATAAATTCACATTTTAAAATATGAATATCCACCAGCCTCTTAAAGTCAGCCATGACAGTTAAAGGGTAACTCCACCAATTTTACATATTAAAGTTTGTTTACAGGTCTTGGGGAGCACTGCTGCACATGTGGAAACAGAAGTGTGAAGCTTCAGAGGAAGCAGAATGTCATCTGATAAATTGCCTACAGTGATGTCACCAAGTAGCAGAGTTGCATTGTGGGTAATGTAGGCACCATGTTCTGAAAAGCAGTCTACTGTTCTATCATTGAACTGTTGGATTCATGATAGACAGTTTTAAAACAAATGATCAAAATCGATTTTTATTCCACACATTCGACTTCCTTTTCAGAACCTGGTGCTGACATTACCCATAATGCAACTGAAACACTAAGTCTTCTAGACTTTCCAAATTGTCTTGGACAGAATGGCTCAAGTTATGATAGTGAAACGAGTCATTTTGCGGAGGTTGTGATGCTCAAATAAATGCATCCAGTATTTCACAGCCGCTTCTTTCACGATGTAATGTTGCTGGCCCCAGTGCACCTCGCCATGTTGTAATTAGGCAGTTTGAAGGTTGGCTTCAAAGCCTGGCGCTCTTCATGGGGCCTGGTTCAACATCACAAACAAGGAACAGATAACAGCATGGAGGCCAGTGTAAATGTTACAGCGGTTACTTTTTAAAATATCTCTTACTGCAGCCTCTCTTTCAAACTCAAAACCTACTGAGTGATGTTCGAGCGCTGCTTGAACGAAGACGGATGGAAAAGCATTTATGTGTCGATGTCTAGAATTTTGATGCCCGGCATAGCTTCGTGCTGGAAAAGGCCAGCCGGGTTTCATTTTCCCATCACTGCCGATCGGAGCTGGAGCCAACAACACTGGTGACTACTGAAGACTAATCTGAGCCAGGATTGAGAGGCGACTGTACCTTTTTACACTGAAGACAAAAGCCAGATATTAGTGGGTGTTTCTGTGCTAAAGTAATTCCTCTTTAAAGAAGTCGTGTTTATTTTATATACACAACACACATTTGCGTGATCTTCTCAATTATTGGGCTTTCCCCTCCTTCTGCACTGATTTCTTGCCTGGATTATCATGTTTGGTTCACACGACGTACCTCTGTTCAAACACGAATGTGACTCTGACTGAAAATAAGGTAGGACCTTTGCTGTGCCTCTTTTGTGGCGTAACACTTCCACATCCTGAATTTAAGATGATTATGCCAATCAGTTGTGACATGACTGTGCTTTTATACTTCGCTCAAGTTAGCTGGTTTCAACCGGATGTAATTTTCAGTAATTATGGTCATTATTTTTTTTCCGTTCATATTTAGCTTAATGCTTTGAATAATCCAATGTTCTACAGCTTTAAGGGTCAGGCTGAAGTCACAAAGAGATTTATTCTTGTTCTTGGTTGAAAAAGAAAAGAAATAGATAAAATAAGAATAGAATGGAGAAGAAAACAGATGACTGGGAGAAGACTGAAAAAAAGAAATAGATGGAGTCCGGAGAGAAGGATAGGTGGAGGGGGAGGTGGAGAGGCCTGTTTATGTGCAGCAGCATTAATCTCTGTCAGTCTGCTGGTCAATATTGTCTGTGGTCTCGACCATTGGATGTCGCTGTAAATGATTGATATGGCAATAACCTGTTTACCCAGGTGGCTTAAAGCAGTGGTATTCTGGGCAATATTGAATAAACAGCACAAATCCCCTCTTCTCTGCAATAGTTTATGGCTTCACATGCATCCACCGCTCAGGGGTACATACGTGGTGGTGCCAGGGCTGCAGGGTGGAGCTGGAAACCAAAAAAAGGTTCCTCAGCTCGAGAGAAGTCCTTGAGAAAGACGTTGAACATGTACTTAATTCAACTCCTTCTTTTTAGTTTGAGCTGCTCTCTCACTCACACACTTTTTGATTATATCAGGACAGGATATTAATATACTGAGTCACTGTTTATTAATTTCTAAGGCTGGAATATTGGCCAGCTGGCAAAAGATGGAAAGCAGGAAAACATGGACAGATTGCCAGTCCATCAGAGAGCGAACAAGCTCACATTCATTCTCTAGAAGTGTGTGAAAAAACAAGCAAATTAGACAATTTTTATGCCAAATTAGCACATATATGCAGGTTTTCAGCTTAGGTGAACCCACTAAAAATAAGCAATTGACTCATTTTCCATTGCCAGCGTTTGAGTTTGTCACGTTTGTATCATTATCAATGACACAAATGTGCATGAAAATGGTCAATCGTAGAAAGCAGGTCATCATGTATCTCATCATCATGCCTCCAGAAGACGTTAAACTTTTTTTAAAAAAAGTCTTTATCAGTAACGCTCTGAATTAAGCACATCATTTATTCTGGAGCGGAGGGAAGTAGCTTAGTAAAGTGAGACATCTCGCTTCTTTAGGATCTCTGCTGAGAGCTGCATGTGGATCAGGCAGCTGGCAGAGCTCAGCTGCTGACACGGAGGCCAGCGTAAATGTTACGTGGTCACTTTTTTCTATCCTTTACCTTCAGACTGTCTTTCAAACTCAGCTGAACGACGTTTCAAGTGCAGCTTGAATTGAGATGGCTAGAAAACCATTCGTACGGCAGCATCCTTAATATGTGAGATGCGTCATGGCATCGTGTTGGGAAGGGGCAAAAATGAGTGTGTCCACCCAGGTGTTATGTTTTCATAGCTGATCAGTGGTGGAGCCGATAAACAAGCGTGACTGGGAACGAACGCTGATTGCACCCTTTCAAATTGAAGACAAAGTCCAGATGTTAGTAGCTTTTTTGTCCCGTGTCTAATAGAGTCTCCAGTCCACCCTGCATGTTTAGACTGGCAGAATAAGGCAGACTGTGCCGTCATGCCGCACGTCCAGCGCTCACATTCCCCCCTCATAAATCAGTATCTCAGAGGTTACAGGGAATTATCCGGGAGGCCAGTTGCTTTGATTGAGCGTTGCCCTCTGTGCGCTAAATGACCTGCATCTGGATCAGAGCTGAAGGTCTGCGGAGAGGCAACAAGAGATAAGATGTAGTGCAGCTCCCGAGGCCTCCACCCCGGGCACAGTCGCTTCGACGTTTGCTCTGCTGTCCTCGCCGTCTCCACCCACCTCAGGGCCGCTGGTGCCTCCTGCCGTCAGCTGGTCAGCTTATCAGCTCCAGACCACTGACACACACACACACACACACACACACACACACACACATATACTGCGAGGGCTCTAAATGTAAACACAGATTAGATTTACTACTGACCTGCTTCCAGTGTGCCATAGGAAACCTCCATCATCTCAGCACATGATGCATTATCCCATTAGGCTGTCTGTACACTGAGCCATTTATACCGCGCAGCATACCACAACATGTCTGTGACAGAATGCTTGGAAATGACTTTCTGAATTTGTTTCAGGCAGCCTCCAGGTTTTGTTTGAGACGACCCTGCAAGATGCAACAGGATAAAACATGTGTGTGATTTTTTCACATATCAGCTGGACTATCACGATGTTTCACTCATTTAATATATTATCTAAAGTATAGATATAGAGTGTATAGATTATATATTATAGTGGAGTGTGTAAAACAGTTTGACATATAATGACTTGTGTATTCAGTCGCTTAACATTTTATATTTTCCAATTCTTTTGATTGAATTATTTTTTTATTAAATCAATTTAAAGAAGATTATTCAGAGTGAAAGTGTATCCTAAGTCTGTTTTAATGCTTGTTTTAAGTACATCTGAAGACTTGCTTGATAGTGAGCGGCTTGGAATTGTTTATCCGTGACTAAATTAAAAAACAACATTTAAATCGCAAAGAAAGTGAACCGGAACAGGCCGAGGCTGCAAATGACTTAGCGTGTTACAGTATGTCACATATATAATGTCACACATACTGTACTATAGTATGGTCATGAATGTTTAATGGTTTTTTTATTTCACAAGCACAGAGGGGTTTAAATATGCTGATGCAATTTTATTCGACCAAACTTTTCGATGTAAGACTAGCAGACTGGAGGCTGAACTAAACCACCTTCCATTATATATTTCACAATGTGTGGCTATTAAAGGAGATCTATTGCTGGCAGGCTACCGCATGCAAAGACATTAATTATACAAGCCCGAGTCCCCAATGCTCTACAGTATTGACTTCTTACCTTCTTTGGCCGATTTCTATTCAAGCTAATTAAACATTTTCTATGACTTTTCCTATTGCAAATGAAAGGAAAGGCTTCCGGACTGCATGGAGCTGCTGTAAACGGAATAAAGACATGATAAAGGTGTCTTTGGAGAGGGAGGCCTTCCTCACCACACTCTCCCACTGCCTGTGTGTCCAGAGATTGCTATAAGACACAGGGAGTTAAATACAGGACCTTTGTACCTTTATGACAGGTATATAATGAGTCCTTGAGAAAGACAGAGTGGAGTCTGAGCAGAGAAAAAGAGGGGTGGTGTCTAATCTACCTAAACTGTACTAATAGCATTGAAGGACCAAGATAGTTGCCCGTCAGCCAGCCTCCTTGGCTTTAGATGGCCCTTATCAGCAACTGCTCCTCTGATTCAGCACAGTGAATTGGCAGCAGAGGCAATAGTGAGAAAGACTGTCTAAGTGGCTAACACAGAAAATCAGTGATGTTACCTACAGACGGGTGACAAATTAAAGGAGAAAACAAAATAACTGTGTCACCAGAACAGCCTCAATGCACCTCGGCAGTGATTCGACAAGTCTCTGGACTCTACTGGAGCGACTGAACACCCTTCCCCCAAAATGTGTTCCCTCATTTGGTATTTTGATGACGGTGAGAGAGCGCTGTCTGAGGCCGGGCTCAGACTACAGGAGTTTTAAAATCCTAAGTGATTTTGAAATTGGGTTGCGTCACTCACATGGGGAGAAACTTCACAGACTTTCTTCTCTCTAATGTCAAACCTGAACACACTGCAAGATTTGAAAATATTGGTGCCTCGCACACCACAGGATGTTATTAAGATCATTGTGCCAGGGATCGATGAGGGACCAGTGCACCGCCTGACGGCTGTGGTGCAACAGATTGCTGTGGTAAAGTTAATACTTTGCAGTGAGAAAAAACTAAAGCAGAAGAAACAGAGAGAAGCAGTCAAAATGTGTTGTCTGTTCTAAAGCGAGAACTGGAGGTGAGATTTTAACTTGATTTATGTCAACAGTAGTATGCTAGCTGAAGTTAGCCTAAAGGGTGAGAATGTTTACCGTAACTGCTCCTGGATGTCTCTCTCATTGGCGATTGTGGTCCTGCTTGATTTGCTTTTTGCAGTCCATACTGAGTCAGACGACGGATGCCACAATTACAAACTGCAAGTGTCTTCTCTGTGCAGCTGCATCAGAGTCGTAGCACGTTGTAGCAGGAGTCACATGTCACTTATAACGGGACAAAAGTAAGGAAAGTTAACAAAAGATGATGAAGGATTTGTTGTCAAAACCAAAAGCCCCTGGATATTTTGGATTTAAACATAATGCAAATAGGGAACCTGATAATGTTGATTAGGGAAACGGAGTAGGTTACCTCACTGAGAAGTTGGAGGTGTGCAGCACCTTATTCCATTACTCCCACAGATTGCATAAAACTACTTCCTGACATATTTCAAACTGATTCGCTGATGAAAATGACGGTTGTTTTTCTCTGTCGATGCATTTTTAGATGACAAAAGAGGTAAGTGCTAAACTTAATGATAAATACATTCAGGAAATCTGTATCTATAAATGATAAATACAGCGCTTTACACATGGGTGTAAGTTTGCATAGGGACGATAGGGACAAGTCACAACCAAAGTTTGGGAGGGAGGGAGTTGTCCCTACCAATATTTTGATATATTTTGATGTAACGATTTAAATAAAGATAATAATAAATAAGGAAAAAGACCTAGTCATGAATCCAAGCTTCAGATTTGCACAGTGTTGGAGGAACATACTCTGATCTTTTACTTAACATAATACCATTAATAATACTCTGTTACAAAGTAAATTTCTACATAGAATTTGGGAGAAAAGACTTGTTCCTGTTAAGGATTTTGACAGAGGATTACTTAAAAAGTACACAGTAAAAGTACTCTATACTAGTTATACAAGTAAGAATTAAGTTCAGCAGTACATGAATCTTGGACTACTTATGGAAAATAAGTTTTTTATTACATAAACTTGGGCGAAATATCCTTATTCTTGTGATCTGGTCAGGATTTTGACAAAGTATTACTTGAAAAGCACACAGTGAGAGTACTTCTTATTATACGTGCAAGTAGTCTATGAAGTACTTAGTTCAGTAGTATATGAATCTTGGACTACTTATGGAAAATCATTTTTTTATTCCACCTCAAAGTTGGGCGAAATATCCTTATTCTTGTGATCTGTTTAGGATTTTGCCCCAAGATTACTCTAAAAGCACACAGTGAGAGTACTTCTTATTATACATGCAAGTAGATTATAAAGTACTTAGTTCAGTAGTACATGAATCTTGGACGACTTATGGAAAACAGGTTTTTTATTCGACCTCAATGTTGGGCGAAATATCCTTATTCTTGTGATCTGGTCAGGACTTTGACAAAGAATTACTCGAAAAGTACACAGTAAAAGTAGTTCATATTATGCATGCAAGTAGTCTATGAAGTACTTAGTTCAGTAGTATATGAATCTTGGACTACTTATGGAAAATAATTTTTTTATTCCACCTCAAAGTTGGGCGAAATATCCTTATTCTTGTTATCTGTTACGGATTTTGACCCAGGTTTACTCTAAAAGTACACAGTAAGTGTACTCCCTATTATACATGCTAGTAGTCTATGAAATACTTAGTTCAGCAGTACATGAATCTTGGACTACTTATGGAAAATAAGTTTTTTATTCAACCTCAAAGTTGGGCAAAATATACTTATTCTTGTGATCTGGTCAGGACTTTGACAAAGAATTACTCGAAAAGTACACAGTAAAAGTACTTCATATTATGCATGCAAGTAGTCTATGAAGTACTTAGTTCAGTAGTATATGAATCTTGGACTACTTATGGAAAATAAGTTTTTTATTCCACCTCAAAGTTGGGCGAAATATCCTTATTCTTGTGATCTGTTAAGGATTTTGACCCAGGATTACTCTAAAAGTACACAGTGAGAGTACTTCTTATTATACATGCAAGTAGTTTATGAAGTACTTAGTTCAGTAGTACATGAATCTTGGACTATTTATGGAAAACAAGTTTTTTATTCAACCTCAAAGTTGGGCAAAATATACATATTCTTGTGATCTGGTCAGGACTTTGACAAAGAATTACTCTAAAAGTACACAGTAAAAGTACTTCATATTATGCATGCAAGTAGTCTATGAAGTACTTAGTTAGGTGGTATATATATATTGGACTATTTATGGAAAACAAGTTTTTTATTGCACTTCAAAGTTGGGTGAAATATCCTTATTCTTTTTCTCCGTTAAGGATTTTAACAAAGTATTACTGATGAATCAGGAACAGAGTTCCCCTGAGGTGTTGACAATGTCAATAAGCAATTTTGTTGGAATAAAGATAGCATGAGCATTGCAGTTCTTTGTTTTAGGATGCCTTGTAGTTGTAACCTATGAATCTCATCATCATGTTGGTTATTTTGAAAATAGATTTTGGATTTGCATAATTAAAGCTGTCAAGATGTTATTCTTCAGATGTTACCCAAATGTTCTTTCTTATAAGTTTGATATGTGTAATGGATATAAAGAGGACATTTTATTCATTGATGCATTATGTTGAAATACATTCAGGAAACTCAGATATCCAGTACAGATGTAGTGCAGGTTAAGGAAGCAACAGCTGGACCGTCTGGGCTTCAGGCGAGGTCTTAAATGGTTCTGTGATGAGACACTAGGCGGGAGGGATAGGTTGCTGGGCAGCCAGTGTCCCTACCAAAGCTGAGACCAAACTTACACCCTTGGCTTTACAGATAGTGATCATCTTTTAATTTAAAAAAGCCCAGACGACTGGGTTTCTAAAACCGACTTGTTATTACTTTCACCTGGCAAAGAGCATACTCACACATTTCAGTCTGTGTAGTTAAAGGGCAACTTTAGTGGAAGATGTGACACAACGCTGATCACCTGATCGACAAGCCTTTAGTAGGTGCTCGTTCTTTCAGGTCAGTTTGTTGTGTCCGGACCCTAAAGGTACGACTGACCCACACTGAGTACTCTCACTGATGTGATCTGCATGTAGATCATTTAATATACTGCATGAACTAATTTATTTTTTGCCATATTAGAAAAATGATTCCAGGAACGTGTGTGTGTGCACTTGATTTCATTAGCTTACGGGCATGCCTCTGTGCCTTCCAGCAGTTGCCTCGGGCAAAGGAAATATGTTTCTATTGCCAACTCTGTAAAGACCGGCCTAAATGAGAGGCATAGTCTATCAGAGAGGCAGGAGGACTTTGAAAGGAACGTATCAGAAAATGTATTAAAAGGATGTTACTCTGCTTACAGAGAAGAAAACCTTGTTGCTGGTATTTTTATCAGATGAAAGATGGAGCGGGAGAAACCTTCCCCGCTCATCTTTGTGTTGATGAGAAGGGGAGGAGATACAAAAACAGGTCTTTTTGTATAGCTAGAATGAGAACTGCTCGTTGAAAAGGAGCCCACTGTTACAGCCTGCGACCTCAGTTAATGTATTTTGGAGCAAAAGCAGTTCAGCACGAGAATGAGCAAAGCAGGATAATCAGTAGAATTCTGCCATATATAAAATGAGTATTCATCTAAATGAAGTTGTGCTTGTTTATAATTTGCATTGTAAATTAATTCAAATGTCGTGTTTGCAGGAATATGCACAGCCTCGTCGTTTTTCTGCCAAAAGAGGAGACACTTTTGGCTCCATGTCCGATAGCCACTGAAGCTTCATCTCGAGCTGTGGGAGGAAGGACCATGTGGTTGTGGGTTCTCTTAGCATAAAATGAAAGCCAAATGTGAAGTGGCACGATAGAGATCCTTGTCGAAGGAGAGCTGGTCTGGACTGAGCGAGCCAGGAAATAAACACTGTTTTTTAAAATAGGCCCCCTCTGCGACTCCTCCGTATGGTTACAGTGAGAAGAATGAATACTACAGTCAGCCACAGCCTGCGCACAACAACAGGCCATCAAGAGGACACCAGTGTTTCCACTGGCTGAAGAGAATGGACCGAATCATTACCTCAGGATCTCTACAGGTGTCAGGATGTGCATTAGCATAAAAAACACAGAAATACTTCCAGTGTGGTTAAAAAGTACCCAAAAGTTGAAATATTACTTTTCAAAAGTATAAGTAAAAGTACATTAAACACACGTATGTACTGTCATAATATCATATTATCATACCATTGGTCGGCTGATTATCTTCCTGGCTCATTATGGGATGCGATATTCAGCATTTTTCTGATTATAAAATTCAGTGTTGTTTCTTTTAATCCATTTGCCAATTGAATAAATTAATTTAGAAATGCTCCAGTTTTCGCTCTGATGCAGAATGGAATCAAAATAAATGAAAGTGAAGATATCATGTCACAATATTACTTTGGTAAAGGTAAAGTCAAACGAAAGAACAGAACTTGAGTGAAAGTCTCTGATATGAAATGGGCTGAAGTATCAAAAGTACAAGTAAAAGTATACATATATTTACATGTTTGCTAGCATGAATCGACTGATCATCGCATCCGATATTCTGCATTTGCTGATTATCAGACTCTGTGATTTCTTTTTCAATTGCAGATAAAATAAATTCATTTAAAAAGGCACCACTTTGGCTCTGATGGAGCAGGTAATCTGCAAAGTAATTAGTAACTAAAGTTGTAAAATAAATGTAGTGGAGTAAAAATGTTGCTTGTGGAGTGAAGGTGCCTCAAAATTGTACTTAAGTACAGAACTTGAGGAAATGTACTTAGTTACATTCCATCGCTCATATCCATTTATTAAAAAAAGAACAGTTTGTGTTAATAAGTTGACCACACACACTATTTTTGAGGATAAATACTGTGGTTCATGTAAATTAACAAACACAACTACTTTGTAAAAAACTTTATATTTCGTTGTAACTCATGCTTTTTTTTTCAGATGGCATGTTTCTACGCCTCTGTGAAGATTATTTCTCTGTATTGTGTGCACGTGTGTGTTTGTGTGTGTGGTTTGTGTCACACCGTAGGCTAACATGGTGCTCAGAAATATCCCTCAGGTCTGGCAGGTTGCCAGTGTGCCCACCTAGCCTGATATGGTGACGACGCTCCGCTCTATTTATGAACTCTTGATGGCTGCACTTGAAAGGACTGGAGTTTTTTGTGCACGTTTCTTCCAAAATACTCTCAAAATATGTCCACCTCAGAAATATTTTGAAGATCACGTTAACTGTTACTCACTCTGAATTTTACTGGCAGTCATAAAGGCACAATATCAGTGTTGTTATGAGGATGTAAAGGGGTACAGATTCAGACAACATGCCAAATATAGATTTAACCAACGCGGCTTTCCTTTCCTAAATTTGTTGTACTTTATTTATGTTTTACTTCTTCGCCCCAAGCCTGTTATTCTTCAATTTTTGGCCTATACATAATGGATGCTGTGTGAGTGAGTCAGGGTGGAGTTTGGCTCTGGGGCTTGTGGGCATTGCAGCGAGCTCGAGTAAAGGAAGGAAAGAGAGAGAGACGTAGAGAGCGGCAGACTGACCGGGAGTCTGAGCCAAGCCTTGGCAACTAAGCAAAAAAAGAGAGATTATTCGCCTCAGTGGAAAGGAGAAGAAATCGTGGCAGACAGTAGCAAAACCTCTGTTTGTGACCCCGGTCTGGCACAGAATGATATGGAATCCAATTTATTTAGGTTTTTGAAGTGCTTTACATCTAAATGGCACAGAGAGGTTCAGTGAGACAAGAGTGCACTTGTAGCATGCCATTCTGATCCAGACTTAACAAACGTGCCCAGTTTTGATATGTCGTGTCACATCCATTGTTTTTTTCCTGCTCCTACTGGTGACCGCCCAAAGGTACATTATGAGATTTCCTGATGGGGCAAGTGACTCATCATTTGAGTCATTCATAGAGAAGGAAATTCATCATAAAAGAGCAATGACGGTCACCCCAACAGCACAGGAAAAAGGCTGTCTGTTGAGTGATTGACTCAAATTTAAATCTCCTCATCTTGAGAGTCATTCCGAGGAAACCGAGAAGTCACAAAGTGATGCAGAAATAGATCTGACAGGTGACGAGTGTGTGGGTTTACAGATACCTACACAGATAACAATGTGAGGCCATCTTCAGCCCAACGTTAACGCATCCACACATTTAAACCAAACCACTGTGTTGGCACAATGTGAAGGTGGTGACAATGTGAGGGTCTTCATCAAAGAACATGAAGGCATCTGACAAAAAGGAAGCTGACTACTGCTCAGCTTCAGCCGTCAAGTCTCACGCAAAAGCATGTGGTAGACCTGCTGATTCACTAAAGGACAGCAGAAAGTACACATGTAGTATGAGCAGGGGCAATATTGATGGGAGTGTATAAAAAGTAGTTTTGGTGCGTTCATTTTGAAAGTGTATCTGGATGTTGCTTGTTTTTTTATTGCAAACTTGACCACAGGATCAGACACAGCTGACCGGCAGCTCTGCACGGTTTGGCGCTACACAGGCTTTTCTTCAGTGGCACACACTGAGTTGCAATTCGTTGAATTGGCCAATCTAATATATTCTGTTTCAGCCCAGTCTCACATCAAAGCATGTATTAGACCCACTGATCTGTTAGATGATTTCCACACACACTATTTTTTTTTTTGCAGGGAATACGGTGGGCAAGCCGAGCTTTGATCCACGGCGACAGGCTGAGGATTTTGGACTGACTGGAAAGATGTGAGCTTTTCTTGAGGCAATTCAGAATAAATCAGGAAATCATTATAGGAGTGTGCATTATCGGGCCGGATGACTTTCTCAAGTCATTTGTGTGAATATTCAAAAGTATCCTGATAATGGAAATGGAAGTGTTTTTATCCCTGTCTGCAGTAAAATCTTATGTCCTCCCATCTCTTGTTGTGACGGAGGATAAAATGATAGCTGCTCCGAAGACTCTCCAGAGTTGTAAAATCCTGTTTAATCATATTACAAACCACAGTGCACTTTATTGGCATCTGAAAAGCCTTCAAACTCACGGATCCATCACTCACACTGGCCTTCCTGAATCATATTTCAGTGCCTGAAATAACATGATTTCACCAGAACACCACCTTACGTGTTTTCCATGGGATTCGTGTCCTTTAAACAGTTAGTCACCTCGTTATTTGTTACTCTAAATTTCCCAAAATACACTTTTTACCTTCACCGATCTTATAATGAGGAGCAGCCCGGAGCCATCGTGCACGGCTGACGCAGCTAACAGGAGGCTGATCGACAGTCTAAGAGTTTGGGAGTGTCTTTTGCTTGGAACCATTCCTCTTCCAGGTATTGATCTATGGGCAAGGCTAAAGCTGATAGCCGAGCTGCAACCGGCATGGGAGCTAACTCCCAGTGTACCTGCTGCTGACAGGTCCAGACCGGCATCATTATTACAGCACTAAGCATTGGCAGTCAGGCTGCACTCTCCCCTCTCTCACCCCATGATAAACTACTGACGGGACTCTAGGCAGATAGGTTTTTCAGCATACATCAGCTCCAAAAAGCACATCAATTATTCAACCTCACACTGGCCTATTGTAATTACTCTGCATTGATAGGCTGCCAGCCATCACAACCATAAGTCAATGAAATAAGCAACGAGATGCAAAAACTGTACCCCTGCGGCACTGCCAATTGCAACCTGATTAGGTTGTCCTTGTAGCCAGCAGGACACTAAGCCACTGAGACAAAGTCTATATGAAAGACAAAAGGCAATC